>JARYHS010009186.1:246092445-246314602 GCA_031002005.1 Vandiemenella viatica
ATTAAATGGAACGAGTCACAGCATTAACAGAATTTGTTTATGACCTTTTGGTAGTGATTTGAGTGTAATATACTTTTTAAATTGAAATAATAGTGCCTTGGTGACCGATCTTTGCTCGGCATCTTTCGATTTCTGTTCAACATGTAAGATTTTGCGTGAAGTTTGATTAAAGTTAAACTTTTTTCTTGAAGGTTTCCTAGACATTTTGAACGGTACAATTCGTTGCTCTGACCAAAGAGAAGCTTAACAAACATCGGTAGGCTTCTGATACCTGAAACTTCTGCGAGATGTGTTAAGAGCCGTTTTTTGAGACACGAAGTACAAGAATTTCTGTCTTTTTTGATAAAATGGTGTTACAAACCTCAAAATCAAAACGTTCCTACATATGAAATTTCATCCAAATCGCTAGAGCCATTTCTGGGATCATCCTATTTACCATCTCATAAATTTCTTTCAAAGAATAATAGTATTTTTATGTTAAATAGAAATCTTAATACTAATCAGGGATTAATTAATGGTGCAAGGTTAGTGGTAATTCATTTAGACGAGTACATCATATGTGCTAAATTCATTCACTCCGATAAAACTATGCTTATACCGCGAATTAAACTCACACTTTCTGATCCAACCGTGCCATTCCAAATGATAAAAAAACAATTCCCAATGAAACTTACCTTCGCGATCGCCATTAATAAAGCACGAGGTTAGACGCTTCAAAGCGCAGGATTGTATTCACCAGAACCTGTTCTTTCATATGGACACCTGTACGTGATTTTCATGCAACCGTAAATTCAATTAATATTTATGTTTGTGTTAAAGACACATGTGGTCAAAAAGTAAACGATCACATTATAACTGCTGACATTGTTTTCAATGAAGTTATGTAAAGATGTTTGAAAAAATCACATATCTATTTTTTAAATATATACTTTTTAAATCCTTTGCAAGTGAACTTGTGGTATTTAATGATAAAGAATTTTTACAATAAGACTGATATTGATTAGTACTCTTCATAATAAATCAAAAAACAGAATTCATAGGGAACAAACTAGAAACGCAAAAACTAAGGACAAAATATGGTGAAATCAACAAGGTAAGATAGTTTAAATACCTAGGCGAAATCATAGAATCAACAGGACTAGGAGGGAAAGCACAGGAAGCAATAGTACAGAAGATGAAGAAAGCAAAGGCGTTAGTACAAAATATTTACAACAAAAAATGTATTTCAGATAACAACAAGATAAGACATTATAACACGGTAATTAAGACAGCAGTTACATACGCAAGTGAAACATTAGCAATGAACACAAAAAAGCAACAGAACAAATCAAGAAAGAAAAATTATCAGAAAAATACTGGGACCCAGAGTGAATGACGATGGACAGTACAGACTTCAAACTACAAAAACTACAGAGAAAATATCAAACATAGAATCAGACATGAAGAAAAGAAGGATGAAATTTTATGGACATCTGAGTAGACATCCGAAGGAAAGAATCTCAAGAAAAATTTTAGAATACACACAAACAGTAAAAACAACAACCACATGTATGAAAGAGGTGGAGAAAGAGCTTAAGTCTGCAGGTATTGCTAAGGGAGACGTCACAGATCGAAAGATTTTTAAGAAGAAGGTGAACTCATTGGATGTTATTTCAGAGACGAAAAAGGGAAAATAAAAACGCATCTGGACTGCCGAAGAAAAGAAAACCGTCAGTGAAAGAATGAAAAAATATTAGTCCGACCAGAAGAACATCCCAAAGAGGAACTGAACGCATTCAGTCAAGATTGCTTATCATTCTCCATTATGGTGACATACGAAAATGATAATAATAATAAAATACCTTTCACTAATAAATATACTTGGATTTGCTTGTTTGCGCGTTATTATTATTATTCGGTGACTGAACACGATACTGTGTGAAATATTTGCATTTGTCAGCTAGTATACAAGAATTGTTTGTTTAAAGATATAACCAAGATGTAACCAAAGAGAAACTAACTATTATTAGGCTTTCTGGTACCTGAAACGTCTACTAGATGCCGTTAGGCGAGATACCAAATACAAAAATTGTTCGTATTTTTTTTTTTAAATCATGTTTTTGAAGGGAAGACACCTATTTAGATAAACTTAAAAAGCAAAATGTTATCTAAATATGAAATTACATCCAAATGGTTAGAGCCGTTTCGAGATACCAAATATAAATATATATATATATATATGTACAAAAGAATTGGTCGTTTAAAGATGTAAGATAAAAGGTAAAATATATAGAGCTGCGTAAATATTTTAAGTGTCCAATTAAAAGTAGGCGAGAAAGGTTGTTACTATTTATATTCTTTCAGTGTGGATCGGGTATGAGCATATTATGTGGACGAGTTTAACGCTATACTGTTACATACCCAACTTAATGCAATGGCTCTGCTCCAAAATGTTTGATGTAGTAGTTCGTTTGGGTAGGATTTTCATCGACGGATGAGATGCAATCAGAGAGACTGCAGAGTAAATTTGCCCTCCGCTAGCTTTTTGACAGCAGACAAATCAAAAGTTATGAAATTCTGTGATGACGTAATACTAGTAAAATGAAGAATAGCTTCTTGTTGGCTCGAGTTGTAATAACCTTAGTGCAGTGAGATTTGGTTTTCACGATTTCTGCAAGAAATCGTTTTATCTTCTACTGACCTGTCTAAAGCAGTTGCCCACCGCTTTCTTCATCTCCTTGTCCTCGTAATTCAAACTCTCAGAGGACTTAGCTAAAGTTGTTTACTCATTTAATTTAGATAACCGTAAATCACGGCGGTAGATTTTATCAGAGCCGGAAGACTGAAGTTTTATTTGTATATATAACTACTGACAGATATTAGAATATATGAAGCAGATAATTGAGGACGTAGGTTGTAAGGGATATGTGGAGATGAGGATAGCACAAGATAGGTAGAGATGGAGGATTGCATCAAACCAGTCGAAAGACTGATGACAGAAAAAAAACTACTGTAGGCAAGAACGTAGAATATCGAAATGTTCGCCACCTTCACGAGAAGCTGGCAACAACGAATGTGATCCGAGAAATATAGTGTAATTATAACACTTTTTTAACTCGGCTAGTCACCCGACAACATTTCATATACTGCAAGAAATTTATGAAGATACATAGAAACCTCTAAGAGAAATAAAATGTTAGTCTCGTATATAACAAACATTGAGCAATCGGTTAACAGACTGTCAGATGATAATGTAAATTATGTAGCAGCGAGAAACTGATGTACTTTAGTTGTCATATTAGTTTTATACATATAGGCGCTTAAAACCAATATTGTTGTTCTCCACCTGTTACATTTCCGATTAACAGTGTTGGTATAAACACAAAATATCAGGTAAACGGAAGTTGGTAATTTTATAAATTTACGATGTGGTACTGATGTTCCTTGGCGAATTTTTATGCTGTCTTGTAGTTCTTTATGTATATTGGTGTTTCCTGGTGCTTCTTTATGGTTCGCGGTGCTTCTGGTGATTCTTTGTGCTTCTTCCTGGTTATTTGTGAATTTTTGTATTTCTTGGATATTCTTTGCTCTTCATCGTGAATATCTTTGTGCTTCTTAGCTGTTATTTTTGTAATTTGGCGCTTCTTGGTGCTTTTGGTTATTCTTTTTGTTTCTTGATGCTTACGATAGGGATAAACATTTGTGTTACATAAATGCAAGATCAAATGATGCAACATTAATATTATTAGGTGATCCATCGTACAAAGATATGTTGCAAACTACACCTATCATCATATAAGTTAGAACTTTTATGAAACATAACTGAATACTATAAAAACTACTGGATAAAACAAATAAATGTTTAACGTTTTATAAGTATCTTAGATCGACTCATCATCGTTGAAAAACTGGCAAAAAAATCAGGTAAAAATTAGGAAAAAGCAAATGTAACGAAAAACTATTATTACGTTAATTTCCTGATTTAATTACTAAAACGAAACTTTTCTATTTTTGAATGTGACTGAATGAGATTAAAGAGAGTTCACTGACTTTCTTACAAATGCAAAGAGTGGTATTAGATTCCTCGTGGTGTTATTAATATATTAAATAACTAGTCCACGATCAAGTTTAAAATTTTAACTTGTTTCATTGCTAGTAAGCCATACAGTTCACATATAAACACAACAATCCAACGATTACAGTCGACACTTCTTCCAAAGACAATACTACCAAAACTGTTCGTACAACACTGTCCTTGGCCAACGTAAAGTAATGCCAAGATACACCCACTCAGTCTTTGCTGGTAGCTTTATATAAACTCCATCGAAAGTTCTAGAATACTAAAAAGGCTTCCGACAGATATTTGTCGAACATTAACAATACTTAAAAAATTGAAAACATATTAAAAACAATCAGAATTAATATTTAATCATTTGCAATCATTAAAAAATGCTGAGAAATGAAAATTAAAAATACTTAAACACAAAATTATCCACATAAAACATTTTAAACTGTAGTAAATCATCCTTTAAACATCGTAGCTCACCTTAATACTTACAATTACAAACATTTAAGCAATTCTCTGGTATAGTTCTGTTCTCTAACATATTAAATGGTATTTAAATAATTTTTATTCATCAGACAAAGTCCATTTACACTGATGTACAATAAAAAATACAAGACAAATATGAAAAACCTTTTTCAGTCACATTATAGCTTGCTACAAATGCTTCATAAAATGCAATTCCAGTTAAAGTTTAGGTTTGAGGGCTGTTGCAGTAGTTATGCTTTGTATCTAAAATTTAATGGGTAGCGTTAGATAAATTGCAGAAGTGTTTCGCGATTAGTTTGTTGGTGTCAGGAAAACAGCGATTTAGTATATATGCACGCCGAGATCGCGCCGTTAGAAACCGCCTTGCCTCGTCTGCATACAGGATCGCATAACGCTCACAGACGGATCTGTCCCCAAACAGTCGGCTGGAACTAATTTGCATTTAACAGAACGTAATTACCCGTCACCATTTGTGTAATAAATAAATTGCATATTTGCGTAATATGGTTATTTGCTTTCATGTGATATCGCGTCCGTTGCTTCCGTTTGAAGCTGAAATTGGATTCCCCTCGCTAACAAACCTCGGATAAAACGCAATTCGACATGCTGTAGTAAGTGACCTATTACGGATTCTCGATTACAATCAACCAGTCAGTGTATTCCTGGCATATGGAATTTTATACATACATTAATAATTTTTACCTTTCTTACAGCGGTCCGGTGGCTCAGTGGTTAAGGCGTCTGATTGGAGATGGAAAGGTCCCCGGTTCGAATCCCTGTCTCAGCGGAGATTTTCATAGGCACTTACCCTGACCTTTACCTCTAGCACAGCTTGCTGTGTAATGTGAAGTACCCCAGAACGCTTCCGTAGTTCGGATTCCACGTTAAACTGTAGGTCCCCTGTAGCCGGTAGTTTTGCCGGGCTAGGTTAAGGCGGCTACGACGGGGGCGGAATGCGCACCTAGTAGAAACCCTGTCACAAGGTGTTTCCGACCACACGGAATTATTATTATTACCGTTCTCATTTCAATTAATCAATATTCAAATCCTATCTCTGTAGTTCAACGATGACTACTAGTAAGTTTACACTATTTTCCTTTACCATTGTCGTGATCCTGAAGAGTTTTCACCATGCAGGAAATACGTTTCCTGCCGTTTTTTTTACTAAGACGGATTTCAACTGGTATAATTCACAATGTGTCTTCTTACTATCTGAAATAAACCTTTATGCTATACCTGAAATTCTCTTATTATTTCTTCCTTCAAATGAAATCAAGAACATTATGATTTCTTTCTGCAACATTTCATATATTATTCTGCTCAATATATCACTTTTTCACACTGTGCAAAATTAGCACAACCAAACTTTAATATCAATAATGTACATATTTTTCACAATTCAGTATCCATCCATATTTCGGTATATCTCTACCGGTGCGATTTGCAATTTCCTACCGTAAAGTTTTCCTCAATCCATTCGATTAATTCAATAATACTCCATTCTTCTCTCCTATTTTGTAATTTCCATTTTTTTCTGTTTGCTACCATAGATTTTTCAAAAAACATCTTATTATTATTTTATATTACCACTTTATATTTATTATTCGTAAAATAATTTTTTTTTCAATCTTATTTTTTACGTTTTATAAGGTAACGATACGTATGATAGTATCACTTACGAAAGGGAGAAGCAGGTCTTCCAATGGATGAGTTTCTAGTTATACAAATTCTTTGAAAGCTACTTCTTAAAATTTTATGTAAGGATTGCCTTTGAAGTCACCATTCATGTACTGTCTAATTTTATCCTGCCATTTCAGTAGTGACAGTCTCTTTGTTAGGAAAACTAATCATCTTGGTGTTTACTTAACCTAAGAACGAAAGCGATTCGAATGTAAAGTTTATTTATTTCTAGTTTTTACCGCAGCTTCAACCTCATTACTAACCTTGAACAGCGAAAATAAAAAAGTTCCATCCTTACTTTAGGTAAAATATCTTTACGACCACGAGAGCGCGGTTTATGTATTTTAAGGAGTTTTTTTTTTTTTTGTAAATTTGTTACAAAAGCTTTCTAACTAAACCAAAATTGGAGTCTCCCTCATTTTTCTGATAGTTCTGTGTTTTATTTTCTAAATAATGCGTTGTTTGAATGTGTATTTCACGCTGAACAAATACAATTCCGCCACCGCGTTCTCGCTAAATGATCTAGTAATTGTTCTAGCCCATCAGCTGTTAAATTAAATTACAATTTCAATTAAATTCATTGTGTTTCGGAATTTGGATTCTGGCGAAAGCTATATATTTTAACTTGACTTATTGTCTTTTGTATTGCCACCGTATCTGTTACCCGCCAGTACGACCGTGTGCGTGAAATCAGCAACACTGGTAGGCGATGGTACAAGGCATCTGGATTCGATTCCCGGACATGGCATTCCTGATTACGCTCTTTAGACGGTTTTCCGTGGATTAGCTAGGAGAATTCTGGAACTTCTTTTAATTTCCGCCTCATATACTACGCTATACACTTTTCATATAGAACATTGGTTACATCATTCAGAAATAGATTGCGACATTTTATTTCCCGCACTGAATGAAATCGCTCATGACAGGGATAGTATAAAGTCTGACACGGGGTGGTGCCACACAAGCCGCACGCTTTTAACAATAAAAGAAGTAAATACAAACTACATTTACTATCGGTTGAAGTTACGTGGCAGTGTTAATGGTTTATTTTGATTGACCGTATTTAGAAATGCCGTGGAGTGGGTGTGACAGATTTTGAAATTGCAGGGCAGCTACGAGAGAAATTTAACGGTTCCCTGTCCATCTTCAGTCTCCAGTAATGGTAGTGTATCTAAATGATGTATCCTGCCATTGAATCAATAATATATTTGCGATGGCGTAGGTAAAAAGGAAATGAATGTGCCATAATGGGTCAAGCGAAATCGAACCGTATACAACGATCTGATAATGATAGCAACAAGTTAACACACAGGAATGGTGATATCAAGCAATTATTGATTGGCTTAAAGAAAACAAGGGTTAACAATTTGGACGAAACGTAGATCAAAAGAAGGCGGAAGTAACTATGACAACAACAATTAAAGCATCTTAAATACAGGAATAATACAAGACACAATAAAAGAAATATCTGTTAATTATAAAGTAAAATTACAACGGGAGCAAATAAAACCTTTTTAAAACATGCGAAAGATTATAATTACATAAATTGCCCTAGGGTGAGGAAGATTTTCATTAAAATAAATATACGGAGCGCAGCATATTATTAAGCAAAAATTGCTTCCTTGGAATATCATAAAGAAGGAAAGGTGAACCATCAGAAAGACGGTGATAAGGAAAAGGTTTTAATATAAAGTTAGCAGTAAAACTCAAAATGTACATGTGCTCCGAGATGATGATTGATACTGAACTTCGTGTGAGAATCCCACGGAAAAAAGGGACAGGATGGTCCGCCACATTGAAAGGAATGCGGAGCAGTCAAAAACAAGTAGACAACCATTGAGAGAAAGATAGATTTATTGAGTATACTGGGACGAAGAGATTAGAGAAGGGTAGAAAGAGATGAAGGACTTTATCAAACCAGTCGAGAGACTGATAACAGAAAACAATCTTTGTGTCGCTTTATGTTTAAGAAAAAAAGTGTGAAAAAATACGTAACCATAATATAAGACTACAAGATTATTAACGTAAGATCTGAAACATTGCCGGAGAGTGATTAAAATGAAGTATTCATTGGTGTACCGCTGATAACAAACGATATTTTAAAGTCTAGCTTCGCCGTCTTCCTCAGATGTGAAATCATCTCTAATGATCTGCTGATTATTAATATTTTCTCAGCTATTTAATTTAATTGTGATTTAGTGGGCGCACCGGAGGCAATTTCCCTGCACACCCATTTTTCCCACCTACTTTTTCCCTCTAATAATTTCAATTTTAAATTCCTTTAGCATTATTGTTAAATTATTCATCATTTCTTTTAGCAAACCGAGCGTGATGGGTGAACGGTTAACGTTCTGGCCTCGCATTAGGGAGGACGAGGGTTCCAATCCCCGTCCGGGCATCCCCAAATCACTCCAGATGAATGCTGGGATGCTTCCTTCAAAAAGGCTATGGCCGAATTCCTTCTCGTTCCTTGTCCCCAGTCCCATCCCGCATCTAATGACCTTAGCCGTCGATTAGGCGTAAAGCCCTAAGTAAAAGAAAAAATCTTTTGGCAATTTGTTCCATTCCCTGTCGGCCTTACCTACGAAAGAAAATCCTCCCACACCCTTATGCCTGAAACAGAGTTCCAGTTTGTGATCATCGTCATCTTTTCCCTTCCATGCACCTCTCCAAACTCTTCCACCAATGTGTTCCCACGTCTCGTCACCAATACACGCCTTGTACACTCCCACAGCTCTCTTCATCCTCCTCCTGTCCTATATCCCATTCCAGCTCCACTATCATATCACTATATACAGAGTTAGTAGAAGAAATAAGTAATTGGTTGTTAGTAATACACAAATGCTTACCAATATTTCCGCAAGCTCAAAACTGGAAATTAAACTGGTGAACAATAAATTCTGTGATAGGAAAATATTACATTGGAGTTCCCAAAAGTATCAATATATATATAAAAATAATCCCTAATTGCTGCCGAATTATTACGCCACCTTTAGGCTTTTCCTAATCTTATCCATCCCTAACTGTATAATTATTCCTTTTACACGATTCTAAATCAACCAGTTACACCCTACTTTCAGAGATACTCAGAAAGCCTTTGACTCTGTACCACACAACCGCCTTTTAGCGAAGCTACTAGCGTACGGATCAGCTTTGTGAATGGATAAAGTATTTTCTAACTGGTCGGTCGCAGTATGTCGTCGTTGAAGGAGAAAGTTCTTCTAATCTAGATGTTACATCGGGTGTACCTCAAGGAAGTGTAATAGGACCACTTCTTTTCTTAATTTTTATAAACGATCTCGGAGACAAAGTGAAAAGCTTTTTTAGATTGTTTGCTGATGATGCGGTTATTTATAGGGAAGTAAGGAATTTGGCCAATTGCTTAGAAATTCAGCGTGATCTGGATATTATTTTGGCATGGTGCGCTGAGTGGAAACTTACGCTAAATTGTAAAAAGTGCAAGACAATGAGCATAACTAACAAAAAGAATCCTACTGTTCAGAAATACGAGTTAAACAATTCAGTTATTGATATGGTTGATTCTATGAAATATTAGGGAGTAATAGTACAAAGGAACATGAAATGGGACTTACACATTAATTCGTTAGTAGGTAGAGGTAATTCTAGGCTGCGATTCATTGGTCGAATATTGAAAAATTGTAATGAACAAACAAAGGAGATAGCGTAAAAATCTCTTGTGCGTCCACATTTGGACTATTGTTGTGCCATTTGGGATCCGTTTCGTAAGGGGTTGATCGAAAGTATAGGGAAAGTACAGAGAAGAGCCGCTAGATTCGTGACCGCTTGCTACAGTCCTTATGAAAGCGTCACAGAACTGATTAGTAGACTAGGCTGGGAGTCTCTGGTAGATAGACGACACACGTTTCGTTTAAACTTATTGGTAAACATGTGTACTCCCACATTCACTCACGAGTGTAGTGAAATACTTCGTCCACCAACCTAATTGAGCCGGAATGACAGGAAAGATAAGATAAGAGAAATAAGGTGCCGCAATGATTCTTATATGAATTCTTTTTTCCCTCGTACCATTAGGGATTGGAATGCACAACAAAGAGATTAGCTTTGGTACTGAGCACCCTCTGCCACCCACAATTTTGTGAATTACAGAGTATATATGTAGATGTAGATGTAGAAAGTAGGATTAGAGTTACAAGTTTATAATTCGTAATTCTGTGAATGGAAAATATTATATTTAAGTATGAAAAGTATCAAACCTTATAAAAAAATTCAGTCATATTGTTAAGCCACCCTTACCTTTCTGTTATCTTCTCCATCCTTGATTTAATAATTATTCCTTCTGCTCAACTCTAAATTAACCTATTACTCCTTACTTTCACAGACTCTCATAAAATAAAATTAATATTATTAATTTATAATTCGTAATATCAAATTGTTAAATATATTATTTGGTATTTATAATTATTAATACATGGGAGTGTCTTGGGGCAACTGCTGGTTCCTTGTGTCGCGCGCAGCCTACCCAGTCAGCCCCTGGAGCCTGGTTTGACCTAGTGGCTAATTGGACACAAGAAGTGAGATGAATGGCTGGCCACAGACAGCAGTCGAGAGGGGGAGTTAATCTGCCGAGTCTAATGCTACTAAGTGGTGCCCGAGTCGAGTAACTTAGGCCCCTCTGCAGCTCGCTACCAAACACTGCTCCAAAGTCAGACGTATTGTCGGATCAGCTTAGACCACCGCACAGCTCACGGGGCATCTGTCAAGGAAACGTCTGCACCAGACCCGTCTCATCTGCAGTAATAACTCGCAGGAGTAACCCGCATTATCGGTGACAATATACTGACAGACCTGGCTTGTCTCCTGCACTGAATGGCACTCACAGATATTATGGTATTTAAAACAACAAATATGATGATGGATATGAAGGGAAAGATTGGGATGCAGAGACAGTGCATTCCGATGTTATCAAATTAACTAAAATTAACTCGGCACAAAACTATAAATATCTTGCAGTAGTTGTAGATTAGAAGTATGTTCTTTGTGTGAAGGTTGTGAGCAGAAGGAAGATTTTTAGAAATAAGGAAATAATTGAAACTTTTTAATCTAAATGAGGCAATATTTAGATACAAGAAGTAACTTATAAAACATGTAACGTGTACGGAGGACACCAGACCACCAAAGAGGCTGCTCAATTACAAACCAAAACAGGGAAGAAGGAGGATAGATGAGGTAGACACAACAAAATGTGTGAAGTCGCAACAAACCATCAATGGTTTAAGCCATGATGATGATGATCAGGTTTAACTTGTAGATTATGTATAATACATAAATACAAAGCAGCACAAAAGTATATTTATAATACAAACTAACGAAGGAATAGCCTAAATCAGGTAAAGAGCTATATTTTAAAGCAACTGTGTCGCATCACATAAGATATTGCTCTACATTGTTGATCACGGCGTGAAAAATAGAAATTATGAATTTGCATATCGGGTTGAATAAGAGATTGAAAGGCTGTGCTAAATAAGAGACCAACTGAAAGAATAAGTAAAATTTTAAAGGATTTAAGATATCTGTATATTGAGACGGAAATAATGAGAGATGCATTATCTTTTTTGTACGGGTTGGAAAATGGATTGTTACCTAGGTATCTATGTAGACTAGTACAGAGGAAGAATGATGCACATGATTATAATACAACGCAGATACGCAGTTCCATCTAAAAGTAGTATATCACAAAAATATTGCACAAAGATCTAATAATTACTTTTTAAAAGTTATCATAGAAAAATAAAAACGTCCAGAAATGTTGGAAATTTTATAGCTAAACTGGGAAAACGGATGGAGGAGAGGGAATGTAACGATTATTTGTAAGGAGTGATATGAGTTTCTCAATTTTTTTTGTAGTCAGATAATGTAACAATTGTGATTTTAAAGTGCAGCTAAACCTATTAAAATATTATTGTATTGGCTATAGCTATTATTAGAGAATAGCGACTAAATTTCGATATGAAAGTTTCTGTTTCACAACTACCTGCAGCAGTCTATTACAATTAAACCTAAAACTAATGAATACAATGTTTTGTTTAATACTAGTCGAGTAATCACGTTCTGTTCAAGCGATAGAGACAATATAGAACGTCCTCTGCTGCAGATATTCACATTTGTTAAGGATTATTGGATTACCGAACTCAGACTAAAGTTGAATATAACGCAAATTAATCATCTTGAAATCTTACGTAGGGAATCACATATTGCCGAATGTATATGGTTCCAAAACAAAAATTGGTTTATCCTGCAGTAGGAGACATAGTAAACCTGAGACATAGGTAAAAGGATCTACTTCCTTCTTCAGTGTGTCTGATAGTAAAACGTTGTTGTATGCGTATAGATCAGTGTAGAGAATGATGTTGGGTGGGTTATCTTGTTTGTTTGCTGAATTAGAATATGAAGGAAGAGAGATGGCAACAATTCTTGCCAACCTATTCAGTCTACTAGCATTCATCATGTTTGATGTCCCCATCCAACGGACGAATTGCCGTCAACAACGCCATATGCCATCCTACAAAACATTCAGGTGAAGTTACAAATCAGTTTCATGGAGACGTAATAGACAACTTTGGAAACAAATTTTATTTCGGATGCATTGGTGAAATTTATATTTCTACTATTAAATAGTAAAATGAACGTGTTCTGAAAGTGTAAATGAGGGACTAGGGAAAATTGAAGTTTCATACTAATATATACACTAAGCTACACTAAAGGTAGAAAAAATTTGCTACTTCTTTTAAGTGTTGCGACAATTCACCAGAATGGTTGGCGCGTTTAGAACGACAGTTGATTTTTCTGCGCTATCAATGAAATCAGAGCCTTAAGTATTACAACCAAACCATCAGGATGAGTGGAAATAAATAATAATACAAAAAAAAACTACTGATGAGGCGTCTGTAGAGAAGTTTAAAAATATTTACATCGAATTAGCTTTCTTGATTTTCCGGATGGTGTCGTATTGAGTGTTTGAAGCCAATTGGTTCAGTCTTCTCAGTGAGGCTTTCCTCTGAAAATAGGCACAACGAGATGGCAGAAGTGACAAGGTTAAACAAATTTTTCGGTTGTTCTTCAAGAACAAAGAAAATATTAGGAACGACCGCAAGCGTTTGCGCTTACGTTGGTTCGTATTTTTAGCTGATATTTATCCTTTCGTTAGGCTGGATTAATAATTTTGATTTAAAAAATAATGATAAACTACAAGGACCATTTTACGGAAGAAAAACCAGAAAGTAATTCAATCCAAATTGACTGGTAACAAATTTTATAATATTTTGTGCGAGTAATGACACATGTGTTATATACTAGTTATCACAAGTTTCTTGCACAGAGTAACGATTTGTGTGAAAAGTTGTAAGGACAAATGCACTTTCTTTGATACTTGTCGTTTCTTAGTTTTCTGGAAACTGTTTTAGGAGTTATATGATTAAAAATTTAAACCTAATGGTCTTCGACTTATAAGGTATTGTAGGCAATTAGTTTTAGTCTTACCTTTAGGAAATAAACTTTTATCCAAAGCACTATTCTTCTTTATAACAACCATCACACTTCATACAATCGCAATCATAAAAAAATAAATACTTCCAGTTATGTCTTAACTTTCTCGTCTTGAATTCTGCTTTTTATTTAACAACTCATCCATTACCTCTCTGACCAACTCTTCAGAACCTTGTGCATAACTGTTATTTGTTAACCACAGATATTTCTTCATAATATTTTTCGCAAGAACTAAAAAAAAAAAAAACAATTAATTGGGTAACTTTTTTACATTTTATTTAATACTACCTTAAATAAAAAAATATATAATTTTTAATGTTTTCCCTTACAAACTAAGTAAATGTTCCTACCATTTTTCCAGCATACTGCCAAAATAAAAAAGTTTATTTGGTAGTGACTAATTCTTTAAATTTTTTTCTCTCTCTCCCAACTTAGTATAGGCGTAAAGCAATCGCCGAGTGGAACTAACAAATGCCGACAAGCTGTGAGAGGGGCGAAAGAGGCAGAAACGCAGAAATGTCGAGAACAGCCCATCACTGGAGAAGCCGCAGAGCGAGTATTTCATATTACAGCAACAACGGACGAGAAAGGAGAGTTTGTCTCGTGAACTTGGAGGACACATTCATTGTGAAGGGCGGAGGGCAAGAGAAAACTCCGGAAAAAGACAAAACACAGTGATGTGGGGACACTTCATCAGTTGACATCACTAGCGCCTGCCTAGTGGGCACCACAGAGAGACAAGTGTTGCCACTTACTGCTAACATTACTAGGAAAACACCCTAACAGCGAGAACTTGAGAATTCTAGGTTTCACGGTTTTAAAGCTTTCGTATTACTATTCCGAGTAATTTCTCTATGTTCCCCAAATGCGCTGTTATAACACGCGTTAGAAGAATAACGGACGTGTTACGTCAAAGACATACTGATAGTACTGTAGTTTAATGTATTGTAATGTTGATAACATCGACAGTTTTAAGAGATCCTGGTGATTTTAAGCGGTTTTAGCGTAGCGTTGATTCAATGTCCTTCTCTTAAATGTCTACACTTTAAATAAATATATTTTCAATTACTTTGCTTATTTTCTTTTCCGTTTTGAGCACATTATGCGTGATATCTAGTGAAAATATGACGTTGAATGTCGTCTCGTCCTTATATTTTGTACACTTATTTCATTCTCGTCTATCTGAAAGAGATCTATTTAGGCTTCGTATTGCTTACTTCTATTCTTGAATGTAAGTGATTACTCTTTCAGTGACTTTCAAACACATTTTTACTAAAAACACTAATAAGTCGAATGTATTCGTTAAATCTTAGCACAACTACCATAAAACATAACTTTCTTATTCTTGTCTGTCAGAAAGGATCACATTTCCATCAAAATTCATTATTCATTTTCAAGGCCCGCCATTTTCTATAGTCACTTTCGTTCTCTCGTCGTCTTTTGTTTACTCCTTGCTAATCACTCTATATCGACATCCGAAGTTTTTGTGTCGATCAGTATAAGTCGTTCAGTATAATACATTATTTTTTTGTGTTTGACGTCTTTTCTCTTTACATTAATAATATATATACATTTATTTAAAACTATTTTCTGTCCTTCACAAAATACGTCATCTACAAAGTTTAACAATAAACAATACAATTTTTTTAAATATAGTACATGGCAATAAATACTTTTTGAGGAAATTGTGAAACGGGCAAATACACGCTACAAAATTTTGTTGTTGTTTCTGTTATTTTTTTTTATGGGGGGGGGGGGGCTTTAAATATCGAAGACGACAATGTCACTAGAGAATGGTATACAAGGAGCGCGTGATAAATAACTTTTCGCATTTTAAAGAAACTATTGAAACCATTGGAAAACCACAGTTTGGATGGTCATACCGGGCATCAAACCAACGTCCCCCGTAGAACGATGTTCGATTTTAACTTAGCCTGCATATGATCAAATGGAACAATGAGGGTCTGAATTATAAGGTAACTTCTTTTCTATATTGAATATAAGACGTGATATAGGCAAACAGTATAATTTATGAACTAGTTTGACTTAAAAAAAAAACCACTGTCAATTCACACAATTGAAATTCAAGTAACAAGGAAACTATTAACTTGTGAGTTAGCAAGTTGTTGTACGGTAAACAACGTAGTAAAAACTTGAATCCCTTGAGCAAGTAAGTTATAAACGCTTGGGAGTCTATTCCTGGAATGTTTTATGAATAGATCACCAAGTATAATACCAACTTGATACCGAGAAAAGTACTGTACGCCAATCGGCTTGGGAATGTATAAGAAGTGTTAGCAATAATGCATCAGCTCTGAATACCAGAATCCGTTTGTAACACCTAAGCTGTTTACCGTTGCGTTGGTAAACTTCCTGAAGTGAGATCTGAGAGACGGGCCAGCTGACGGCAGGTAGAGGCTTCCTCGCGAGAAGTTTTTTCAGCGGACATCCTGCAACCACGGTAAAATACTTGGATTTAACTACCTTTCACCTCGCCAAACGATTTAACTTTGCGTAACCAGCAGATTCAAAGAAGGCTTCCATAATTTAACATGATACAGGAAAATATTCCATTCATTTGAAACACCGTTTCAGTAGGATAACAGTAGCATTTTTAGATTTAGATTTTTAGATTTTTAGAAAATTCCAGAATGATTCTAAAGCTTTTTATATACAAAAATTCAAATGTTCTTCGTTATATTCCTGAGACTGTGAGAGCGGAATGTATGATTCAGTATACGGAAAATATATATATATTTTTAAAGTTACTCAATGTATAGTTGTATTTCAGCCAGTAGACATATATCATTTTCGTTATAAGTTCAGGTTTTCTTTTCTTTTTTTTTTTCTTTATTTTAAAAAAGAAGAAAATAGTTTTTTTTGTATATATATAATTACCATATATATTATTTCTATAAGGTATTTTTTTTTGTCACAAGCCTATATCTTCCTTCATACTTAACAGAAATAAGTGAATGATGTGTCATTTTAAAGCTTATGGTCTTCACTTCGATTACATAATATTTTAAGAGAAAACGTTTTAGTAATTCGACCCTTAAAGGGCAAAAATGTCAATATTTCTAAAATGCTGTTTCCAGTGTTACGAGTCGTTTATCTCCATGGATACCTATCTGAAATCGTTTAATGAAGTATCATTTTAAAGATTAAGGTCTCGTCTTTAGTGACATCATATACTAAGACAAAAATTTTTCGGAATTCGACCCTTAAAGGATACAATTATCAATAATTTTGCAATGCGTTTTTGTGTCACAAGCAATGTATCTCACCTCATATCTAACCGATACAGATAATTGACGTATCATATTAAAGACTAAGGTCTCCGCCGTGGTAACATTATATTTTATGAAAGGAATTTTTCGTAATTCGGCCTTTAAAGGGCAAAAATGTCAGATTTCTAAAACACATTTTTTGTGTCTCGAGCCATTTATCTCCCTGGATATCTAACCAAAATCGACAAATGAAGTAGGACTATGACTCAGCTTTGGTGACATCATATATTAAGAAAGATTTTTTTTTTTGAATTTAACCCTTAATTGGAAATGTATAAATGGTTCTATAACGCATTTTTGTGTCACGAGTAATTTTCTCCATTAATATCTAACCGAAATAGATAAATGTAGTTTCATTCTAAAAAATAAGTTTTTCGCTATGATCAAATCACATTTTAAGAAATGATTTTTTTTTCTGAATTGAACACTTAAAGAAGATAAATATCAGTATTTCTAAAATGCGTTTTTTGTATTTGGAGTCATTTTTATCCCTTGATAATTAAACAAAGCGGTATTCTACTTTTCATTATATTACTATTATTCAACCTCACTATTCATTGTATTTTACTAGCGAAATTTTCGCACGGGTCGTCTAGTATAGGCTATATGTAATTTTTTTAATGGTACGTGCTTCTATATGGAAAAGATGAGAACTGAACGCAATTTCCTTGCAAAATAGGGAAGAGTGACATTTGCATAGCTGTCTGGCACTGAGACGCTGTGTTTCATTTAAAATGTTTGCAGTGTTCATCTCCATGGATACCGTAAATACCGCACGTAAAGGAGAGTTGTTTGCGAGAGTACAAGTTTTAAATTAAAATTGTGCGTTCATATATTAGGGCAAAAACATAATTATTTTAATTTGGTAGATATAATGAGCCGAATAATACTTTTCCAATTTAATCACCACAGGGTTACTTTCTTGCAGTGGAACAGAAATACGCTTTGAGCATGGAACATGTATTTTTTTCATAAATTCAATTACTGATAATATTACCACTAGACTCCAAGCCCGTCGAAAATGGCGGGTGGAACGGAGTGTTCTGTGAAGTCATTTGTTTGCATTTGGTTAACTAAATAGAATTGATATAAAGTAACGCTCTATGCAATTTCTCTGGCCTTACAATGCAGCAAAAAGTTTCAGTTGTGATCATAGTCCAGGTTGCATTTCAACCTAACCACAAATTGAAATAATGATGTGAATACAATGATGTTAATGTGTGTATATATATATATATACATATATATATATATATATAAAACAGGAAATTGAAAATAAATCTTAACAACTTACGCTATGTCATGTAATTTTAGTTCGTGATAAACGTAAAACTTCTTTCAGCTGCATGAATTAATGTATTCAGTAATATTAGTGATCGCCCAGCGATCGAAATTCGACCGTAATTCATTAAGTTATTTAGTTTCTTTCATGAAACAGTAATAATCTATTAATCCTCTGCATTACCTATAAAATTAAAACGATACACTCCACGCGTGACTGTATGCTAAATTTTAGCTTCTTATCTAACCATAGCAAATGATGAAATGTATTTATCGATGGTTCATTTGAATTCAAAGTATTCATTTTGACTTAAGGCCGGAAAACTGCTTTAGCTTTATGAAACATGGGCATTTAAAGGTATCTATAAATATAATTTGTAATTTTGGGTGTTTGCTATTTAAATTTGGTCTATTATCATTTTGAATTCACGAAAATAAGTATTCCTTATTTTTTGTCTCTCTCTCTAATGAAATTACTGAAATTAAAAAATCAAAAGACACTTAACCAAAGTTTAACATTTTAAATAATCAAATGACCATATAGTATCTGGCAGAATCGCTACATTCCTTTTCAAAGTATTCCTTTCATAAGTTCAAATAGTAATCTCTACTTTATCCGAGTCTTTCGTTTTACCAAAAACCACAGAGTGTCTCAATGCGGGGAATTCACGTAAGAACGTTGGCTCCGATCCTATTTCACACGCGCACACACGTTCAAAAATTAATTTTTTATTTTAATAATCTATTTGTAACATGTATTAACAATGCTTATTATATTTTTGGGTGGGGTGGGACATTCTCCACCAGTGAAAAACTGTTACTGGCCTGTTGAAATCTGGATTAACTGTTTCCTTATAGTGTCCTCATCACGTTTAGCACTCTCCTTTTCCGGAAAAGTCGCCAAGAATTAAATTAAAAATGCAGAAATATGGGATGCTCCGCAACCGCGAAATGTTAGCAGCACTGTAAAAATGACACAAAAATTATCGGTACAGGGATCATATCAACCTAAATAGGTTCGTTTTGTCATAGTGATCATGGTTAGGTTGAAATTCGGCCTGGACCAAGAGTAAAAAGTTTACGGGAAATTCGTTCTGCGGAGCCCAAGTCGCAAACCAGAGACAAACTGCGCATTTGTTTACAACTGAAACAATCGATTATCTCTGCTTATATCGATTCCAAGGTTTGTAAAATATAGTATACAGTATATAATTTTAGCTTTCTGTATTTCTTTAAGTTCCTCTGTTCGCCCAATATTCTGGCCACTAGCTTGGCTATCTACCAGCCCTCGAAATTTTGCTACTTGCTTCTATATAAGTTCAGAGATCAAAGACAAAGTAAGGCCACTAGCTGCGCCATCTACCAGCCATTTGAGCGAACTACGTAGGCAAGCTAGCGTTTTATTTTACTCAATTTAATGTATTTGTAACGCATATTATATATAGATTTTAGCTTCCTTCACTTCTTTTCCATATAATCTTAAACTATGCTAAATTTCACACTTCTCCGAGCGCGAAATATTCATAAAAATGTATCATAAGTTTTCGCTTAGCGTATTAATATATAGATGGCTTTCGTGAAATATATTTATATATATTAAATCTTAGTTTACTCACATATTTTGCTGTAATATCAAATGCCTGTTGTCATTCGGTCCCAGGCTAAATTTCACCAAGCTTGGTTGGTGGGCTGTTAACGATCTGGGATCGCATTCGGGAAGACATCGGTCCGAATCCCAGTCCAGGCATCCAAATTTGGGTTTTCCATAGTTTCCCCAAATCACTCCAGCCGAATGCCGGGATACTTCCTTCAAAAGGTCATGGCCGAATTCCTTCCCGTTTCTTGTCCTCGGTTCCTTCCTGCCTCCAATGACCTTGAGGTCGACGAGGCGTAAAGCCATAAATAATTTAAAAAAAACATGCTATATTTCAATCTAATCAAAACTTCCGCAATCATTACTTATCGAAAATTGAAACTTCTGTATTTCGTACCTATGGGCAAATTATTTAACGAAAACATCTACACCGAGAGAATACAAATAAATAAAATGCAATTAATAATTAATATGTTCATTTAAACACATTACATACTTTTCTTTCAGTGTTTTGACAATTCATTTCAAGCTGAACTAAATAGAACTGTTATTAAATAACTCTCATAATGTGTGCTATGTAGTGACATCGCTGGCTGTTATTAATTCAGCAACGAAGGCTGGGTGGGTGACTTCGGCTCTATGCACGTGGCCAAATGATGAAAAGGCTTGGCCTTTTATTAGTATGCATAGGAATTGCATGAAACAAGATGTGATGGTAAAACACAGATCTTATACTGTACCTCAGAGGTAAAGAAGTATCGGATAGATAAGTGTGAGTTTCGTGATTATCTGATAGCATGTTCGTGCACCTAAGTTTTCTGGATCAAATGGTGTACGAGTAGTCTCGTACCACTGTCTGCTGCTTATCACAACATGACTCGAAATCTCGTGTAACCTTTCATTGGGCAACAATCCGGCATCGATTGCATACCCATACCATCGTAGTGTCAATGCAGCCGTTGTTTGGATATGATGGAAATATTTACAGTGAATTACAAACCACGCAGCCACGTAGCACATCTATCTATAAAACGAAAAACTGATAAATTTGTCTTATAAAAACTCGGAAACTACTCAGCACATTTCGATGGGGGTTTCACCGCTTTAAAGTTTAGTCTCTCAATTCAATTGTTTGACATGTCTTATGTTTCAACGTTAAATAACGCATGAGCATTAAATACAATCCTGAACGTATGATGACAAATCCCAAAGATGGAAGGATTAGATGTTGCATACTTCGCACTTAACACACAACTGCAATGTCTCTGACCATAGCCTTTAATGAAATCAACAAGATAACTTTACAATAATAACTATTTTACACACTAAACAATATTTGAAGTATTCTTTCCTTTAATTCGGGATATTTAATTTTTAAACACCATAGATTTTTGTTTAACCGCGATCTCTGGCAGTAAAACTACGATATCTCTGGCCATAAGCATTAGTCTTCTGTTCACAATAAAATCATTTATTTACGATAATATTATTCTGGATTCACTTCTGATATTTGTATAAAAGGCTGAATCTGAGGAGTTAGTGTCTGGAGTTTCGAGCAAAAAGTATATCCATTCACTTCGTAATTGAATCAAATGTGAGTTTCTAACATAATCTAGCGTTGTTTAGTAATGTAGTAATGCAATTTTTAACCAAATTAATGAAGCTTGATGCACATGAGTCTTTTCGAACGAATGAAAATAGTTTACGTGGAAATAAACTTCAACCCACCCGTTTCGTGGTAGGGGGCGGGTGAATTTAGGTTTTCTTTAATCCCGAATTTTTTGAAACTTTGTACAAATGTTTCTCATCGCGGGAATAAGAATAGCGTATGGTAAATCTACGCCACTTATACCGGGCAACGCCAAGAACTCCGCTAGTTACAAATATTTTTATTGGGTTTGCTGCTCGTAGGCGCCGAAGTTTCTCCATTTGGAGGAGCGTACAGGAAAGAAAAATAAATTGTCTATAGCTCTTCAAGTCATTCCCTTGTAGCGATTTCCGAAAGACATTCAGAATGGTAATGTGGATTGCCAAACGGGTACTTAAAACTGGTTGTCAAGTATTTCATAGACAAACATTACTGCTCATCAACATTATTCAGTAGCAGAATTTTATATGTCATAATAATATCCGGGGATTGTTTGTGAGTTTAATCGCTGGAATATTTGTGCGTGTACGCTTTAGAGTCTTTGGATTAGTCAGATGACTTATTTATGCTTTTTTTTAAAACCATTTTTTTCTGTTGGATATTTATTCAGGAAATCTAAGCTAGAATCATTATACTTTAAATATTGCAGTGTTTCTGTAGTAGTGTTTGCATCGTCACTGACTACAGAAGAATCTGAGCCCTTTACAAAACAGTTTGATTACATATACTTCGATCATTTTCTTAGGTCATATTTACTACACTTGAATCACGTGTTCTCTGTTCTCTCGAGACAACAACTGAGCTTAAAAAAAAAGGACAAAATACAGATGCTAAATGTGTTATCATATTCATTTGGTACTTCTAATAGATAGTATCTCTCAAGAGCTAAACATTCACAGGATGTATCTTTGTCTCCCTCAAAACTTATGCCGTGTTTAGCAATCTTAGTTTTGATGTTTTACTTGCTTTGATAAACTCAATCCACCAAGCAAACAAAACTGGCTTAAAAACAGCAAGCAAAACAATCAAAACATGCGAGTCTGCGACGGCAGTGGTAGACATGTCAATGCCGTTGATATTTGCGTAACAGATAAGTTGTCATTTGACTTTTGTTTGTTAAAGATGATAATAATCTGAATGTATTAATTAATTAATATTCATCAGATATAATGAAAGTATCAAATAAAAAATGCAGGAAACGAATAAAATTATTTTGAATTTTTCAAATAGTAAATACGTTTGAAAATGTATTTCAAATAAATTACAAAATTATTTTTATACCAGGGTATTTTAAATACAAAATGAAAACAGATATTTTGCAGTTTGTATTTGAAATACATGTATTTCAAATAATGCACATCTCTGATTGAGGAGAGGTTTGAGGTTTAACCTACGACTTTGCCGCACCATCTGGTGATTAGGAATTCTGCACAACCATCCCTACAACCATGTCAGACAAGTCCTTGAGACGAAAATTTGTTCCACAACCTGGTCTCGAAATGGCTATACAGTTGTCAGCGCCAGACGCCGCAAGGAACTGAGTCAACGGGCTGGGCATAATTTCTTTATAAATGTCAATTTAGATCGTATTTAATTCTACAATATCCTTGTTTGTGTAAGAATGTCTTTTTCGAATACCATTCTCCTAATTATATGGTAACAGAGCAACAACTCATAGTTCGTTTACATCTTTTCATATGCAATGTAGCGAGTCGCCTACAAAGGCCAGTGACGGGAAGGTAAGCACAGTGCAGTTCTCACACGTGTAACGAGATAAGGAGGACGAGAGCGCCGAGTTGGCTTCATCTCATTGTAAACAACAGCTCAGGCCTGAAATAACAGCTGCCCGCCGGCTACTGCATATTCTACGCGTGGGCGTCGCCAGCTAGCTTGAGGTCCACAAAGGGATAGAGGACTTTATAGTCATCTTAGAAAACGGTACTCATCCTTTTTCCCCTCGACGCTACCGAGTATTGGTCAATTCCAGTGGGTAACAAAGGCTGTCATTAAAATACTTGCCAGTCATTTGTTGGTAGCGTCTACCCCTAGCGTCGCAGAAATGTCTTCTTAAAACCAAATTGAGGCATCGAGTAGAGGCAAGTTGACTTCAGTAAGTGCTTTTCTAAGTTCATCAAGTTAACTTCACTGCCGCGAGGAGAATACCTCAACGAAGTTAGTCTACCGATAGCTCAGAATAAGGTGAAGCATGCTGTAGTGATATTCCGTGCTGTGCGCAAACTTATATTTTCATTTTAATCACTTATTTACAATATTAGTACTGGCTGTTATTCACGTATGCTATTATGAGCTGACGGGTATCATCTTTAGTATGTTAACACTTAACCAACTTCTGTTACATTTAGTTATACATGTATGTTTCCTACTACCTACTTCGTGAATATTAATAGAGTATTGTGTGACATCGTTTTCTTTTTCCTTCAACATCAACCTTGATAATTAAATAATGCCCAAGAATAGGAATGTGGCACCAGCTATTCAGTTAGTCTACTTGACGCAATGTTGAGATATGACTGTACCCTTTACTAAATACAGTACAATTAAACTAATTAGCTTGGGAAAAGTTCACGGACAAACGTTTTTACTGTGCGCTATGTTAATGTCAAGACTTACCAGCAATAGTGAAGTGTGGTAGTTGATCGAACAGGAAATTATCGGAGATGTGTGTTTCTTCGAGTAACTGCAAACTACTTATATCTAGTCCATTTTTCAAGCAAGTCTGTGCAGGAGGGAAAATATTATATATAAAAAAAACCAAGGCTCTAGGATTTCAGCCGAAAGTTCACCGATCGAAATAAAAAAAAAAAGTAGCAGTCCTGGTAAATGAAGTGAATGTTAATAAAGATGGCCGCGAAAGCATATGAAATAATTAAACTATACAGTATGTCTGAAGGTGAAAGGTATTATCATTCCGACCTATTGAAAAATTGATCTCTTCCTGATGACCAAAATATTTTCTGGTTACAGGCACTCTTATATCAGTAAATTCCCTACCTGATAAGGATTAATCTGAAATTTGAGGCCTCCAATGTTATTAACAACTTTTTAGAGAAACAATTGCTTTCTCCCTTTGAAAAAATATTATCACCGGTTAGAACATGAGGAATCTGTGTACGCCACTCTGCTACACGCTGATGTACTCACTAATATACCATATCTTTCAGGTCACTAACTGGTTGACTAAAAACTGCGAAAAACTTAAATTAATACGAGACGCATTATTCGTAATGCAAATGGTTAGTAACGTCACTGTGCCTCCAGATATATATATATAGATGCGTGTGTCCCTATATTTCACATTGCAGTCACAATTACCTGGCGCAGACCAATGATATTTATGTGTGATAGCAGTCTCGAGTTTCCCATCGTGCACTATGGTGGTTGCATGTCGGTAGCTGGGTGTGTGTGTGTGTAGTGGACCTAGAGCATTATCATATATCAACCAAAGTTTTCTAAAAAAATTTTTTGGAATCTTCTTCCATGGTTTACCCGGATCACTCCAGGCGAATGCTGGGATGCTTCCTCCTTGGGCGCCTCCTGCCATATCCCGTTAATCCCTTCAAAACTATTATCCTTTCGGATAGGTGCAATGCACCCTCCGCCACACACTTTTAGTGAATCGCGGAGTAATAATATTAATAATAATAATGTACTACAATGTTCTTGATTGTACTAAAATGTTCTTGAATAACATTATAGCATACGACAAACTTTTGAGCTATCAACAAATATAAATAATTTATATGCAACATATTTAGTGTGTGAAACGATTTAGATGGGGTATAAGAAATTTAACCGAATGCAGTCAACACTTGGTATCTGCAGATGTGCTTTCAAAAGAAGACTACTGCGGGACTGGCGAGTCAAGGAGGAATTATATTGTTTATAGCTTTACGCCTCGTCGAAATCGAGATCATTAGAGGATGGAATTGATGGGGTACAAGGAATGGGAATGAATTCTACCATGGCCTTTTGAAGGAAGCATCCCGGCATTCACCTGGAGTGATTTGGGGGAAACCATGGAAAAACCAAATCTGGATGCCCGGACGGTAATTTAAACCCACGTCCGGTCGAAAGCGAGGTTAGAGCGTTACCGCTCACCAATCACGCTCGGTGCCGAAATATCAGCGATATTATTAGCATTGTGAAATTCCACACTTTGAACTGCCGCGGATATTGTGCAGTGAGACGATTAAAAAAAAAAAAAAAAAAATTTCGGGCATAAGGTTGCGTGAATATTTGATACTACAAGGTTAAGCCAAAGGCGAGTATGAACTGTTTTAGACGTAACGCAAAAAAAAAAAAGAAAAAAAAAAAGCTGAAAGTATCTAAGTCAATCAGAGAAGCGGCAACGGTAGGCGAGAACTGAAAGTTTACGTTATCTGTTTCATGGGCTTTTCGGGAAGGAGAGTCGAAGTGAGAAGACAGGGAGGTAGGAGAGAGAACGTGGATATGAAGCTGGCTGGGTTGCCGAGGAGCGATGATCCGTGGAATGGATGGGGAGACTTGGAGGCTCATCTCCGACATCTGCTGGAGGCAGTCGCGTGACTGCACGGGCTTCGTGTCGCCGCTGCAGCCAGATGATTGAATCGCCATCTCATGGTCTCGCCAGCTAATACCACGAACTGGCGTAGCATTGCCATGGAGAGCGGAACACGTCTGCTGCATTCAGCGCGAGGGAGCTTCTGAGAACCCAGCGGACCTGCAGATGACCAGGTCACACCAAATCACGGTGATACTGTCCTCGCCTCTAGTGTGCTGCTCTCCTGGAAGCAAGTGAAGAGCTCTCTATACCAATGAACAGCCAGTAACACCGCATTTAACTAACTAAAATTCATTAGTAAAATGTTCTATAATTATAAATGGTTATGATTAGGGTTCGGATTCTTATGACAACTCCTATTCTTTTTCATGCGTTCTTTTTGACAACGCAGTTGTTCGCTTGGCTAAAAGCTACATATTTCTTAAGTATGAAATGAGGACAGCAAGTTGCAGTTAACAAACCAGTCAGAGGCATCGACCGGGGATTTAGAGCGCTGACAGTTAGCAAAAAGTGCGTAATGCCCGGGCAAGGTAGGGTAGATGACCGCTTTGATCGGCTTCATCATTGGTCTGCCATTTGCCCCTCCACTTTAGGACCGTAGTGGGAGGTTTGGTTAAAAACCTCTGCACGGTCATCGCAGAGTGTCTTGTTTTGTCTTCATCGTTCGGTGGCAGCCAGCAATAGTCGGAACATAGGGAATGCAGACGTCGAGTGGCGCCACTCATGAAGAAGATGCACAACGACTAACAGGATGATTGGACGTGAAAAGCCATCGTTGAATCATAGATAGGGAGCTAGTTCCTCCAACTTGCCTATAGCTGGCGATAACTGGGCTAGATAATCGTTCATGGTCCCAGACGCCCTTGCTGTTCTGAAAGTAAATATAATACTCAAGCTGTTATATCATCTTCAACCATTTGCCAATATAAGTCATAACAGTATTGTTGGGAGGTAATACAATAGAACCTTACATTGTAATGTTCGGGAGTAATCCTAATGTATACCACTTGTATATTTTGAACAATACCGTGTCGTGATAGTAAATAGTGTACACAGTATGTCTTTATGAAATCATTCCCCCTGATGATCCTACCACGAATGTCTGATTCCGATCCCAGATCGACTTATCATCCACTTGCTCAATACTCTCATCGAATCTAGCCAAGTCTCCGCTCTGCCTGCTAAGTACGTCATAGGTCCTCAAAGGTTTACTGGTGTGCAGGTGGAGACACTACAATGCTGTATAAAATACTTATTAAACGTTTCTGATTGTATTTAAATGTATTTTATATGGCGTGTAGGTAACCCACAATTCGAATTTTTGGCGGATTCTCCTGAAGTCTAGGCCATTATGTCAGAGGTAGGACGGCCAATTCCTTTTCTCTGTGACCGACAATTTAGCGTGAAATGCGAACCACAGAATTACCTGGCATATCTCTTATGATCAAACACAGGTCTTAAAATTCATTCTACCACCGAGATGTGAACCATGGACAGGAGTAGCAAGCAAATGGTTGGAAAGTAAGCGCTTTAAGCACTGAGCTACCAGACCACTCTTTTACAGCATATAAATGCATAATAAGACAATTTTCCTACTTTTTGGCCACATTCCGATAGTACTCGTGTATATGGTCATATGGTCATACTTTGAGGAAAGATATGGTAATTTTTAATAGTACCATGAATTCACTAGAAGTTATAAATGAGAAAAAAATATGATTATTCACAGAACTGTACACCTATTACTCATTAGAGAGAAAAAAAATAATTGTCGCTGAATTTGTTAGCATTCAAGAGTCAATAATTAAATTTATACATTTTTGTCACTCTCTAAACGTTAATATTCCACCCGCCTATTAATCTTCACAAATCAGCAGATCATACCTGTGTCGAGACGCGTCAATCAATGTCTCACTGTGTCAAATACTTGTAACAATAATCCTCAGTCAGTATTAAATCTGCAGGGGTCAGTGAGTATCGCCATCCCAAACACAAAATCTTCTGAAAGTGTCAAATAACGGAGTTACGTAAAATAATTTGGAGAGGAGTATTTTAGTATTGATGAAAGAGTTCTTTCCTGTAAATTACGTGAAATTAAAGATACTTCAACAAAGAGATTTTATGTGCAGCAGCATTACGATACCGCAAGACAAAAGAACAATGAATCACGGCATTAAACTCCTCAAAACAGACAATAAATTTTTTTGGTAACTTCGTCATCTTCCAATATGCCAGTTTTTTTTTTAAAGAAGTCTGTTAAATGATGGTGTCCACCAAGATTACAATTAATAAAGTGGACAATGAACATTTCAAAACCTTCTTGGAGAAATGTTTTGTCATATTTTATCAATCTTTAGGTCGTATTTACCCATTTTTAAGACCATATTTGGAGGCAAATTTCTTTATTTTTTTGCCACAAAGATTCGAACCCTAGTTATGGTATATAATGAATCTGATTTATATTACATTGAATAAATCATGTTAGAAATAAGACGGCTGTATATAGATACAGCGGGCCGCAAAGAAAATCTACATGCATGCCCACTGGAAACTAGTCTGCCAGTACGGAGTTGGGACAGAACCAGTCAGCAAATATATGGGGTAGGGAACCTTAGCTGTCACATTGCCTGTCGGTCAGCAGAACATTACAGATGTTTTCGAACATGATGGAGATGGCGGTGCTAGTGTCCGAAACATCGAGCTTAATACGAATAATCATATCTGAATTTTCTCAGACAATACACTGTGACGTCAAATTCTGAGGCAGCAGGTAACACAACACTGTATTTATCAATTTTTTAGTACTGTCTGACGAACGTGCATCTGATTTTTTTTTTTTTTTGGACGAAGAGATTTCTTGACGTTGACTTTGAATTCTAGCTAATTAGTGGCGGGAGAAGGAATTCAGCCATGGCCTTTTGAAGGAGCAAAGCTGGCATCGGTCCGGAAATATTTCGGAAAACCATGGTTTATATGACGGGACCAGAGTTCGAACCTACGTCACCCCAAATGCTATGTCCCAACATTAACCACCAACCCTCCTAACCCACTGAATCTTAGCACTGCTCATGAGGGCTATTAAATGATGAACAGTGTTTTATCATATATAAATTCCACTTGGCAGATGAAAACACTATTCAGAGTCTATGCAACTGCCCCCTGTGCGCAACATCCTGCACTTTTAAAAAAAAACCTTATTGTAAGTGACAAGGCTGTCCAAGTCGCTTACATTTGGTCGTCTTCAATATGGATGATTGGTTTCGATTGCTATAGTTTTTTGCCGTTTCTGTACTTTTAATTTCTTCTTAACAACTAAGTGTGTTTCTAACTATTATTTCAACAACGATTTTGATACAGAATAATAAATAAACTTGGCAGTCATCTTTTTCTTTCAACCAAAACTAACATGGCAGCAGAAAAAACTTCTTGTCGGGCTAAATGTACGAACTATAAATAAAATATTTCACTCTTCTAGTTTTATTACCAAGATAAGAAATTGTTTTCTCCTTTTTGGCAAATTTTTCTCACTCTCCGGAATTTTACCACAAATCAGGATAGAGCTGTTAACGAAAAGCAGTGGCGTCCTGACAACATAGAGTTGAATAAATATGAAGAGGTACGTTTACCATGGTTTTGGAGGTAGGGTGTCCATTCCCTTACCTTCCTATCTAATATAATCTAAAGGGAATCTACAATTTAACGTGGACTCCGAACCATAAAAGCTTTACTTCACATTACGCAGCAATCTGGGCAGAGGAGAAGTTCAGGTTAGGGACCTGTGCAAATCCTCGCCTAGGCATTGATGCAAACCGGGTACCTTCCGATCTCCAATAAGATGCCTTAACCACTGAGCCATCAGACTGCTGCAGATATACTGTTAACATTAGCAAGTCGGTGACGCGAACTCAGAGGATTTTACCCATCAAAAAATCTTCCGACCCGCCTAAAGAAGTTGTCACTTCAAAAGCTATAAATATAACTTAGTCCACAACCAGAAGGTTACACGAATCTTCCAGAAGGAAATGAACCGAGCTATTGTGTCATAGTAAGGAAGGCAAATTCCTATCCTCAAGGGCTTAAAGTTTAAGGTGGAATCAGAACCACGGAACGTTCCGGCGTATCACATATAATCAAATGCAACTCCTAAAACTTCCTGCTCAATACAGGATTTGAACCCGCGACTGAAGAGAGAATATTTTGGAAGTAACCGCTTAACCACTGAGCTACTAGACCACCTTGATTTAAAATATACGTACCCTAAGTACTATCATAATTGGATAAAACATGTAGGTTCATATGAACAACGTTGAAAGAAATTAAGGTTTACGTTTTTGTTAATCAAACGTTAACAGAATTTTTCTATTTGTTACAAAGTATATGTATGCAAAGTTCCATTAAAATCGCACAAAAACTGTGTGTTTATATGGAAAACATTTGAAAAAAAAACCAACAAAAAAAACAAAAAAAAAACACACACACACACACAAACAAACATTCATTTTTATATGTTAGATTCAAGTATAATCTATACCTTCACTGCTGTTCAAGCGCAACGCGTCATACTTGTAGTTACAGATAAAATATAAACATTAGCATGTTGGTGACGCGAACTAATAAGATTTTACCCACCAAAAGAGAGTCCAACCGACCGAGCGTGGCGGTGTAACGGTTACCGTTCTCGCCTCGCATTCGGGAGGACGGCGGTTCGAATCCCCGTCCGGGCATCCAGATTTGGGTTTTCCATGGTTTCCCCAAATCACTCCAGGCAAATGCCGGGATGCTTCCTTCAAAAGGCCATGGCCGAATTCCTTCCCATTTCTTGCCCCCATCCTTGCCCCCCATCCTTTCCCGTCTCTAAAGACCTCGATGTTAAAAAGAGACGTAAAGCAGTTACAAAAAAAAAGAGAGAGTCCAACACGCATGTCATACACCCAACACGTCATAGGATGTAGGTGACGGGAAGTCACGAACTCATAGATTGATCCCCGACCAAAAATCACCTAACGCGCCTGTAGAATTTCTTACTAAAAAAAATAGGCAGTTGAACAGTTGCTAATCTAGTCAGCACTCTATGGAATTAACTCGGCGGATCAAGCCACAACTCGTAACGTAATGGAGTAAATTCAACTGTTGAGGCACTAGTAATATATAACGGACATCATTTCCGAAAACTCTTCACATTCGTTACGAAACAAGTAAACGCCGCTGCTGCTTACAGTGAATTCCGATAAAGCACATCAATAAATTTTATTTTATGGAGCGCTCGGAATGCGAATGCCCATATACATTACAGACCAGTTACTTCGTACACGCATGGAGCACACATTTTATTAACGGCCTTGTTCGTGTTGTTACTTGTTCCTGATCGGTATCAGTGACCATTTGACTTTTTCTTTTGTTTTTAAGGAAACTAGAGACCTGGTTTCAGATGAGAATATACTGTATTGGTATCGCTGTGTGTTGCTCAAACGAGTTTGTCACTAAAAAAATTCTGAGGAAAAGGTTTATTTATTTATTAGTTGTTGTTGTTGTTGTTTTTTTTTTTTAAAAAAAGGTAAATCTGTTAAGACGATTATTGGGTAACTCCTTTATTCAAGATAACGCGGAGCTTCTTGTCTTCCGTAAAATGCAGAAATTCTGTCCAAGATGACGAGTGCCAAACGGAATTACACTGTAAAACATGAGGAAGGGAAAAAAAAATTAACTGTCTAAAAAAAATCATCGTAAATAAACTATTTTACGGGATTTTTTTAGGAGGACGTAGGGAGCAAAGAGTATGTTGAGATGAGGTTAGCACAAAATAGGAAGTGATGGAGGATTGCATCAAACCAGTCGAAAGACTGATGACAGAAAAAAAAAATCATGACTATTTTTAAAATGATTCTTTAAATTGATGATGTAGACATAAGGCTCAATGCTTAAAAGGAAATTGATTTAAACGCTGCTTGTTGTGTCACGTATAAAAATTGTTACATGCTAAACATTTCATACTGTATATACTCCATCCAACCATCCAAGTTCGGTATAACGAATATCTGAACATTTTTTTTTTTTTAACCAATTGCTTTATGCCTCGTCGACGTCGAGGTCATTAGAGGCGGGATGGGATTGAGAACAAGGAACGTGAAGGAACTCGGCCATGGCCTTTTGAAGGAAGCATCCCGCTATTCGCCTGGAGTGATTTGGGGAAACCATGGAAAACCCAAATCTGGATGCCTGGATGGGGATTCGAATTCGCGTCCTCCCGAATGCGAGGCCAGAACGTTAACCGTTCACCCACCACGCTCGGTAAAATCTGAAAAACGTAGATTATTTTTTTGTTCGGATAAAAAAAGTCTGAACAAACGTAGATTTTTTATGTTAGTTAGTTTCCTTTCAGTGATAGTCGCATTTAATTTTTCAAAGGATTTTGTTGGTGAAACTAGACAGGGCTTAATTTACTAAAGATACTCGAGCTTGTTTCCGTCTCTGCTTGTAGTTGCTAGCAACAGAACTTAAAACTGCTCACTTCTATGACGCCATAGCTACGTCAATTTGATTTTATTTCATTCTGATTTAAGTATTTACAAAACTGAGACAGTATATCTAAATGATATACAGACTAGAATTAATACCTATTTCAAAATAGTCAAACTAGCCTCTTCAGTCTTAATCAAAAGATCCTAGAAGGGAATAAGAGTATACATTCTTTTTTAAAGGGATCGGTAGCTTCCAGGACACATACTCTGGTTTGTTTATAAAGTTAAATTCAAACTTTTGTAAAGCAAACTATTCTTGTTCTTACTTGATAAGTGCAGGCAGGATGAAACATGATAAAATGATATAATTAAAAAAATCTCTAGCGTTTTTTAAATATTGCCTCTTATATGAGTCAGTAAGGTAAACAATCCTGAATGATGTTATCTAATTTGGATTATATAGAAACAAGAGAACTGAATATCTATGCTGAAATTATCCCCTAACTTTTCGGCCACACCACCTCAGAGAAAGCTTCTTTACATTGGAAGAAGATAGCGGAATTGCTTTCAGATTACCTGCAGGAAACTTACGAATTTCAGAAGTAGACTTAAAACTTTATAGCGTACATCTATAACTCTAAAAAAACACTTTTTTTTTTTAACTAATCATAGCTCATTGAATTTACCGTTGCAAGGAATGAAACTTTGTCCTGTGTCGAAAAGCACAACAAGACTGAACAGTAAAGAAAAATAGTCACTTAACCCGAAATGTGTAAAAAACTTTAATATGCATAAAAGATGAAGAACAACAATAAAACACTGTAACTCTGTCGCAGATTCGGATCCAGTAGATCATTTGTGCGTCTACGTCATTATAGTCACTTAAACGCACCAAATTCGATACTGAATTACACTATGAGTTCTAAGTGTGTGAGTATTTATGACACGAGATACTTATCAAACGCTGATGCGACAACTAATAATGCGTGGAAGAGATTTAAGGAAACCACAGGAGACAAAGTTAAATAGGAATCTATATATCTTAGTGATTTTTCATTTTTCATATTCTCGACCTGAAAAAATTCCTTCTTTGCATTTATAACGTGCTAAGATTTATACGATAGTGCCTTAAAACTGAAAACGATAAAAAAACCATGAAATATTGGAAATTTCGATATTTCTATATTAAGTTTTGTGGATAACTTAGTATAAGGTAACAGTAAATCCTGTAAACACCTATTAAAAGCAATGATATCACTGCTGTAAAATTTTCAATTCGATATTTCTGATTTTAAAAGAGGAATTTACTTGCTAAGCACAAATAACTTGGGAAAGTAAAACAAACAATAATGCAATGTATTAATGGTATGGCTTATTCTTAACTATAGTACTAAAACTAGTAAATTGTTGAATATTAAAGGTGATTTTCTTCTTTTACTTTAAGAAATTCAGATGACGTAATATAATTAGAAACGAATTAATAGATTAAATCGCAAAGTGAATGCCGACTTCGTGATTTAGTCAGTAAGAAAAATTGGTCTTAGCATGCGTAGACATTGGAGTCAGCCAATCAGAAGTCGACAACGTTCCTGTCTCGTCCAGTTCCGCTATTCAGTCCAGTTTTTGTTGTTCCTTCAGACACAACAGTCCTGATGATGGCGGCAGTGAAAGTCGCCGAAAGCTCGACAGTAGAAAATGTGATTCGGCGGCAAACCCGAGAAGAATTTATAACGCGTAGACATGTTTCAAGAGACAACATTAAATTTCGGTAATTGACGTTTTATCCTAGTGTAATTCAAACAAATGTTACAGGAAGTAATAAAAATGTTTAAAAATAATTTATGTGCTTCTTTTCAAATTTTCGTACCATTTACAAACTTTACACCCGTTAAGATTCTTCAAGCCTAAATAACACCACACTAATTCATTGTTCATTTTCGATGATATTTTAGAAAGTAAGACTTTTTTTAAAAGAATTATCGTTGTCACAATGTCCACCATTGTAAAACATCCTTGATTTTATCAAGTTGCTCTTAAGATTGAGAAGTGAAGCCATTAAAAGCTGGAATTATAATCATTTACTAAAGAGCAATCCTTTATATCATGTTGTAAATGTGTCTAAAGCAACAGAAAAATAACAAAATTAATATTAATATTGTTTCTTTAAATGTGTTTATATTAAACAGTTTTCTATGAAACTTTGCTTCGCTAAGCGAAAGATGACACACAAACTGAATTGTATACCCATAAATTAAATCGTGAATTTCTCAATATTACAGTTAATTAGTATTTTAAAGTCAAAAGAAAACTTTTAGTTAATTATGATTTTCAAGCAAATATACGATGAGAACAGTTACAGGTATCATTTTGGAAATAATACCGTTACCACAACGGTCAGAGAATATAACAATTCTTTCCGTATATCAATGCAAAGAACTCTCACATAAGGACGTATATGATGGAAGTTAAAGCGACGAATCAATAGAATACCGGTTACTTCACGTTAAAAAATTTCAGAAACATCAAAAAAAAAATTATCTTTCTAAGTGAAAGCATAGCTGCAGCTATCAACCTGCGATAATTCGGTATTATACAACAACAACAAAATACAGGATACTGGCTGCCTTCGTTAGGGATAGTGGCATGAGGACTTGAGTACTAAAATTATGTAAGACAATAAGAAAATTATTTAAACCCAAATTATCTGGGATTAAATTTTCAGTAATTTATGTGTATGTTGGGTATAACCAAATTCCAATAGAAAAGTTTTATCTTAAAGGTCTATTGTGTCTTTAAGTCAATACAGAATGACTGAACCGTGCATGTGGAAGTCGCATTATGTTGCATATAAATTTATACTTTGCGAATTAGCTTGGTGTCTCCATTTAAAATGGGGTTTTTAATCTTTTTTTTTCATGCTACACTGAACCATTGCTTAGTGAAAGTTTTTGTTTAATTTTATTGAATGGTTTGTATTGTAATATTTGTCTCATATTTAACTTTCGTACGATTTTTTCATCTGAAGATCCGTGTTTCCATTCTCACAATTTTCCGATTGGCACTTGTTTTCGGAATTGATATTGCAGGCACTCTAAGTGTTTTCTCGTCCCGACTACGTGACCTATCGTTGGTAGTCCCACTGCCGTACTGCGGGTAGCGGCTCGCCCCTTGTTGCACGCCACGCTCGTATGTCTGCTGCCCAGGGGCTTAGAGCCGTCACAAGACCGGAATTCACTTAACGGCCGGAGAGAGGGAGGGAGGGGATGGCAAGAGGACGCGTCAGGGTGAGGCAGGACAATCCCGCGTACTGCACAGGCATCACGGCACTGCAACTCAGCGCACCCAATAATTCACTTAATAATTTAGCATTAAATCCAGACATATATTAGTTTGAGGATAGTGGTAATACCTGTATCTATGAGTATGTTTCTTCGATATAAACTACACAACCTTATTTCCGATATCACATTTGATCACAACATACGTATTCGTAGCGTAAAATCTTCTCGAGCTTCCCACTGGGATAGCGCGTCAGTAAAACTACGAGACGACGTTTCGGAGCCTACTTCTGGCTCCATCTTCAGGCGAAGTGTCTGATTTCGGAAGAGTCCACGCTTACAAGGACTTTGGATGCCAGGTGACGTTAGTCACGTGCGTCGGGGACCAATCAGTGCACAGAAGGTCGGGTAGGGACGGACCTGGTCCGGGCTGTCTGGTAGTGCTTTCGGAGGCGTGGTAGAGGTACGCGGAGGGGAGTGGCTGGAAGTGATAATATTGCAGTCTTGATCTCTGCCTCCTTAGATAATCTATCACTGGTTTACTTGCCTTGCTGAGGCGGTATCCCGAATCCCTATTCACAGTTCCATAAGCTAGGCAAATCTTCACGACCCTTGGCAAAAGATAGTACTTTTGTCACCTCGAAGTCTAAAGTATGCCTTTCCTCGATACCTTGCAAGGCATGGCCGACTTAGTGACCTGCCCAATCGTACACCTCTTGCCTGTTATAAACAATACAGACCGGGTGGTCTTTCATATGTATTCGTATTTTAATAATACATCACGTTTTTAATTTCGTTTAAGTTTGTTTATTTTTATATGGTGCCCACGTAAGCAACACATTTTCCTAGTCCCCAAAAGTTTATGTTTCAGTTATATGAAAATAAGTATATCATTAGCAGATTTACAGTTTGTTTGTATTACATATTTGTGCGTATTCATAGTGACTGTAATTGTTTCGTGCTATGTATTAAACAATTCTCTTGAGAGAATTGACAGAAGTTTTTTTCAAAAACTTACTTAACCAGGTGTGCAATATATATTTGTGGTAAATTCGATGCAAAATGCCACAGTGGAAATTGAAGCTACTGAAAAATTTCAGATCAGGACAATATCAGAAAGGGAATATGAAAATTTCTGCTACACCGAAAATAAATTAAGGCAGTATTAACACAAATTTTAAGAATAACATTCCATTACGTCTCTGTGATTGTTATTCTTTATTGTACATTTTGCAGTGTTACTGAGCTGTGCTAATCCTAATCAACCTGCTTGCCATATGCATATCATTAAAAATTTTAAAATACTTCTTAATAATTTAAAGATCGTATATATAGGACGGAGGTCTAGTTTTTTATGTTTTGATTGTTTGTATATTTAAAGGTAAATGTGTCTTCCGTCTGGCGGTCACGTGTTATTGTGTAACAAATGGCCAGGTTGTGGCATCCTTTTAGACGTACCTAAGCTTTTAAAATAAATATTGAACAATCTTTTCATCCGTGAATTAGCGAACAATTAACGTCTTGATAAATTAACTTAGTAAAATAATAATAAAAATTAAGGTAGAACCATGAACCGTTAAAATCTGTATAATGGCTCTACCGTCTATAATTGGTTACCTTTTAGCTTGATCTTCTTACGAGGGAATAACGCAGAGTCACAGGTTGACAAATCAGTGTGAAAGGATTTCGAACCAGTATATATAACTGATATTTTGACCTTTACCCTCACAATTCCATTAACATGAAATAATTGTATTTATCCTTCTTCATTTCCTGTATCGGATCTCTTCGATTGGTCCTCATTCACCATATATACATCCGATTCCGGGATTGTTACCCTGCTGTAAATTTACCAAAAAATAATAGCGTTCATATTTCAATTCAACATCAGTGAAACAAACTTTTTTCAATCTCATTGGCTTCCTCAATATTCTTCTACAAACATCAGTTCAAATAGTTTATTTAGAACTGACAAATCAACAATTATCAGTTACTTGTCTTTTGTATTCCCTGCAATATATATGCCTCCGTTCAAGTACATTGATGACAATTTATTTGTTCTGCCATTCCTCTTCACTGGCCTCGGGTTTATACTTTCAAATACCAAAATCAATTTTACAATCATTCCTCCTAGATTTCGACAGTATTCACACATTTTCTTTTTAACCATCTTTTTTGAACAACTGCCAACCAAAGATCCTCTTTCTCCAGAGGATTGACGTTCTTTACCCTTTCACACGCAACATCAAAGTTAGATTATATGATTACATCTTTTTAAAACTGAATATGATTATAATACAAAATTTCAGGAAAGGTGAGGTCATGTATCTCGCACGGCAAATAAGAGGAATGTAGGATGACAGTCAGGGGATTCTTAATCAAACTCTGTTGTGTACAGAGCAAACTGCACTTCGGTGGAGTGTCGTGATGCAAGAGGAAACTTTCCTCGTTCCAGAGCTTCTGACGTTTTCTTTGAATATACTACTCGTGAACACGTCTTAGAATGTCGCAATGGAATGTCTTACTCCGCGAGACGTATTCTGGATTGACGATTCCCTTCACATAAAAACAACAACAAGCAAACTATTCTCGTCTGCAGCCATTGCTTGGGGGTTGGTGAACAAGGACTCTTGCAACGAGGCGATTGTTGTTTCATTTCCGACTCGTAGTCATGCATTCAGCTTTCATCTCCGGTAATGACTGTTGACACAAATATTTCATAGTTTAAGTAACTCTTTTAAGTTCAGTGGAAACATCCGGACACTGCTGCGTTTGATGATTTGTCAACAGAAATGGAACAAACTTTTCCGTGATTCGATGCTTGACGTATTCTTCAGTTAAAATTTCGTACATGTTTTTCAAAGTTTTTCAGCGGTAGTGTAAATTGTCAGACGATAATCTTCACGAATCATTTCTTGAATTTTGGTAATTGTCTCACCAAGGTTGAAGCGGCAGTTCGTTTGCAAAGCTCAACGTTTTCCAGTGAAGTTTGACCAGGTTTAAAAAGCGACAACATCTAGAAAATTTGCTTACGGCTTAGGTCTTCGTTTCCAAATGTTTCTGGAATAATTTTATTTCTAGCACTTATTTCTCACTTTGGTCGTAAAACACAATTAGTCTTTGATACAATCTTGCGCACATAAAAAAATTATCGTGATAGCAAGATAAAACCTTACGCAGCGTATGGAAGCAGCCTATCGAAGCAATCAGTAATATTTCACGGTCCTATCATATAACGTCAGTTCGGAAGATTTTTTCTACCATACCGTAGAGCAGCAGAAGTTTATTGACATAATCAAGGAGTAATTCCAACGTGCTTGTTTAGCAGAAATGTATTTCTACTGAGTAATAATGTTTAATATCTTTGTTAAAACGTCTGTATCATGTGCAAAAGTACAGTACTCAGTCCCAAAAATCCTAAAGCATTAGTTTAGTTATCATATCTAAAATAAAAACTGTAAACATTATTAGTTTGTAATTATGGTTTCAAGTCAGAGTATTAAATTAAATTTGTCTCTAAAATTAATTATTAATTTGATTCTTTGTACCATATTGTTAATCAATTGCATATTACTATAATCTTACGCAGATCTACACTATAGGTCGTCTGTAGATGATCCAATTTGGAATAACCCTTAATTATATATATTGTGACTGTTGGATCTTTTTTGTACTGATATAAATCACTTTTTGTTCACATATTGGGACCAAAAATAAAAAATTACAGCGAATTCCTTGACTTCTGGTTTTAACTCAATATATATTGTAGAAAAGTTTTAAACCATTCCATACTTCGTAGGTAAATCTGTGCTTTATTAGAAAAGATTACCATTCTCATTCAATGGCGTTATAAGTAATGGGTTTCGTTAAGCTACGCATTAGGTAGGTACGGAAGAGCCGTTAAAGGGTACATTAATCTTTTCATAAATGGCCTTCGATAACGATTAACAGAAATTGGGATGGATAACCGTTGTATTTACATCACTAACGAAAATCTGCGTTCCGTGCAGGAACCTAATCAGGGTAGAGACTTATGGTATCTCCTTTACTTCCAACGTATATTTCCTTAAATTCATTATAAATATTACTTACTAACCACTTTCTTTATAAATATCCACTGTTATGGTAGTTAGTGGTTAATATGAAAATTTACAAGTTGTTAGAAAATACGAGGAAGCTAACAACGCATATTACCTACTAAAAGCAGTAAGTGCATTTTTTCCATGAACCAAATAAAAATAATTCTGTTTAATAATTATTTTTCTTTTTTTCTAAATCTTTAAGACACTTTAAATCTAAGTATTTTTTGTTTTTGTTTTTGTGCACATGATAAACACATATATAGTTTGTAAGATTACGTAACCTCTTTAGGTTTTGAGCTTTATAAGTTAAAAAATTTAATTTATATTTGGCGAGCTTAAATTTTTATTGAATTGTGTGAACTCTAATGCAGTTTTTTTATTACTCACTGGTAAATGTTTTTCATGTCATAGATATAATCAGTTAATGTTTCATATTGTTGTTTCAAAATCGTTATCCGTTTATCTAATGAGTCTTCATAAAAAGAAAACAAAAATATCATACCTCCCTAATGACATCTTAAATAAACTTTGTAAAAGGTGTTTACTGATAATTTCTGGAATGGTAGTTGCATAGTTGGAGGTAAGATTCGCCCCTGAGTTGATTTAAATGAAGCATTGGTGTTATATTCGTTGTGAATATACTTATTCCAAAACATGTAAGGATAATTTAAGAGAAGTTTTATGAATTATTATTAGCAGGTTCTGGGTCACGGTGTGATTCTACAGACGTGGAATTATAACTTAATTACCTTAACTGTGAGATTGCATCAATATCAACGAAACTCCTTAAATTTAGGTACTGTTTTCATTCAACAGTGATCATGAGATATGACTGAAACTGGATTACACGATGGATACTAAACTTTTTAGCTCACAAGGGTAAGTATTCGAGAATTCGTATAGCATCAAATATTCTATAATGTTATGCGTACAGCATATAATCAAAATGCAGTATTACCCAAACGAGAATGTTACCAATTAATTATTGTATGACAAAGTCAACTGACAGTAAAAAAAATCTAGAAATCAAAAGAATCCATTAAAATTGAACAAATATTAATTAAAACAATGTTATTGTAGGTCATATTCCTCGCTGTTATTTAGTTGGTTAATTGTTAATAAAGAACGCGAATGAAAAAGTTGTCTGTTTTTTATTCCGCAACGTGCTTCACCTCTTATCAGCGGGGAATATGCGTTGAAATTTACATTCGGTGTTTTACAACTTATTAACACATGGCGGACGTAATGATAGAATTTTAACATTTTCTGGTTATTTATTACATATATTTAGCATTAGTATCAACAAAACCGTGACAACAACAAACATGATGGTCACGGCAAGCACATGAGTTTCTAAAATGCTCAATGTACTACAAAATGTCTGCCTGGTAATATTTTTAAAGATAGTTGTAATGCGAACATGGTTTGTGGAAAAAGCGGAGAAGTGGTGCTACTCGTACTAACACCAGTAACACGAATGTAAATATAATGAGCAACCAGAAAATGTTACAGTTATAGGTTTACGTCAAACATGAATTAATAAGTTCCTAATACCAAGGTTGAATTACAGCGCAGATTTTTCGTTGTTGAAGCCACGATGAAAGGTAAAATGCGTACGCCAGTAAACAAATAAGTATCTTGTCATAACATTTGATTACAAGCTCAACTGGGCAGGACACATTGGACACATAGTAGGAAAAGGTTTCAAATTCATTAATTGTTAGAGCGAGTGATGAGAGAAGTAAAGAAATTTATTTACAAAACATTGGTCAGACCATTGCTTGAATATAGTGGTGTAGTATGAGACCCACATTTTGGATATAAAATTCAGGAGTTGAAGAGGGGGCAAAGATTACTGCAGAACACAATCAGTAACTGATATTATAAAAAAGCTTGAATGTGATTCATTAGAAGACAGGAGGCAGGTGAAGGGTGTCATGGGCGTGTACAAGGCGTGGAAAGATAATGGTGTAAGAATTAAAAGCAATGCTCGGAAAGGAAAAGATGACCAAGACCACAAGCTGGCACTCGATTTCAGGCACAAAGGTGTTGTAAGATTTTCTTCCGTATTTAAGGAGTCAGGGATTAAAATAAGTTACCAAGAGAATTGATGAATAATTTACCAAAAACTCTGTAAAATTTAAAATTTATATTTGTAGAGGTCAAAGTAGATGGGTACAGGTAAGGGGGGAAATTGGGTGTGTAGGGAAATCGCCACTGGAGCGTACGCTCCGTCGCAGTTAAATTAAATTTTTGAAAAATTGCAATGGCTTTGTTTCCAAAGAATTAATTAAAAACTGAAGGAAATTAATTGAAAGAGTTTAGTATTAACTTGAATTCAGTTAACTGTTTATAAAACTGAAAAAGAATCCATGAAAATGCTGTCAGCTGAATGTTGCGCTTCAGGTGATTTGCCGATGCCGTTATTTTGAATTTAACCTTTCCATTTTTGAGCGCGCTTCGGTATTATTAATAGGGTTTACAAAATGGCGTTGTACCGCACTTCGCCCGTCGCCAGCGTTGCCACTGCAAGAGGTCAGCGGAGCGCATATTATGTGGTACCACTGCCAAGCAAACAGGACTGCATAGCGGGCAGCCTGCCTGCAGGCTGTTCCACTGTGCAACGTCACACCGCCTGCCGGACCCAGCAAACAGACGTAATTACGCCTGTAATAGCCGGCACCAAACGAAGGAACAGAAAGCAGCACATTATGTGAGAAAATTCTTAATACACAGAAACTAATAAAAAGTTAATCAGTATTACAGATAATCAAGGTTATGGGGACCAATTTAGCGTATATTCTGGGGTAAAATTAATATTAAAGTGCGTAAGACAACATCGATTGATCTCTAGTGAAATAAAATTTGTGAGGTAAATTTTAAGTATGAAGTTGAGGAAACATCCATTACTATGTGACATAACATTCGTGACAGGTATACAGGGTGTTACAAAAAGGTACGCCCAACATTTCAGGAAACATTCCTCACACACAAACAAAGAAAATATATTATGTGGACATGTGTCCGGAAACGCTTACTTTCCATGTTAGAGCTCATTTTAGTTTCGTTAGTATGTTAGTACGCTCTCCTGACCTCAACCCTCTTGACTTCCATTTATGGGGGCATTTGAAAGCCCTTGTCTACGCAACCCCGGTACCAAATGTAGAGACTCTTCGTGCTCGTATTGTGGACGGCTGTGATACAATACGCCATTCTCCAGGGCTGCATCAGCGCATCAGGGATTCCATGCGACGGAGGGTGGATGCATGTATCCTCGCTAACGGAGAACATTTTGAACATTTCCTGTAACAAAGTGTTTGAAGTCACGCTGGTACGTTCTGTTGCTGTGTGTTTCCATTTCATGTTTAATGTGATTTGAAGAGAAGTAATAAAATGAGCTCTAACATGGAAAGTAAGCGTTTCCGGACACATGTCCACATAACATATTTTCTTTGTTTGTGTGTGAGGAATGTTTCCTGAAAGTTTGGCCGTACCTTTTTGTGTACACCCTGTATATAGTTGGAGGGAAAGCATAAGTGCGATGTTCAAGGAGTTACGTTGGTAAGACCTGGAACACCGAAGGCATTGCTCTCGACGGAAGCTAATTGAAAAATTCACTACTAACGTATTTTGGAATGACAGCCAGAAAATATTGCTACCGGCAACATTCATATCTCGGAATGACCGCGAAAATAAGATAAGAGAAATCAGTGCCAAAACCGATTCATTTCTGTACTCATTTTGCCCACGAGCGATTAGGGAATGGAATAGAAAGTATTTACCGGGCGAGTAAACTTAAATCCGACAGGAGTAGCTTTCGATAAAATACTCCGGCCATCGTGATCTGGGTTTTCCATGGTTTTCCCGGATCACTCCAGGCGAATGGTGGGATAGTTCCTCATAATAGCCCATGCGCGTCTCCTGGCATATCCCGTATATCCCTTCCAAACTACCACCCTTTTGGATAGGTGCAATGCACCCTCCGCCACACACTTTTAGTGAATCGCGGAGTAATAATAATAATAATAAAAGAGATGGTTATGCCATTTAGTACGGAGCTGAAAAAAATTTTGTCTTTGAATGACGGTGCCTTGGAAGATTTGAAGGCAATTCTGAAGCTTACCAAACCATTTGCTCTGTGATGGAGAAGTTGAGTATTTCCAGTGTCCGGGCACCATAATATCTCTACCGAAACAGGTACTCATGGGCGGATTATTTGTCATTCAAAATTGTCTGTATACAGTCTAACAGTATCACTTCAGAAGGATGAAAATAAACAACTCAGTGATGAAAACAGTTCTGACGTCGTACAATGATGATGGTTAGGTGATATTATTAAACTTGGGCCTAAAAAATGATCCCACGAGCATCACGAGCGCAGAAACTCGACTGTGGTGCTCACTCTAACTATTCACACTTCGAGTTTTGTGGATCTAACCTCTAACGTTCAAAGGGTTAATGGTCAATCTGTTTTCATTACTAAATCAAGTTTGCACATGTACTTTCAGATGCAACGATACAAAATTGAGCATTTGTGTTTAAGGTGTTCGACAATTTGCTTTTTTCACTACATCATTCATTCTAATATCTTAGCCATTAATAAAAATAATATTCATATTGTGCGTGATAATTTGAGGGTTCGTTTGGACATATACCATACATGTATTTGGAAGAATGAGGATTTTTATTTAGATGAAATATTTCGTAAAGTTAGTGGAGCTTCAAGTCAGAACAGTATACAAGCGCGAATGTTATCAAGAGGTCAGTCGTTACCAAGCAGTCAATATGGCTTAATTCCCAGGTAGACCGTGTCTCGTTAGCTTGCCTCCATCCATCATATCAATTCGCTATTCAATCAACATGTTAACATTCTCTAATAGTCAGTTTGCGGCTCAGTCAATAATTATTATTCGTAGAGGTTATCGGGAGTTATCCTTACAGATCGTGCTCTCAACTGTATTCATACAGTCTTCAATGGTCAATAAAAGGAACTCTAAAGACGACAGTCACCTACATTATTCATTAGGCAGATTCTCAGCTGTATTATCATTTTGCTCTATCCCTTCTCTGCCTAAACCGGTTCCCCAAACGAAACTAATGGAGTGGTTTCAATGATTCCTGACAATCAACATCTTAGTGTAGACCACAAGTAATTGCTTAGATCAGCAGAAAACCAAGATGCCTCAACACAACAGAAGACATCTTCAAGAAAGAAGATAGCACAAGAAGAATAGAAGATTTAGCAAATGTCCCGAAGGTCAGTAGACTTTCACCCTAAGGTCTGCTTCCAATAAAAGCCCACATAGACTTACCCTCATCCAATCAGGCGACTTGACAACGTAAGGTTCGGCACAGGGGGTACAATAAAATAAAAAAAAATCTTTGTGATTGTTTTAGATATACGTAAAAGTTGTCTGTCTGTAAGCCTTGTAGGCTGAGGAGTATCTAATAAATATTAATTACCGATACTGATGACAAAATCTACCTCCGAATAAAAATATATTTAATTATTACGTGCTTCATATTTAATTTGAACTTGATAAAATTCCGCTTTGTATATATCTACATATATATAAAATCCTTACCTCGTTTTATTCTTTTCTTGACAGATGTTTCGAATAACTACTTCAATTGTCATCATTGGAATATTTATGTAAAAACATGGACACAAAGAGAGAAACAAAACGAAACATTAAACGTTGATAAATGCCATTAAAACAAGTACAAGAGAGCAAGTACATAATATGTTTCCTGTGGGTGCCAATTACTATAACGACAATTCAGAGGGAATCGATACATGAATAAATTGCGAAAGTTTACATGTTCTAATTAAGTCTCCAGTTGTGTATTTAGCCAAAATTTCATCTGTGTTGCTGTATTAATTGATAAAGACAGAATTTATTCATGTTTATTGACATTCCATTGTTATACGGAAGAAAAAAATTCATGCTTTTTGCACAGAATTACCTGAAAATATGCATGCAAAGTTTATTTCATATCAGAAAAATTTTGAGCAGCGGGTAGTAAACGCCCATATTCAAGACATAAGTGTTTTCTTCACTTCAGACTGTATAGTCAGATGAAAATTTATTTGGTGGCCTACCTCATCGCAACACAAGTGCTGATCAGATGTTATTTTAATCACAGAACAGGCTCATTGACACTCAAATGCAGTTTGATACGAAAAACCAAACACATTTTCTACGGATTAAAGCTACGAAGTACATTTGTTTCACTATATCTGTGTTTCTGAGTGTTTTCTATCTACCAGTTCGTTTACTACGTAGAAAAAGAAAACAAATTGCTTTCCTAGCACAGTGGAGGTTCCATTTGTAGTTACAGGCACCTGAGTCGTCTTTACAGCGCGCAGGTAACAACAGCGAGTAATTCGGCGCAGCTGTGGGCAGTCACGTGACAGAGTGAATTTGTCGGACGTTTCCCCGCGCTATCAGCTCTCCCAGGACGCCGGCACGGAAACAAAAAGCGAGAAGACTAAACACGGCCAAAAGAGTGTGTGGGGAGAGAACGTCGATAGCGAGATGGAGGTGATGGCCCGAAACGGAAACGCTTCGAGTGAGTGGGGGTGGTATTGATCCCCTCGATGTGTACAGCGCTAACCTCTTCACGTCCTGGGGGACTGCACTCCACATGTAAAACATACGTGCCGCGTCCGGCCACTCCACCGGAGGAAGTCAAGAGGGTGTTGCGGGCGGCATATTGGAAACCGGTCATCTAAAACAGCCTCCTCCGTTCCTCTGGTCAAAACTTAACACAGCGACAGCTTTACACATCTTAAAAAATATGTATGCTATACTTTATGATGAAACGATTATGATTACGATTTTTAAAATATTCTCAGAGAAGACGAAAGTAATGGCATTTAAGGGATACGAGACAATCCGGCCTAAAATTGATTTTAATGACAGTATAATAGAAGAAATTTGTACATTTAGGAAGTTACACTGATGAGCCAAAACATTACGATCAACTGTAACGTTGCAACAACTATAAGATCGCTCCATAATACAAAAAACCTCTTTGGAACAGTAAATATTCTTTGGCGGATAAACAAAATCATCTTTGCAGGTGAAAATAAACAGTTAATTAAGTGTTCATGTTTATTTTAAAAAAAAAAAAAAAAAAAAAAAAAAAGCACCAGATGGCGAGATAGACAGAAGCCCTGACGATGGCTCCGGGTTGGTGCCGAAACGTTGACGACATCAGCAAAAAAAACTCAGCGCAAACCCGAAAAGAGACAAGTAAGTGTAATTTTTCAATAATGACGCCTGCGAAAAGTGTGAAATTTTATATTGCGATCACCTGCTTAATAGCGTGTTGATTCACCTTTTAAACGCAATACAGCAGCGATTCGTGTGGTCCGGATCACTTGTGCTTACACCAGCCTCGTACTCTGCCGTCAGATCTGCCACATATCACCACCTATGCTGCTTTACACAGCGGTCAACCTTGCGTTGCGACTTCCACGTTGCCGCAAGGTAGGAAGGGTTGGAGGATTGCACTGATGACCGCGCGGGGTGGGGGTGGGGAAGGGAAATAAGTGGTTATTAGCCAATCTTCCGCCATTGTGTGATAGTTCAAACTGGTTAGCCGTTTGGGATCGATTAAGAATTAACGTGATAAATTGTCTTAGTGCCTGTACTATTGTAAGTGACTATTGTATTCACATAGAGTATGGATGTTTAGTTGCTCTTGTGATAATAATGACACAAGGAAAGAAGGATCAAACACATTACTAAGTAAAACACGGAACTGCATTCATTTCACAGTTTATTCCACCGTTAAACATAATATGTTGGCACCAGACATGATATAACCCGACCATTGTTTAATCGCACTCCTAACTAAAGTAAAGATTGAGGGTTAGCATATCGAACACAACAGTTCTTACAGCATTCATGATTAACACTCTTGCTTAACAGAGCGTGGTTGGTGAACGGTTAACGTTTTGGCCTCGCATTCGGGAGGACGCTGGTTCGAATCCCCGTTCGGGCATCCAGATTTGGGTTTTCCATGGTTTCCCCAGTTCACTCGAGGTGAATGCCGGGATGTTTCCTTCAAAAAGGCCATGGCCGAATTCCCTCCCATTCCTTGTTCCCAGTCCCATCCCGCCTCTAATGACCTTAGCCGTCGACGAGGCGTAAAGCAATAAAAAAAACTCTTGCTTAGTACAGTTTCTAGCATAGGCGGCTCATAACTGAAAACTGATAAACATTCGCACAAATCCATCTTTGCACGACCGGCCACTCCGTAATTACTACACAGACCCCTTCACTAAGATGGCCGTTCCTCCTCCTGGCCTCTCTCGGCCAATCACAACACTTCTCCTTGTCACATGATCGTCCTATCCAACTAAAGTCGTCGTCGTTACATCGCCTTTCTGCGATATTCTTCCTTTCTTTAGATAATGCACTCCTACTCACATATTCGGGGATGCAACGCTATCGTTACAATTGCTTGTTAAATGTTTGTGTATGAAACACATTCCATTAAATATAATTATAATTGCGTCTCACATGAAATAATTAAAAAAAAAGAAACTGGTCGTGTATCAGTGCGTTTAAGCGCAAGAAGTAAGACTTCCGGAGCTTTTATACAGCAGACTAGCCTTGAAAAAATTATATGATAGCCGTACTTAAAATCAATAGAGCTCGAGTGACATAAGAAAAATGAAAGTTTTATTTTCAATAAAATAAAAACCATTTACTGTATAGATATTTAAAGATAGTTTGTTGATGATGGTGATCATTGTTATTAATTTTAATTGATATTATATTTATTGTTTCTAAAGGGTGTTTTTTGTCACAAGCTATTATCATCCTTCACACCTAACCTAAATCGATAAATGAGGAATCATTTTAAACCTTAAGACAACCGCTTTAGTTACACCATATTTTAAGAAAGTAATTTTTAGAAATTTGACCCGTAAAAGGCAAATATATCATTATTTCTAAAATGCAGTTTATTGTGTCACTAGCCATTTATCTCCCTGGATACCTAACCAAAATCGATGAATTTTAAAGATTAAGATCTTCGCTTTGATGGTATCATATGTTAAGAAAGGAATTTTTCGGAATTCAACCCTTAAAGATCAAAAGTATAACTATTTATTTTTACAACGCGTTTTTTTTTTTTTTTTTTTTTTTTTTTTTTTTTTTTTTTTTTTTTTTTTTTTTTTTGTCACGACCCATTTGTATCCTTTGATATCTACCATTAAAGGGCAAAAGTATCATTATTTCCATAACGTGTATTTTTTGTTTTTTTTGTTTATGAGCCATTGATCTTGATTGGTACCTAACTGAAATCGATAAATGAGGTATGATTTAAAATATTAAGATCTCCACTCAGGATACATTATAAATTAAGAAGGAAATTTTTCAGAATTTCACCCGTGAATGTTAAAACTAATAACTGTAAAAGTCGCGGGTATGAATCAGTTCAGAGCCAATCAGCTGAATAGTAGCAGCCAGTGCTAGAAATTCGTTTACAAATTCAGGAGTATTTGTTACTCCTAACTTTCAGAATCAGGCGTAAAATGAAAATGTTCAGGCGCAATTATCTTATAATTATGAAAATACAGATTTTATAGATTACAAGCTACTCCAGCACAATTTAAAACTGTATATAGTTCTGGAAAAAAATAATATGGTATATTATTACCAAAATTGTGAAATTTACACACTGATCTTCATCTTTAGAGGTAACTTGTTTGACCCTTAAATATTTTCGAGTTTTTTCCAATTCATCGTCAGAAGATTATTTCTTTCTAAATACAAATAACTCAACATGTAAACTAAAAATTGGAAAATATTTTCTTTGAAGTATAAATTCTAAGAATAATTTTATTTCACAGTTTTGTAGCACAATTTATCAGCAAAATCGCCGAAACAAAAACATTCAGTTTATTTAATATACTGTAGCTACTTGTCTTAACAACTGGTATAAAGTTAAAGTCAGTAATGGTTAGTGATATCTTTATTCCCTTTGCAAAAGGAATACCGCACGCAATAAAATTGTTATTTTATCTCGCGGAACCTCCTCTACACTGTTGCCACATTTTCTGAACTTCAGAAACGAATTTTAGACCAACAATATGACGGGAATTATAACGGAAATTAATCGTTAGAATTAAAAGTTGAACACGCAAAACTGAAAACGAAATTCTCAAACGTAATTTTTTAATTTAGGTTTTGATGACTAGGCGAAAAATTTCAGGCGTGATTACGCCTAACGCCCGGTCAATGCCGAGGACTTGCAGCAGCACATATCACACATATATTAATAAACTGCTTCACTGGCGTCGACTTTTGTTACGTACCTGTTACACTAAACAAATAAACAATTGAAACAAATAAGGCGGTTCTTCTTTAATCATATTACAAACCATCAACCGTACTGTTCATCGCATTCCCGAAATTTTCGCTCGGGTCATCTAGTATTAATTTCTATTAATATTTATTACCATTACTATCACCCTGCTTTCGTTGTACATGGTGAATTTGTATCATATACTTTTTCAATCAAAAGTTTGTAGAAACTGAAATAGGAGATATCTGTTTCACATTTAATATGATCCACTGTTTAACATGAGCTTAAGTGACAGCGGGCACTATAGTAGCTGTTTACATCAATGTATCGTTAATTGCACATGCGGCACATACGCAATTAACGCTATTAAATTATTATCTACCGTACCCAAAGCAGGTTGACTTCAAAAATAACTAAATACACAGACGATGTCACATTCGCAAACATATGAGCGAAACTTTTCTCTACCGTAAATTTTTGTGAAGCTTATATGATCTACATAAGCACACTTTATTTTTCTAAAACACTTTTCAGTGTTTGGAAGTAAAAAATGTATTAAACAATGTATTTATTCATTTCTGTTTCAGCTACTGCGAAAATTATATTTATTAAGGATCCCTTCAATGTTGACCCATGCGACGTAGTAAATTGCACGCTATTGCCTCGTGTAGATGCAGATTGGAAGCTCTCCTCCGAAGCACTTTGATCCCACTCTATTTGCTCGTATGTGTGTGTGTGTGTATGTGTGTGTGTGTGTGTGTGTGGCCGATGGAGCTGTAAATCGGTGCTGCCACCCGCTGTGAAGCCTGAAATTGCCTCCAGAGTGTTGCTCGGCGACAACCCACTCAGTGCTACCAACACACCGCAATAACACACCAGTACGAATGGAGAGTCACAGCCTTAAAGTCGGTCGAGTTTCCACGCGAGAAAACTTTAACAGATTCAAAATGTTCCGGGAGTCTCGAAGACTGCAGAAAGAATTTTACGCTTGCTGAGCTAAAGAATCAGAAAAAACTCTTTTCGCTATATTCTCGGTAAATTAAATTCTGAAAGATATACTTTTACCTTAGTTCAGGCCTTTTCTCTCTGACTCAGAAGCTTTAATTTTATTTTTTTTTTTTTTTTTTTTATTTATTTTTTTTTTTAACAAGATTCAGTACTTGCAGTTTTTTCCTATTTTCTCTTTTTGATGTGAAATTGTTTTTCAAATCGATGCCAGATGTTGGGAGGTTTCTGTCGAAATAATTTCAAACCTCAATAACTCGGCTAAAAGTGCGCATACCTGCTTAACCTTGCTATAGTTTTAAACAGGATGCAATGAAACATTATGTCAAAATCACTACAATATTACAGGTTGCCGGAATTTGCGAACTGTGCGCAAAATGAACCCATGATTTTCAACTTTCAGAATTCGACACATGTCCTTACAGTGGACCATATCTCAGAGACTAATTATCTGATCCATGTGGATGAAATGTGAATGTATGTGTTACGGTTTATATCAGAATTTTTTTAAAAAAGAAACAGCGCTATGAATAAAACTGTTGTTGTATAAGAAGGTAAACTACAACTTCTAAAAACACGGACAAGAAATCTCCGGGCTTTAATCTAAAACCAACGAACAGTACTGCCAGGAAATTAAGTATCATAATGCGGCATCTGACTAGCCCTGACTAAGTTCTGATCTGAATTTCGTTGCTGATAAGATGGAGAGCGTAATGGCAATTGACCTAGACCTATCGGTCCCACTTGGCATACCCAATATGGCAGCGGGTGCCCAAAATTGTACTTGAACCGCGGCCGACAACTTCTTTAACCAGTTAGAACTTTTGCGTGTTGACGTTCAGGAATTCATTAAATTTGAACTTGTGAACTATCTGGATAAATGAAACACGCAAAGGGAATATTTGTATAGATTTGATATTTGAAACAGGTATTCAAATAATTTCAAAACAATGTGTATCCCACTACTCATTCCACTACCCAGTATTCAACAAATGTAAACTTCAAATTAATTAAACTATTAAATTATATTTACTTAATTATTTCCGTTAATTTAGTTTAAGGTTGCTATATATGACAGACCATTTCACGAAAATAAATGTGGGATGCACAACTGTAAATTTTGTATTCAGCTCATCAAGAACTACCAAACATTACGTAGATCATTTCGTGATAGGACTGAATATGTCGTTTTGAAGCTAACTCCACAAAACCAGTAAGAAGGTATCAGATATGTCCTTCATTGAAAGCTAATAGATATTTTGTTACAAATCACGGAAAAAAATCGAATTGATGGATTTTTTTCGGCCACAGGTTTTACGTCCTCAAGAGTGGCTGGGAAATTTTTTAATAAGATCCATGTATCTCAAATTTCATTTGGGATCTCGTATCGCGCACATAAAGGCTTAAAGTTGCCATGTTCACTAAGGTATGTCTCTCTCACGTGCAATGCGCACATGGAGGAAATTATTTAAAAGAATCACACAAATGTGAAAATGCATGAAATACGTGATTCCTATATGAAGAAGCTTACATTATATTCGGTTTCACAAGGGGAGAAACTAGCGATGAATGCAGTTTCTCTAACAATACCTCGGCGAAAACCAGTGTCTATGCTAAAAACGTTTACAGAGTTACTTGTCGGCTTTATAAATCCTTCAAACGGTTTAAGGTAGCATCGAACGTTCCAGCAGCAAAACTTCTTCTCTAATTTGCATCAGAAATTCGGAGAGGCATGAAGCTCCTCATGTTTATGAATAATTCTGCTTAATTTACGGTTAGATTCGTTAATGAAAACAAAAGAGACTTTATGGAAGCCGTGTGGTACAATGGAAATGAAACAAGATACTTTTAGAAACAATTAACATGCATAACAGTAGGCGAAGAGACTTAAACAGGCCATTGTCGAATCCTTTTACCTCACAAATGAAATCTGCGAAATGTAACTGAATTCAATAAACGTAATTCTATACTGCTAGAAGGCAGATGGAATGTTGTTTATTAAAGGAAATACACTAGCGCATATTTTATGAGGGCGATACGTGATCAGTTTTCACGGTGTACTAACAGAGCAAATAAAAAGTTATTCTCGAAGAAACGTCATGTTTGGATCATGGCATGTGACATTCAGTTGGTTGATAGCTCAAAAATATGCCTCAGATTAATAAGGACCCACAACGTCTTGTGAAATTTTACAGTATATGAAATTTCTAATTGAAACTAGGCAGCAAGGACAGAAGTGACATGATATTCTGGGTTACCATGTAGTAGAATATTATGACGTTAATTTATCTAACAGAGATTCGCACAGAACTGCCAATTGTTTGACCGTTACGAGCTTTATTATCTCATGTAATACATAAATATTTTTATTGCACGTTGCAAATATTTTATATATTTTTTTTTACCTTCTCATATTCTCAAGCCTGTTTAAAAATCTTTTTTGATAGTAACAGAAAATTAATTTTCCTTGATTTACTCCACAATTACCTTAATAACAAGGTTGTGAATTCATGTTGTGCGCATGTAATAAAGATAATTTGGAAAAGACTTTCAAAATTTCGAATTATGAACCGTAGCACTAAGTTAGAGCTTAAGAAATCGTATGTTAACATAAAAATTTGTTTTAAACAAATGTTCTAGCATTTAAGAGTGATTAAACACAGTAGACATAAGTAACAATTAACTTATGCGTGCCTTTAACAGTAGTATGAAAACAGTATTATTACTCGACTATTCTCCAGAGAAGTTTATATTAGGAACCTGCAACTTATATCCCGCTGAGATATCTACGAATTTTAGTATTTATGCTGTGTCAGAAGTGTGTGTCAGAAACATGTATGAATTTGAAACTAAAGTCAGCTTTATTTTACCAAGCGTGCTGGCTTCTCATTCTGGAGGACGCAGGTTCGAAGCTCCGTCTGACCATACAGATTCGCTTTTCCATGGTTTTCGACAACATTCCATTCCAGGAGATTGCCGGATTAGTTTCTTCAAAAGGCTGTGGTTGAATACCTTCCCGTTCCTTGCCTCCAGTCCTATTCCACCTCTAATAACGACGTCGACGAGGTGTAAAGCCAGAATAAAAAAGAAGAAGAATTTTGGTCGCCATGTAATCGGCAACGTGGAGAGGGGTAGCTCAAAATGTGTCAAGTGTTGATACACGTACGAAGGTATAAACTTCCATATCTAATAAAGTCATTAAAATACGAAAACTCAAGGGACTGGAAAAGTTACGTACTTCTAGTAGAAGCTGTTCAGGATTATTGGAGCTTTAATATTGTTTTACCGAACGTGTTGGCTGAGTGGTTAACGCTTTGACCTCGCATTGGGGAGGACACCTGTTCAAATCCCCGTCCAGATTTAGGTTTTCCATGGCTTCCCCAAATCACTCGAGGCGAATGCCGGGATGCTTCCTTCAAACGGTCATGGCCAAATTACTTCTTGTTCCTTGTCCCCAGTCCCATCCCGCCTTAATAACCTCGACGTCGACGAGGCGTAAAGCTACAAGTAAAAAAGAAAAGAAAAATAATCATAATATTTTTTGTAATTTAGATGTAGAAAAGCCAAATTATTCAAGTAACATGTTACAATGTGTAGGCTTTAAACCGTTACACATATAGAATTAATTTACAAGAGATCATTTACACTATCGCCAACAATTAGGCATCGCGAGCTGTAAGCTTACGGAGACTCTGTGATGTTATGTATTTCTGAAGATATTCCTAGAGGCTGACGTCCAAGAACTGTTGTGTTATAAAATTGAAACATTATGAATGACGTCCTCAAAATGTGACACCTATAAACTTAAAAATTTGTTGAAAATCGATCTGTCACTTTTAAGTTGCCGAACAAAATATGAGTTAGGAAACGTTTGACTCAACCACGCAAGTCTGAGATAATCAAAGGATGAAATGCGTTTGGGATCATTGCATTACACTTTATATCGTATTTCAAGGTAATCGATTGCCTTACTAGTTTTATAAATTGTGATTTGCTAAGAACATTAATACAACACGTTTTTATCATTCCGGGGTTTAGTGTAGTCTATATAAATGTGTATATAAAATCAATCATTCACAGTGAAACTGGACTTTTTTGTTGGTTCGTTTTCGTCGTACGTTTTCACTATAGTTAACATCTGTCCTGTTTTAGCTTTAGAGTTTGCTCTGCAACATTGTTTGACTGAATAATTTCAAACATTATTCAAAATAAATGTAAATATCTGTACATTTCGCTGTACCTGATATACTGTGTGGTACTAGCAAGGGACAAGCAAGGGATATGCACAGTGCATGGCCTCTAGTAATCAGACAAGAGGGCTCTCGATTTACCACTCATTCAACAGTAGCGTGTCAGGAAAGTTAAGGAAGAAGTTTCAAAACGATTTGGTTAACAAACAAGCTAAAGATAACCTCCGTTATTATGTTATCACTGTGTTATAAATCAATAGGAACAAACTAATTAACAAGACATACTGCGCAGATTCTAGGAAAAACTTTCAAAATCGTTCATTTATTGGATAGTAATGAGTAGTGTTCGGATCATCAAGACCAAAAAAACAGAGAAATATGCAGGCAAATATGACCTTAAAATCGGGAAAATATGACCTAAAAATTATAAAATATGACCAAACATTAAAATTTACTGTATCATAACATTCTCAGTTACATATCATTTATTTTATCTAGTAGTGTCGCTTTCATGTATACAGCATAATTTGCTTCCTTGCACTCATGGCATCTTTGGGAAATTACAGTTTAAATCATTTTGTTAAAGTCACTTTAACTTAACATAATTTATTGAAAGAACTCTTTCGTCTGCACCAAATATTCCGTTCCAAATTCCTTTGCGTAACTTCACATTTTCAGAAAATTTTGTTTTCGACATGTTGGTACTCACTAATCCACAGCAGTTTTAACACTGACTGAAGATTATTTTCTGAAGTATATCATGGAGACACTGATTGACGCGTATCGACACAGAGATGCTGCTGCTGCATTGTCGAGATTAAAAGACTGGCGGAACATTAATCTTTAGAGAGTGACGATAATACATAACTTTAATTCTTGACTGGTGAACTCTGACCAATTCAGTGACAATTAATTTGGTTTTCCCTCCAATGTATTATAGGAGTACAGTTCATGAATAATTATCTTAATTTCTTCTCATCTACATCTAGTCAGTTCCGGGAACTATTAAAAAATTACCAAATTTTTCCTCAAAATATGACCATATGACAATAAATATTATCTTAATATGACCAAACTTAGGAAAATGGCCTAAATATGCATTTTTATGCAATATAAAATACGTTTAAATTCAATCGGAACGTTCAATCAGTGTTTTACTCAGCATTACAGCTCTAAAGGAAGGCAGGAAAAAAAATGCGACTTATTCTAAAGATCCGAACGCTAATAATGAGGGTATGTATCGGAGAAGTTACGGAATTGGGTTACAAAACTTTGGTGTTGCATTATGGGACCCACGTTTTAGGTATCATATACAGTTGGTGGTGTGGGTGCATAGGAAGGCAGTTACATTTTCCTTTGTAAATTACTGCAGAACACAATCAGAAACTGATACGATAACGGACCTGGGGTGGGGGTTCATTGGACGACGGGAGGGTGAAGATATTGTTGGAAGTGTACAAGCCGTAAGTTCGTAACAAGGCGTGCAAAGATATTGGTGGAAGAATTGAGATAGGTGCATGGAATGGCAAAGATGACCAAGACTACAAGCTGTCACTCGATTTCAGACATAAGGGTGCGAGAAGGTTTTCTTTTGTGGATAAGAGTCATGAATTGGAATAAATTACCAAGTTGAGTGATGAAAACTTTACCTAAAAGGCTGGTGATTTAAAAGTAAAATTCGTAGAGGGCAAAAGTTGACGGATATATGGAAGGTGGAAGAGATGGGTATGTAATTGTCACCGGTGCGTGTGCTCCAACGCAATTAAATTCAATTAAAATGACGTCCATAAATAATCTGCTTAGTTCTGCTCTCTGTTCCAACCGAATTATCTCAATAAAAATAAAAGAGCCAAACGTTGAAGCTTAGTTAACATATTTTTTAATCTTATGTGAAGTGCACATTGGATTGGCTGTACTTTATAGATTCATCTGATTGAGACAAAAACTAAGGATTAAGTTTGGAACCCAGTGTTATTGGTATATGAAAATTAAAATTTAAGTATTTCAAAGATGTAAAAATATTACCATCTGCCATATAGCCCTTCGCCTACAAAGACAAACGATTTTACAACGTGTTTTCCAGAGTGTCTGAAATATATTATCATGTATTGTTTGGCCTACAATATCATCTATTGATATAATAAGCAAGCTGTCATGCATGACGTCACCTGTCACGGCATGACGTCAGTCTATGACGTCGCACAATGACTTCACGCTTTGCGTCATTATTCTTCGTTTATTTAATAACATTTCCAAGCATCCGCGAATAAATTAAATGACAGAACACTGAAATAAAAGTATGTATTGCGTTAAAATCGACACATCAACCATTAAATGCTTATATTTACGTAACATACTTTCTCAGATGACATAATGCTGTATAAAAGAATCAAAACGATAGAGGATTGTAAACAGTTGCAGGGTGATCTGGACAGGATATCTAATTGGGTTGGTAAACATGGAATGAAGATAAATGCAAAGAAGAGTCAGCTTATTAGATACACAAATAAAAAACAAAAGGTTAATTATGAATATAAGGTGGGGAAAGAATTGCTTGCTGAAGACTTGAAATGCAAATATCTTGGAATTACTTTTGATAGCAAACTTAACTGGGCAGGACACATAGGACAGGTGGTAGGAAAAGGTTTCAAAGTTCTGCACTTGTTGGAGAGAGTTATGAGGGGATGTACGAGAGAAGTCAAGGAATTGGGTTACAAAACTTTGGTCAGACCATTGCTCGAATATGGTAGTATAGTATGGGACTCTCATTTTACGTATCAAATACAGGAGTTGGAGAGGGTGCAAAGAAGGGCTGCTAGATTTGTTTCTGGAAATTATCGCAGAATGCAATCAGTGACGGATATGATAAAGGAGCTGGAATGGGATTCATTGCAAGACAGGAGGAGGATGAGGAGGGTCATGGGAGTGTACAGGGCATATACTGGTGATGAGGCATGGAAAGATATTGCAATAGGTATGAAAAGTAGTGCATGGAAGGGAAAAGGTGACCATGACCACAAGCTGGCACTCGATTTCAGGCACAAGGGTGTGGGAAGATTTTCTTTTTTAGGTAAGGGTGTCAGGGATTGGAATGAGTTACCAAGAGAAACGATGAATAATTTACCGAAAACTTTGAAGGAATTTAAAGATAAAATTTGTAGAGGGCAAATGTAGGTGGGTGCAGGATAGGGGGAAGATGGGTGTGTAGGGAAATTGCCACCGGAGCCTGTGCTCCATTGCAATTAAATTAAATTAAAATTAAAAAAATATTCCTTAAATTATTTGTCCGTAAATATGTAAGATAAAAGCTTTGTGTTTCGAGCATCAATGTAGCGAAAGTTTGGTGAGATTGTTACTTAGCACGGGTCAGAATTACAACTGGCATTTTACTTTACGGCAGGGCATGAATAAATTAGTTTTTTTGTTTTCCAAAATAATTTAAACTGTGTCCTATTATTGAAATTATTAATTCGTTTAAACTGAAATAGTTGTACACTGATCGCGATCTGTGCATCCTACACTATACTTGAAACAAATATTACGTGGCATATTGTAAGTTCATAAGATTTATTTTCATTTCCTTTGCTTCTACCGAGTAATATTACTGAGCCTATTATTTCAGTGTCAGTTATTCAGATGTTTTAAAATCAGTCTGAATCACGGATAACAAAAAAATAAATGTGTAAAAACCCTTGAAGATTTTTGATCAAATTTATATCGCGATGCATTATTGCCACTAAAACGCGATACTGTTCATGTATTAATATGCGTAAGATAGAAGTATTGTTCTCCTGGCGGCAAGTTTATCGTAGTAGTATGTGGTTAGCTTCAAATGTAACCTGGACCTGAATAGAAACTGAAACCTTTTGCTACAGTGCAATGCACGAGGAATTACACTGAATTTTATTTTATAACAATTATATTTAGTTAAGCAATTGCTAAGACAATGAAAGAAGAGTATTGCTTTTAAATTGGTATATTAATTATCAAGTTTTTTTTTACTAAAATCATTACATGGTTCGAATGAAAGAAGTTCCAAATTGATTGCGATATATGTTGCCTAAACCACAATTAAATATTACGTGGCATAGCGTAAGTTATTAAGATTTATTTTTAGCATCCTTCGTTCTCACTGGGGTCATTATTTCAGCCTATGTAAACTGTCTCAGCCGTTAGAATATCAATCTTCGTCGCAGGTATTAGGAAAGAAAGGTGACAGAACCTGTGAGGATTTGGAATCAAGTTATACCGCGAAGCATGATGACACTGACATGCGACACAGGGAATGTATTTATTCGCGCGTGATTAAGCTTTGCTTTTCTATCAGCAATATTAGCGGAGATTGTGGCTAGGCTGAAATGCAGCCTGGACCAAGTTGACAACTGAAACATTTTGCTACAGCACAAGGTACGTAAATTACAATGAGCTTTATTTTATAACAATTCTATTTATTTAAGGAACTACAGAGAAATAAATTATCATAATACTCAGTTAAACGCGTCATTTTGGATGGGATTTGGGGCTAGACTGCGTTTATAAATAGTGTAAGTCCAACATTGCATTATTTGCTGCGATCTTAACGAGTATTAGACTAGTCCACCATCTTTGAATGTTTCTTCAAAGTTCACTGCGGCATTTCAATTTTTAATATTTCATATAAAATACGGTTATTGTCAATTTAGTGGGGAAAATATTTCAAATATCTATTTATTAATGTAAATTTGGTTAGAATTATGGTTATTAAAAATATTTACTACGTTTCTGTGTCAGATAAGTAATAAGCACAATATTAATATCAGTAATATTAGCAATATTATTTATTGTTACGATATGGTGAATTATGTATATCATACCGCAAAAATTTTCACATTTAATCAACTACAATCCTATCCCGTAACTGGTATGCGAAATTCTCGTGTTGTGGCCGAGAACAAAACACAGGAAGTCGCATTCCGTGGCTTGCTTGGCAAATAATATTAAATTCCTTCTCTCTCTCCACTAAATGATTTATTTCAACGAACCGTCTATGGACCCCCAAAGTGACGTTAGCTGAAATAATTCATTTCACGGTTCCGCGGAAAATTTATATTTTTTTTGTAGAAATTTTAGAATATATTTAAATAATCGGATGATACCATAACACAGCCCTTTGTTCGATAAAATGATTAGAAGACTGTTAATTTAGTTTGTATAAGACAACTGCCTCATTGCATTTCAGATTGCTAGACAAATTCATCTTCTGTGAATCATTTAGAGACGACGTGACGTAATCAAGATATGAAATATGTTATTCTGCTTTAAAATATTAACGATCAGATTGTAATTTTTTATGTCTGTCTTTGGACTCCAAGTATCACCTTTTCCATAAGAAATGATTTGAAATATGACTGCAATATTTAAATAACAGGAACTTTGGTAAGTACCACAGCTACCGGATGCGTCGAAGTAGCTGCTTGGTCGATAATGTTAACTCTTGTTCATTTCTTTACTCCGTAATTGATTCAACAATTTCCAACCTGAAGTATCAATGTTTAGTAGAACTTTCTGTTAATAAAAATTCATGGTCCCGAGCTTCAGATTTTATAAGTGCCAAAAATCATCATTACTGTCTGTTCTAGTCGTAATATACTGGAAATTGACGAGAGTTTAGAGATTTTTTTTGTTTATGGCTTTATGCCTCCTCCACGTGGAGGTCATTAGTCTGGCAAGAAGTGCGGGCAAGGAACGGTAAAGAATTTGGCAATGGCCTTCTAAAGGAAGCATCCCGGTATTTGCCTGGAGTGATTTGGGAAACCATGGAAAACCCAAATCTGGATGCCCGGACGTGGATTCGAACTGCCGTCCTTCTGAATGCGAGGCGAGAACGCTATCCATTACACCACCACGCTCGGTTTGGGGAAACCATGGAAAACCCAAATCTGGATGCCCGGATAAGGATTCAAACACGCGTCCTTCCGAATGTAAGACCAGAGCGTTACCACTTACCCACCACGCTCATGGCATATGAGAGGACGCTGGTTCAAATCTCCGTTCGGCCACCCAGATTTATGTTTTCCATAGTTTCGAGAAATCACCACAGGGGAATGGCGGGATGGTTGCGGATACCTTCCATTTGCTTCACCACATCCTCTCCCACCTTAAGTGACCTCAACATCGAACGAGACGACCAGTCCATAAGAACAAACTTCACAGATATAAAACATCTATGATTAAAAGAAAAGGATAACGACGTAATAGCAATAATTTGATGAAAAGAAATGAAATGAATTTAAATGTTTCCTTCACTGTATCTACACCTTTTATTCATTAATTTATATTACGAATTCTTCAACGTTAGTTGTATGAGATAAAACAGAAAAATATAGTTAACATGGAATCAAATTATGTGTGATTACCATAACTTTTGAGCCAGTAAAGTTATAAACGCTCAGCTAGAAAAAGTTTTGGTATAGAAAATACTGCCACCATCGTCTGAGATAAGCTTACGCTCTTACGACCTAAGGAGTGTCATAACTTCCGTGTTTTTATTTATTTGATTATCTGTTACCCCCGACTTAGTACGCGAGGACTTAAAATTTTATTGCTAGAATTGGATACAGAAAGATATTAATCATGTAACAGGTGGATAATCTGACATGGAAGCCGTCACCATACCATTCGACCACTGAACCTGTCAATGTTTAAAATGATCCTCCGGTAGCTTTTTGTTTGCATTTTAAACTTTCTGAGGACATACGTCAATACTCTATTCTGCACAAAGGTTTGGGGATTCAGAACCGATAAGTTAGCTACATATAAGCACCAAATAAGAGTCTGGTGCAGCACAAATCCACATCTATACTAAGTTGTGTCTGTATATGAAAATATCACACACAAACTGACTGCGAGAGAAACAAAGCCTGAGTGACCAAAATAACATTAAAGAGACTTACACATTCTTAGTTTTTTAAAAACTTAACAAATTATGCTACTTATCCTATGTCATTTCTAATGATACATAGTATCTCCTTGTCAAATTTCGTCAAGACTAGTTTTGCTGTTTAGTTGTGAAAACATACAATGCAGACAGAAAGACAGAGTTACTTTCAGATTTATAATATGAGTATAGATGTGTGTGAAATATTATCGATTTTGTGGCAGAGGTATAATGGTAAACGCTTTTCTAATAACGCATTTGGAGTGTTTGTATCGGGACCACGAAATGTAATTTCGCCCGCCCGTGAGTAAGCCTGCCAATGTCCAGCAGTCCGGGCGTTATGTGTTGGGTAAGCAGATGCCGTTCGCCCGTCAAGTCGGCACCTGCTGCAGGCTGTTGGCAACCCGCCGGCCGTAAGCCGGCTCGGCTCACGCGGCCCAGTGCACTGATCCGCCGCTAGAGCGCCGTGGCGCCACTGTAGGTACGTGTGCGCAGGGAGTTAACAGCCGCGAGTATTGGGGTCAGACAGGCGGAGTGTAGGCCGCCCGCGCAGCCAACCGGACCGCGATGCTATCTGGGATGGCGTGGCGACCGAAGCGAAACAAGACGCAACCAGCCACCGGGAAAACATTCTGAAAGAAACAGCACACGATAATCCTGATGTTTTCTTTCTCGTTCTGGAGTACATATGTAAATATAATAACTCCAAAAGTATTTTTGGCAGTGTAAAACACATTTTTAATATTGAAAGTATTAAAATCCTAGTACTATGGATCGCTTACGTGTTCTATACATAAAATATTTCGCAAACAATAAATAACGCTTTAATTGTCGAAAGTCCTCTTCGGGGACAGTTTGTCCCAGCAAAAGTGTCATGGGTTTAAAGTTTTAGTCACAATTTGATTTTTGCTTTAATTCATTTTCTGCTTATTGTTTATGTCACGCCATTTCGACAAGTAAAGACAGTAATTTAGGTGCATGGCGAGTATTAGAGCGGGTGGCTGAATGTTTGAAAATCTGCCGTATTTAAAATAATTAATTATTAATTGATATCTTTATGTATAGGATTGTATAGGAGGGATGCTGGATTTGTTTGCATAGATTACAGTAGAATAAAAAAGTTGATTTGCGCGTCAAAGGAAATCAGGAGTGTGGTGAAGCGATTGGTAAGTGTGTAAGATATACGTTGGCAATGGGATCCGAATTCGTATTGGGAGAAGAATTGTGAACAATACGAGGAAGAAAAATTTTGACTGTAGCGATAAACATGCTTTTAATGTTAGGCATTAAAGAGAGCGGGGAAGTTTACATTTTTCATTTGTTCGAATAAATTATCCAGACGGGTTTTGAACTGTTTATCTGAAAAAGTAAAACAATTTAAAGTAAAGATTGTGAGCTACATGTAAGTAGGAGTGTAATTATACTGCCTAGGAATAGCCTCATCGAAAGTGATAACAAATATGGTAACTATGGAACAAAGACGTGGGAGAGCTACCAGAATGTGAACTTAAATTTTCAATGAAACTCTAATGCACGTGACTAATAAAGAATTCAGAGAAGCTTCCCCTTTAATAAATACATTCTTTATGGAGACTAGACGTGAACTGAATAGTTCGGAAACTATAACAGCCCTCAAGCCCAGCACTGATACGAAATTTTATTTTAAGACTTATGACAGCAAGACGGGAGTTGATTAATTGTGGATCTGTATATTCTTCATGTGATTAATTCTGAGTTTGTGTACATTCGTCATGTAAATAATCATTATTTTATGAAGAGATGCTGTGTAAACGATATGTAACATGTTCAAGAACGGTACTATGCATGAAATATTATATGAATTAATGTTTGTAATTGTAAGTGTTGATGTGATCCACGATGTTTGTAGGACAATTCTTGGTGGTTTGGACTGGTGTATGTTGATAATTTTGTGTTTAAAAGCATGTAAACTATTAACTTTCATTTTAATGAGTTTTCTAATTATTGTGACTGGTTTTGTACAAGTTGTAAGTACTTTTATATGGATTTAATTGTTAACGTTCGAGAAACATCCGTCGGCAATCTTTGTGGCTTTCTGCATGATTCTCCGACACTTATTCAAACGCGCAGAAATGGCGAGCGGAGCTAGCTTTCACTCTTTGTCAGAAGCAGTTTAATCGCTGTATTTGTGTTTAGTATCTTTGGAGAAGACTTGTGCCTTATGTTATCTTAGAGCGCGTGGATACATAAACGTCAGTGAAAAAGCGATTCATTAGTGTTGTCATTTGGTAGAATTAATTAATTCATTCAAGAACATAGCTTTGGGGGAACGTTAAACCCTCTGGCGACCAAAGACAGCAACCTGTGGAGAATGAGATAATGAAGGAAAATCGTCGTTAATTGACGAAAGGACGAATTGGTTAATCAACGAGGAGCGTATGGGGGAACGATGTCGCTCCAAGTGTTAGTTATACTGGCTGCCACTACAGCGCTACTTGAATAACCAAGAAATTTCAAATAAATGAAAACATTTGATGTTATTTTCACTTATAGTGTTTTTTTTTAATTTTTTATTGCTCTCGGAATCTTAGGCCATATAGTCAGCTCATAGAATTTTTCCAGTTAATTAGACACACCACCGGACGGACATGAGATTCACAGACACAACACTTAAACACCCATGCCCGCGGCCGGACTCGAACCGGCGACCTTCAAAACGTATACTTATAGTGTTAAAATGAGGTACATCTGCGATGATAGCAAAAAGGAAACTGACTGTTAAGGAACTAAATTCATATAAATGAGAAGGGAAGTGAAAGAGATTATAATGAAAGAGGAAGATATATGCAACGTTTGGTTAAATTTAAATCTTGCTATTTGTTTATTTACACCAATTAAATGCGTACATTCATTTCAGGAGAGGAGCATCAGATATTTTCCAATTATTCTGTAGCAGTTACGAAACCATGTTCCAAGAATTGTGGGTAAATTGTAACGCTCTGGCCTCGTACCGGAGAAGGACGAGGGTTTGATTACCCGTCCGGCCATCCACATTTGGGTTTCCATGCTTTCGCCAAATCACTCCAGGCAAATGCCGGGATGGTTTCTTCAAGAGGCCACGGCCGAATCCATTTCCTGCCTTGCCTCTAATTCTTTCCCGCCTTTAATATAATGACCGCGCCGTCGACGAGGCGTAAAGCCAAAGGCAAAAAAAAAAAAGAAGAAAAGAAACAGTAAAACTTACCAGAAACTAAGAAAAAGTTTACACGAAACGTAAGAAATCACTAAACATATGAAACAAACAAGTAGTCGTTATTCTTTTTTGACATTAAGCTTTCCTTAGAAGCTTTTTTAAAACAAAAATTTCCATCATTTTTGACGGGCTTTGTGGAAGTAATTGCAAGGCCGGATGTAAATAAAATATTATAATGCGAGGAAGCGCTGCGCTGTTCTTTTTCTCGCCGCTTGTTTGAATGATTATGTATTCTGTTTACCTTCCTTTATCTGTTGTAGACAAAGCAGCGGAAAAACGATGAAGAGCATAGCGGGATATTACAATGTAGAAAGTTATTTTTTTCCCAACTTATGAGTTGGTTATCGGTATGCAATTTAAAAATTTGTTAGCAGCCAAACAAGCTGCCCGAGTTAACAGGCTTTAACATAGTATCACATAACCTCTCCAGTCCCGAGCTCATAATAAAAGTGCAAGAGAACTACTATTGTGTTATTTACTTTGTGTTAATGCTAGTTAACAATGAATGACCATCAATTTTTTTTGAAACAATGATTAATTTTTTATAGATGGTATATATATGATACCACGGGGGTCAAGCAGGAAAATTAGACACACAACTTTACTGCTTCATGTTACTTTATTTCATGGAAAAATATATGTCGTTACCTTTATTTCGACGAGCCATGTTGTACAGCTGCAGGATCCCAAGTTTCCAATCAGTGCTGCCAAAAGCAGAAGATAGAACATATAAGCTGTTAGAAGCGCGATGTATATTGTAGATGATACGATAGGCCAGAAAAGGTTCAGCTGTGCAGTGGCCCGTGGAAGAAAATAATACTTCCTGGAGGTATCATATATATGATACCTTGGGACTGAAGAGGTAAAAACAGAAACGCTATGAGTGTACTTAAGATGCTGAGAATGATTAACGGCGCTTAAAATTGTCCAAACACAGAAGCGAGTTCAGTAGCGCTATTAAGGAAATGAACGATTTCTTGAGCGTCGGAATAGTCTCGCTGGATTGTTTCGTGATTAATGCGAGTGAATTTCTCATTCCGGGAACGCGGTGTACTGCACGCGCCGGGGGTGGTGCTCTGTGCAGACCGCTTTGTGAGGGGAGTAATAATTACAAACATAATTACCCGGGGCGCATCCCAGTCCGTTGCCCCGCGCCAAATAAATTTCAGCGCTGCACTTCAAACACTGTTTACTCCATTTATTTTTTCTGTCTGCTTCCTCCTGGCGATTAATAAAATGTTATAAAACTTTTCAAACGCACGCGGAAAAGTAAATAAAAGTTTGTTTACACGTATGCTTTCAACTGAAAACTATTTGCAGCGAAAATATTGAAAAGGCTATTACAACTTGCTGACACATCATAAATCACGATTAATTCTTTTCTTTGTATACACAAATGCGTGTGTATATATATCGGCACGGAATATTTGACATGTACTTCGTAACATGTAACGAGACAGGGAAAACAGTATCGCTGAATATAGATACGGGGGTTCCAATAGTTTAAACAGTATCGCTGAATATCGATACGGGAGCCCGGGTAGTTTAAACAGTATCCCTGAATATCGATAAGGGAGTCCGGGTAGTTTAAACAGTATTACTGAATATCGATACGGGAGTCCGGGTAGTTTAGGTCTTGGAGGAAAGAAAAATATGTAGAGGAAATACCGCTTATTCTGTGATGCCGCCTCTAAACTCTCGGCTGATACTGCGCAGTGGCAGCGGCGGCCATATTACCTATCCATATATATCAATTTGGAGACAATATATCCCGAAAACTAAGCAAGATATCGAAAAATTTTATTCTTTCTTTTAGATTTTTTTCGTCGTGTAACATAATAATCCATCATCAAATTTGACTTTTTGCAATTTTTTTCTTCTGCATTTCAACCCACTTTTGAGACAGTATATCTCGAGAACTAGGCAAGATATCGAAAATGTTTATTCTTTATTTTTTATTTGTCTCTTCTTTTTAAATAAGAATCATTCATCAAATTTGAATTTGACCAATTGTTTCATCTGAATTACAACCAAAAACGCCTCACATTTGAGACAGAGTATTTCGAAAACTAAGCAGGATATTAAAAAAATATATTCTTCATTTTTTATTTGTCTCATCGAATTACATAATAATCCATCATTAGATTGGAGCGTCACGTTTATCCTAGAGTCCCTTTGAGGTTTCTGCTCATATTCCTGTCTGTATGGATAGGTAATATGGCGGCCACGCCTCCCCACTCCTCTTCCGCCGGCGTCACTTCAATGCGTGGTGAAAGTCTCTTGCGTCGTCTCTGTATATTTCTTTCCTCCATGGTTTAGGGTCACGAAATTCCAGATGGCAGAGGGAGAGTTGTATGAACAAGTGAGCGGTGGCATTATAGTCCGCAAAGTAATTGAACAGGCGATTCATGGTGTAATAGCATATTGTATATTAGTGAGAAGAATGTAGAACTGTGAATTACGTGTTAGTAAACTGTGATTAAGTGCCTAGAAGGACGCGTTGGGACAAAAATAAACGCGCGTGTGAGTGAGGAACAGTGTCTGACTGTATTTTCGAGCGAGTTAGTGTGTAAAAAGCTTCCTAACTACGAACCAGTATCTTTGGTGACGAAATCCGATATCAATTGAATTAAGTTGTATTCCTTGGCAACTGTATATGTGGTTGATGGGGTCAAATGAGATGTAACTCCGTGAACAATTTCGTCGTTGTCAATGGTAGCGTGTAGTTATTGCATGTGTTTAAGCAAGTATGGAAGTATGATCAAGCTGCCAGTAAGTGACCTGACCAAGTTAATGTAATTATACAAAGGCGACCGGATAGTGAATGAACCAGATTGAGAATTGCGGTGACTGTTATGAGCAGAAGCTTGCCGCCAGCTTTACAGCGCGACTTGCACGGACTTGTAAATGCAGGGATTATTGATGAAATGAGTATCGGTGGCTTTTAGGAACAGATAATTGCTTAGGAAAGCCCTTGAACCGTCATATTTAGGCGTTCGTGCTTCCAACAACTGAAAAAAAATCAATAGAACTTGTTGTGATCGAACATGTAACTGATCAATCCTCATCGCTAATTACAGCAAGGAGGTCACAATGTCAATGGATAATCTATTATTATACTAATTCATGACCCAAAGATGCCACCATCTTTCAGCGGTGGAAGATGGCGGGGTGGATATAACCCAGATAACATCTTCGTCAGTGAACACATCGCCCAACAGTCAAAGAAGAATGTTACGGAGCCAACCCCACGTACGCAACACAGACCAATTATCTGCACTATTGAAGCAGTGGTGAAGCCAGAGTCTGTTCAGTTTAAAAGAAGATTTAATTTCAAACTAGCACAATGGGGAAAGTTCTCTCAAGAACTAGATGAGGAAGTCCTAAATGTATCTTTTCCTGAACCGTTCAAGGACACCTTTGTAAAACACTTGGTTGACAGTTTGTCCTGGAGGAACAAGTCAAAAAAGCAAATCATCATTGTTTTGATTTGCTCATTCGACATTGTTTTTGGTCGAGGAGATGACGGACTGTGTCACTCTAATTTTTTGCCGCTTTTTTTCAGGATCGTACTCAGATATCTAGGATTCATCACATCTGATCACACGATTAAAGAATTCTTGGTCATTGTCAAGCCTCTAAAGAAGATCAACACACACGTTTCTTCGATTGTCCTGTTCAGTTGGCACCATTTTGGCACAAACATTTTGCATGTCCAAATCGTCTGTTAAAATTTGATGTACGGTGTAAGTGTTTAAATTTAATGTTCACTCATCATCCTTCTTTTTAAACGACGGTCTGGTCTTCGTCAGTTTTTGAAGTTGAAGGTCTCCCTGAGCGAAGTTGATGTTCAACGTGTTCTCCGCCTTCCAAAAACGATTTATGCCGGCGAAGAACTTGTGCTCTTGATAAGCAATGTTCCCCATAGGCCTGTTTCAACTTTTCAAAGGTCACAATCGTGGATTCCCCAAGCTTAACACAAAACTTGATTGCACAACGTTGCTCTAAATTCATGCTCCATTTTCGTAACACACAACTGATGGCGCTGTTAAAAATAATGCGTTGGCTGAACGGAGTTGAAATTAGGGCTGAGCATGTGGATGTGATGAACAAACCGGTCTAGCACAGACCAGCACACACAGATTTGTCAGATCATTCGCAGTGTTACCAATCTCATTACTTTTCTCACACACCTCGTATATATATATATATATATATAACACGTCAGTGTCCCTGAAGGAGACTAGAGTACACAGCATAGATGATTGCGGGAAACCTATTAAAAATCGCAATAAGGACGGCCGATTCGCGGGGACCAGGACTGGAATCTCCCCAATCCAGTGTGGTGGTGTTTTAACGCGCGCAGCTACTCTGACGGGTAAACCAAGCGTTTAAATGGATAGAAATGTGTTATGTTCTCCTTGACAAGTGACGGTAGCAGCTGGGGTGTCTCTACAGTGGATTTGCTATGTTAAATTGTTGATCGTGTCGGACTTGGAGCTTTCACTGCACCGTGGACCCGACTGCTGCTCTGTATTCCAGTGGCCGCCACGCAGACGTGATCTTGCGGTGCCTCTGACCTTTATTGTACACTCGCGGCACGTAGTGCTTGTCCCCACAGCCACCGGGATGTCCTGTGTCCCGCGCGGTTCCCCTCAGCCGCATAAGAAGCAACGTCGAGGAGCAGAAGGTCCTTCTGTTATGAACTCTCCAACAGTTGTTCTTTATTTCGTGGACCGTAGCTTTATGAAGAAGAATCGACAAAATGACCCACTGTGGACTGGAGTGAATATAACTACTTCTCTGAAAACGAGAAAAATTCGTACAATTTTTAAGCGACATGCACTGATCAGCCAGAGCATTATGACCAACTACCTAATAGCCAGTATGTCCACCTTCGGCACGCAAAACAGCGGTGAAGCGTCTTGGTATGCACGCAATGAGGCCTTGCTAGATCGCTAGAGGCAGTTGGCACCACATCTGCACATACAAGTTACCTACTTCGCGTAAATTCCGGGGAGGGGGGCGAAGAGCTCTGACGCCACGCTCAGTCACATCCCTGACGTGTTCGATCGGGTTCAGATCTGGCGTGTTGGGGAGCCAGCATATCAATTGCAAGACGCCACTGTGTTCCTCGAACCACTCCATCGCACTCCTGGCCTTGCGACATGGCGCATCATCTTGTTAAAAAATGCCACTGCAGTTGGGAAACATGGTCGGCATGAAGGAGTGTACGTGGTCTGCAACCAGTGCACGATACTTACTGGCCGTCATGGTGCCTTGCACGAACTCCAGTAGATTGATGGATTCCCCGTGAATGTTCCCCAGAACAACTGTAACAAAATTTAATTTTTAATTTTAAAAATGGGAATTTTTATTTCATATATTTTTTGCTCTACCACATGAGCAAGGGAGCCAACGCCTGTGAGTTTAACTGAATGTTGGATTAATATTGAACAAAAAAATCGAAGAATCTGTTGAAGTAAACCAGAGGAAAGATCAAAAATGTTTTTCTTGCAGGTAAAGAATATAATGGAATACATTAGACGCTGCATACACTGAACAGCCAAAACATTATTACCATCTACTTACTAGCATGTTTGTCTACCTTTCGAACGCAATACAACAGCAATTCGGCATAACAGGGATTCTAAAAGTCCTCTGTAGGCTTCCAGGGGGTACCTGACACCAGATTTCTACACGCAGGTCACGAAATTACCGTTAATTACGGGCCAGTTGTTTGTGGGCGCGGTACCTGGGAACGAGCATCTTGGAAACTGAGAGGTTCTTCAGCTGTTCCAAAGCTACTGTTGTGAGCATCTACGGGAAGTGTTCGTGGGACGGTAAAACCACGAGTAGGCGACAATGTGGTGGACACCCATGCCACATCACAGAATATGGAGGTCGTAGGCTTGACCACACTGTAAAGCAAAAGAGGGGTTGATCTGTGGTAGAATCGCGACTACACCAGAGTAGTACTCTTCGTAGGGCCTAACAAGGAACCGTGGTAGTAACTTCTTAAGATTTGCAACTTTTATATAAAATGATATATCAAATTTTTCCACCCCTTGCAACAAAAATTAGTGGTTCCCTCATTCGTTGAAAATAAACTCTTGGCAGGATATAAAGTTTCAGTCTTACAGTCGTGTCAGCACTTGACGATGACGACGGAGTATATGATCGCTGGAATATGGTGTCAAAACATCGTGGTCACTTGGTCAGTAAACGGATTATAGTACGAGATTGTAATAGCCTGGGTTATATCACACAACTCCACTTAGTCATTAACTACGGAAACGCCCGAAAAACAGTATCAGGTCCGAGCGAGGTATCCTTCAATAAATCGCTTCACTATTTCTGAATACGTGCCAAACACTCTGGCCAGCTTTTAAGCTGTTTATTGGGGGCAATAAACGTTTCTCCAACAGCTCGGGGTTTGTAGCGAACCATACGCATCGCCAAGATCGCAATTCGTCCTTCACATTACACACTAGCCACATTTAATACACCACCGCATTGTGCAGGCTTTGAAGCAGTTACACTTACACAACGTACATTAAAAATCTTCACAGTATTAATCTTGAAAGATACTTAGTTTCTCGTTAATTACTATTTCTTGTTATTTAGTCCTGTCGTCAACTAACGATATTTTCTTTTATTCGCTTCTTCTCCCTCAGGTTGCTGTCTTGGTCGCCAGGGTATTTTACATTTCCCCAAAGGTTACTGGTTACTAATTATTCGACTGAATCGAATAGTTCTCCAATTCGCAACATATAAATCGCTTTTGAATTGATGTTTCTTTCTCCCCTGAAAATATTAAGATAATATAAGCACCAGAATTCTCCAAAGATACTAAAGCGCATACACACAAATATTCCACTGATTAAACCTTCTTAAGACTGACAAACTTTCAAACAACTGTTAACTAACTACTCGTCTTTGCCGCTTCTTTATACAGAAGTTACAGAAAATTCCAGGATAACACAGAAAAAGCTGCCCGATGTTTCTCGAAACGGCGACAATGCAGCTAACAATCAAAGCCACATTAAAACAATCGGAATTAATACAAAATCATTCAAAGTCTTCATGATATACACGATAATTAAAATGAAAGATATTTACACACAAAATTACCAGCATAAACCAGTGCAAACAATTGAAAATTGTCCTCAAAACCACAAAGAATTAAAAATTTTCAGTCAATGCAATATTTAATAATATTTAATTAAAAAGCAATAGAGCACACCCTCCGGCAGAAATTTCCCTAAACACCTATCTTCTCCCTTTCCTGCACCCACCCACATTTGCCCTCAACAGATTCTAACTTTAATTCTTTCAACGTTTTTGGCAAGTTATTCATCATTTCGCTTGGTAACTTATTCCAATCCCTGACACCCTTCCCTAAAAAAGAGAATCTTCCTACACTTTTGTGCCTGAAATCAAGTACCAGCTTGTGGTCATGGTCATCTTGTGATTTGCAGAGTATAGATGTAGATCTTTTCCCTTCCATGCATTGCTTTTTATTCTTACACCAATAGCTTTCCATGCCTCATCACCAATATATGGCATGCACACTCCCAAGGTCCTCTTCACCCTCCTCCTGTCTTGCAATGAATCCCATCCCAGCTCTTTCAACATATCTGTTACTGATTGCATTCTGCGGTAGTTTCCAGAAACAAATCTACAGTCCATTTATGCACCCTCTCCAACTCCTGTATTTGATGCTCAAAATGTGGGTCCCTTACTACACTAACATACTTAAGCAATGGTCTGACCAAAATTTTGAACCCAATTCCTTTACTTCTCTCATACATTCCCTCATCACTCTCTCCAACATGTGCAGAATTTTGAAACCTTTACCTACTTGCTGTCCAATGTGTCCTGTCCACTTAAGCTTGTTATCAAATGTAATCCAAGATATTTACATTTAAAGTCTTCAACAAGCAATTCTTTCCCCAATTTATAATCATAATCTACCTTTAGTTTTTTATCTGTGTATCTAAAAAGGTGACTCTTCTTTGAATTTATTTCCATCCCATATTTACCAACCCAACTAGATATCCAGCCCAGATCACCCTGCAGCTGTTTACAGTTCTCTACCATTTTGATCCTTTTATATAGCATTATATCATCTGCAAACAATCTAATTTGTAATAGTAAATGATCAACATCATTATTCAGTAGAATTCAGTAGAATAATGAATAGCAATGTTCCTATTACGCTAACCTGTGGAACTCCTATTGTTACTTCCACTTCTTTTGATATAGCATTACCTATGCTAACTTACTGTTTTCTACCATTTAGAAAAGTTTCATGCAAATAGCATTTACTTAGTTTCTCTCCATAAAACAATGTTAATTTACACAAATTCACAAATAATTACAGGAAAAATATACAAAACCGTAAATAATCAATCCCCAGCTTGCTATATATAATTATTAATATTACATTTCTTTAAAGGACTGGGTGTAAGAGCTGTTATACTGTGTTTCTTAAAACTTGAGGGTAAAATTATCCTGAACACTAAATAATGACTTATTGTTACAGGATATTTTTTAAACAACAAGGATTGCCCGCTTTGTATCAACTACCACGTTCAGTTAAAGTACGTGAAATTTAAAGATTAAATAATTCATCACTTTATTGATCGAAATCATAAAACGGTAACTAGAACTTGCTCTGTTTTATAATTATATTAGACCCAGTTTTAAAAATCTGTATTGGCTGAAAAATACTTCAGTTTCAAACCACGTGATTTTTGAACTCGCGCTGATTGTATTCTCAGTAAGTAGAATGGTTTTCGAACATTGTTCTTTTTGTCATGCATTACACTCAGGAAATAATGCAAGAACGACCTCGGACTGCGTTTGCCCTTTCGTTCTCCATCTCAGAAGTGAGACTTCTGGATATATCCTCAACAAGAGCTAAACTTCCCTTACTTACTTTTTTTCTCGGACGGTTCGCTTGACGAATAAATGGAGGAGTGGTTAAAAGCTTCTGTCGCATTATTTATGTCCCTGTTGAGTCTGACTGTCCCAGTGTTTTTTCAATACTATAAAGTTATTGCTTCCTTCATATTACCTGTTCATCAAATATATGGAAACTATTTAGTATTTGACAGCGAATGTTTGCAACCGCAACTAGACACTCACATACATGTAGTGCCTGCATTTCTTTCAGCTGATACAGAAAAGCATAATTTACTTAAACAATTAGACAGTAAATATCCTTCCCGATCATCTGTAATGATAAAGGTGACAAATCGAAATCACCTTACTGGCACATAAAGAAGCAATTCAAGGTGTGTGTTTTAGAATAGGACAAACAGTAATATCTTGGACAGTGTATCGAAATCGGATGGATCTTTGGTTATGAACGAGAGAGGGAGAGGATAATCTTTGGTGAAGCTTTATGGCGAAAGAATTTAATAAAGACACAAAAAGAGTCTGTAAAAGAACCATGCTGAAAGAAAATATGAGAATACAGATTTTTAGTGAATGTGCTAAGTGATGTGGCTTTATCATTTATGAAAGCATTTATAATCATTGCTCTGGATAGTTTACAGCTTTTGAAATATTTCCATAGCTTATTTCATATCATTGATTTATTGTTATGATCTCCGTGTATTGCTTTGAGCTTCTGTGGACATCTTTTCCTGACTCCGAACGTTCCGGTGGAATGTTTAATCGTTTTGCTTGGATTATGTCGAGCTTCTTTCCAAACAGCTGCATGCAGTTAAGCAGAAGTTTTTCGAAATTTTCCTTTCTAACTTTCATTCACCATACAGTATGTGTTGTGTGGAGTATGATAATGAACAATTATCTATAGCTGATCCAATTAAATTCTTCATTTTTTGGGACTTGAAATCCGATCATGTTTCTGTTGCGAGTAGTGTCAGTGGAAAAATAGCTTCCGCGTGTATTAAAAGTGTTTGTCACTTGAACGTTTATAACTCTAATTTTTTTATTTATTTTGAAACCATATCTAATTAATTAAAATTAAACAAACAAAAGTTAAGTTCTCTGGAGACAGCGCTTTTTATTGCCTGAATGTTACCATCTCAGAATTCCTTCCCGCTTCTGTGGCTCAGTGAGTTAAGCACGACACACTGTGAAACAAGTACATTCTGGTATGTGGGCGTTATTATAATGATATTGCGATTGTGGGCAGATTCCTAGATGCTCGGGTAAATCTAATCGCCGACGTATGACAGGTTAATTGTTTGAGGGTACCAAAATTCGTAAATAATAATATATAAGGCTGGATCAAAAACTAACGACCCGGAGGCCTAGGAACAGAAATCAGTACCTGTATTTGAGAAGTATTGGAACTAGCTGTTGAGGCTCTTGTCCCACTGCGACACAAGGCGGTGAATGGCTGTCTCGTAAAATTCCTGGGGCTGCGATGTGAACCAGTTCCGCATTTACGTCCGAGGCGAATGGTTTGCCCCTCAGAGCCTTTGTAATGGTGTTGGCTGAAAGAAGCCTTGCATTGTCGTGGAGCAGAATGACCCCACGAGTGAGCTCGCCTGGTTGTGTGATTTGACCGCTTGGCGAAGGGTGGTCAATGTTTGCGAGTAGAGTTGGGCATTAACTATTATACCGTGCTGCAGGAAGTCTATCAGAAAAGGGGCCGTCTTGGTCAGAGAAGAACGTCAGCATAACCTTTCCTGCACTTGTGGTGATGGCCTTGGATTTTGTTGGTGGTGTCGACCCTGGATGCTTCAACTGGATATTTCGTCGTTTCGACTCTGGTTCGAAGTGATGACACCAAGACTCATCTCCAGTCACCAGTTTTGCCAGGAACTCGTTCTCTTCCCTGGAATAGTGCTACAGATTATCTAAACCGTGGGCCATTCGACATGCTTCCTGTTGTGGTTGAAGACTGTGGGGCACCCATTGGGATTCAGTCTTGCCATCATGATAGTGCGAACACTTCCGACGCTCAATCCGACCACGGCGGCTACAGCTTTCACTGTAACTCGGCTGTCTTGGGTTATGAGTCCATTAATCAGCTGGACAATGTCATCGGATACGCGGTGTGGTGTTCCAAACCATGTATCATCGGATAACGACACCCGTCCTTCCCTGAAGCGCTTGTGCCACGCCTTGACCCTTGCAAGGGACATGCAGTGTTCACCGTACATTTGTGACATTCTTCGACGAATGTCCGTTCCCCTTCTCCTTCCGCTGTCAGAAAACGAACAACACCTCTTCCTCTTTTTTTTTGGCGCCTCCATTTCAATGCTTACAACACGAATGAGCACTGGACGACTGACGCATGTTTCTGCTAGTTTTGTAGTCACGTGAGTTGCACTCGTGACCCGATAGCGGCAGGCATGTGCACTTCCGCGCTCTTTTCGGAAACCCTCGTTGTTACTGACGCAACGATATTACCATTCTCTCACCGGTTAGCACATTCCAGACTCCGGCTAGTTTCTTTTTGCGCGTTCCTTATATATTCACTTCTTATAGTCATTGTGGATGTTGAGATTCATGGATGCATCTAGGTAGGGGGTGGGGCAGGGTGGGACGCTTGCACCACCCTGGCTCCCTCTCTCAAGCAGTAGAGCGAAAGATATACGAAAATAAAAATTCTTTCTAATATTTAATTTACTTTTTGAAACTGAGTACGGCTCATTAGATCAGCGTGGATCCGTACCCTGGCTAACTGGTGGTCGTACGTACTGGTGCGCTTTCGTCGGAGTTTGCAAAATAATTTTTGAAAAGAAATTTTGTCAAAATTTAGCCAGAACCCTCGCAGACTAGTGCTTAAATAAGTTAATTCAGTTTTTATTTTTTTCTCCTTCTTCTTCTTTTTCGTTTTGCCCTCTATGGACCACGTGGTTCTTAACTCAGGTGAGCTTTCGTTTTGATCCAATATTGTTTCTTCCTTGCAGTGTGGTTGTCTTTTCTTTCCTGGGTACATTTCACCCCAGATCCAGGGCGCTGTGTTTTGACTGTTAGGGTCTGGAGTGAAATGGATGCTTCAATCAACGTTCTGTACTTAACCCTGTTGTAAGTGTCATTGGGGTCTACTCCCAGTTGCTCGAGATATTTTCTGACTAGCCTTGTCAATTTTGCGTTAGTCGCTTTTCCTCTAGAGACGGTGTTGAAGATCTTGGAGGCGAGTCTACGATTGTTCATCCTAACTATGTGACCATGGATCATTAATCTCCTTTTTTTCGTGGCTGTTGTAATGCTCTCCAGTTGTAGTTCCTTCCTGAGTCTGTATTTTCCTTCTTCTTTGACAGGACGCATGATTTTTCTCAAGATCTTACGTTACATTTGTTCCAGTTTTCTTAGTTGTCCCGTTCTAACCATATTCAAGCACTGTAATGGATGCAATACTGATGGTCGTACTACAGACAGAATTATAGTGTCTGTGTTTGAGGTTAAGGGAGAGGGTTTTAGATCCATGCATTATTATTATTATTGTTATTTTGCTTATCCTGAAGCTAACCCTAGTTACGCTCTTGGTGAGATTACGTTGTTGAATACATGATTTTTCGATTGTTTTTTAGTTCCAGAGGGAGAGCTGCAAGAAGACACGAAAGGGGCTAGAGTGTTAGCTCCGCGTGCCGAAGGTCGCCGGTTCGAGTCCGGCGGCGGGCATGGGTGTTTAACTGTTGTGTCTGTGAATATCATGTCCGTCCTGTGGTGTGTGTAATTATCTGGAAAAATTCATCAGGCTGGCTGTGTGGCCTAAGATGCCAAAAGCCAATAAAAAAAAAAGAAGACACGAACTGATTGTACGTAGTGGTGACGTACTAGAAATGAAAGAAGGAGAAGGATAAAAGATGAATAAAACGATTAACAAATAAAGAGGAAACCCACACAACCCCGTGTTGTTGGATATTGCAAGGCATAGTGGTACAAGGTACCTATGATGGCGAACTCTTTTGCAATATCTGCAGTAGCTACCATATAGATGTAATTTGTGATCACAGATTCACCATACAGAGTGTATTCTGTTGTATTTCAGTGATACGCCTCTGGTGCTAATGTCTGCAATGGCAGAGGTCCAGTTTAGACGGCTGGCTGATGCTTGCAGCAGTCCAGGACGTTCGCCATTTGCATCAATTTACATCGCTCGTTGCGATGGTCGTGTACATCCCGTGGGACAGTTGACAGTTATCATAATGTTCACTGGCGGCTGAGTTCACTGGCAACAGAAACCCACCATAGCTTACTGTCTCCAGCATATCCCCCCTGTGCAAACATACGACAGCACAGAGAAAGAACATGAATAGCGTAAAACTGAAAAGTAAATAATTCGTTGTTCTAGCTGGTCAACTATCTGAATACCGAACTTCTATTTGATTACAAAGAATTTTTTATACGTATGTATTTTCGTATGGGTCAACTAGAACAAAGTTAATCCTTTGTTTGACTTGAATTTGCTTTGGATGTTATAAGACTGTTGTTGGTTTAATTAATACGATAATTAAGTAGTCCACAATGTATTTCAGTTTAGAATTGTTTTTATTCTCAAAGAAACTCGACGTGAACTATAGTGTTTTCATGCATAGATACAATCCAGAGATTGAATACAACACTCCTTCCACAGATAATACAGTTCTTGGCTGTCGTAACATTTTGTCGGTGAAAAACTTTGCCGAAAAACTATCTGTAAACTGTTTCTCTGTCTTGGATGATCGCTTTATATAAACTCCACCGAAATTTCTAGAACACCTCAAAATCTTCCGACAGATATTTCTCGAACATTAAGAATTATTTAAACAATTGAACCATATTAAAAACAATCAGAATTAATACATAATCATTTAACATCATTACAAAATGGTCAGATATGGAAATTAAAGATACTTAAACACAAAACTATTCACAGAAATATTTTTAAACTGTAGAAAATTATCCTTTAGACATCGTAACTTGAATTAACACTTGGAATTACGAACATTTAGGCAATTATCTTGCATAATTCTATGCTTAAACATATTAAATGGCCTCCAAATAATTTCCTCTCACAAAACAAAGTCTATATACACTAATTTACAGGAAATTGCAAAGCAAACATATCAGATCATATTAAACCAAACTCTAGCTTACTATAAGTGCTTCATAAAATCCAATTACATTTCATTTTAGGCATGAAGGCTGTTACAATGTGTTCTAATCCGTGTTACAACTAAGATCGTTAGACTTAGAAGGGACCTACAGCTTAACGTGAAATCCGAACTAAGGAAATGTTCTGGTGTACTTCATATTCCGCAACAATATGTGCCAGAGGTGAAGGTCGGGATAAGGATTGCTGAAAATCTCCGCCAAGAGAAGGTTTCTAACCGGGAACATGTTTTTGTAAATGTGTCAGCTTAAAATTTTTATGAATTTCGATTTCCTAAGAAACTACAATAAAATTTGGTCAGTAGAATATTATACTTGCGTAGTTAAGCATTGACAGTAAAACCTGAATATAATATGATGGTATCAGTTTAACTCAAGTAAAAGCTATGATACTTTATACGAGTTTTAAACTTTAATGTGAAGTTTTTACGTTTATTCGAAATTATGGTACTAACATTAACAGTATGCATATTTCGTGAGGTGAGTAAGAATATTCTGATGCAAGGATTTATGAGTGGAAAGATTGTTACTATTTCTTGATTCTGATGTCAGATCATCTTGCAGTATTTCAGCTGGCTGCCTAGTTTAATTTGATCCTAATGTAGCATCTTGTCTAACAGGTAATTTCATGTTACAGGGCTTGTTGATTGTTGCAGCATTCGATATACCGAACTGTGTCGTAGTGTAGGTTCGTGAGTTAGTGGAAAACTCCGTGGCCTTGCGTATTAACAATCAAGTGAGTAAGGTATTTAGAAAATTAGAGAAAGTTAAAATTCTTGTACTATAGTTTCGGAATCATTTTGGCCAACTGTAGTTGTCTCCAAGGCTCAAGTTACGCGAACACAATTACTCGCGAAACAGTATTGACTTTGCAGAAACATGGGGAAATTTACTACCTGCGCTTGGCTCTTTTAATGTTCTGTTCTTTCACAAGGCTTAGAGCTCCAGGATAATAAATGTGAACAAACAGATATTAACGTCATATTTGCAGGCATCTACACCGCCGAGTCGAAATAACTCTTTCATAATTAGCGATTCTCCCATCTGTTGTTATTATTTGCCATAACGTACGAGTATCTGTAGTATGTGAGATCACAGCTCTTTATTTTTGCACAGTGCAAATTAACCCAAGCGTATTTTCATTCGCTGCTTCCCTTTTTAATTGTTACTACGCCGTTAAAATGAATTTTATGATAGCATCCGTAATTTAATTAGACTCCTGTTATTTCTGCCGGCCGTTGAAGAAGACCAACGGAAATTAAAACAGTTACCGTCTATTCCTTCCCTTGCAGTAATAATTGAGTCCAAGTTTTAGAGATAATTCTTAGAGCGGATCTTTTTCCAGTAAATATCAAAAGTGCCCGCACGCGCTTTATAATGCGGGATTGCGCGCTAGATGTCATAACAGTCTGACTCGGCAGTATAAAAACAGGTGAGGAGTATTGTGTTGTCGGTAGGGAAGTAATAAAAAATTTATGTGTCCGCCAGGATAATTAGATGACTTCGAACGATTTAATAACAGCCGGCCTCGGTAGCGTAGGGGCTAGAGTGCTAGATCCGCGTACCGAAGATCGCCGGTTCGAGTCCGGCCGAGGGCATGGGTGTTTAGTGTTGTGTCTGTGAATGTCTTGTCCGTGTTGTAGTGTCCTTGTGTCAATACTTGATAGCAACAAATCACATTGAGCTGGCTGTATGGCCCAGTAGCCGAATGCCATTAAAAATATATATATATATATTTAATAACAAATCCATCAGGGACATTTCGACCCTTCTAAAGCTGTCCAAGTCGACTGATGGTAGCGTGGTTGTGATGTAGAAACGCGAAGCATCAACCACAACTAAATCAAGACCAGGCATCATTTAATGACGAACAGAGACCGTTGAACATTGCGGTGAGTTGCTATAAAATTCGCAAGAAATCAGTGAGCAGAATCAGTCGTGAGTTCCAAAGTGCTACAGGTAGTCGGGCCTTCACAATGGCTGTACGTAAAGGTCGACCTGCTGCTCAAAAGTCAATGATTTATGTAATTAATGCTAAGTGACGCTTCAGCTAAGGAGCGACAGCAATGGGCAGTAGAACACTGGAAACGACTGTTTTGGAGTAATGAATCACGCTATAGCCCCGGGAATGTGATGGGAAGGTTTGTGTTGACGAATGCCTGGAGAACGTTACCGACCAACAGTGAAGTATCGAGGAGGTAGTGTTGTGATATGGGGGCGTTTTTCTTGGCTTTGGTTTAGTGCCCTTATTGGGCTTACGAAAACACTAAATGCGTACTACGTACGTTTTAGAATCAGTTCGGAGACGAAGATTTATTGTATCTGCATGGCACTGCAACCTGTGCATCTGTGAGACAATGGTTTATGGACAGTAACATTCCTGAAATGGACGGGCCTGCCCAAAGTTCTGTCCAGAACCGATCGGAACACATTCAGGATGAGTTAGAACGTCGACTTCGCACCAGACCCCAGCGGCCAACATCACTACCTACTGTGGTTTTAATGTTTGAGGAAGAGTGAGCCCTCAGTCCTATACAGACATTGACACATCTCAGTGAGTCTGCCCAGCAGTTAAAACCATTATATTAATGTCATAGTAGGTAACTGTACATGGTAAAGTGCAGCTTCAGATAAGTGTCCGGATACTATTGATCAAATGATGAAATCATTTTTATCATAAATTGAACATAACAATTTTCGATTAGCACACCAAATGCTATATAAAGAAATGTTTTTGATCGATATTATGACTTTAATTCAAATGTCAACTATCCTTTAATCCTGAATTTCACTTGCGCCCTGTAGTGAAAGCGCCAAGGGTACGCAAGAAATTTTTATGTCGTAATATTAAGTAGCATAGGTACTTACCATTGCATAAGGCTTGACTTTGACACTTTAATATAGTGCCCTGAAAAAAAAATAGATTTCCACCCATACATTTTGTGTATAGATATATATATATTAAGTGTGAAGCACTCATTTTTATCATAAATTGATCATAAAAATTTGTAATCAGCACAGCAAATGCTATCGAAAGCATTTTTTTCATTTTTGGATCGGTATTATGACTTCAGTTCGAATGTCCACTATATTCTAATCCTGAACCACTGTGTGCCGGCAAGATCCGGATTCCTTCAGCGTCGGTCTCCGCGGCTGTTGTCCGCTGTGTGGTCTGGTGTTGAGGTGATTGAGATCGAGAGGTTTACAGGACAGGTGCGAGGGGCAGTCACGCAGTTCCAGTATCCCGGACTGTCTCCCCTACCCTCAACGAAACTGTCGTACAGTAGCATGAGAATTGCGGTAGGGTTTCACGGTGACGGTGACTTCAAACTTTGTGAGATAAGACTTCCAAACAAGAATACTGAGGGGACAGAAAGCCCCACTAGACTTTTCCGGTTCCTCCTCCATGCGTTGGCATCCTAGTGGCAGATAGTTTTGCAGGGGAAGCAGGGTGGGTCGTAGGAACTTTAGCACCCAAGGTACCTCCAATGATGGCCCTACCACTACCGGCGAATCCAAAGCCAGGTGATACGCACCTAAAGAAGTTATCACTTTAAAAAAAAAATTCGACAAATGATCTACACGACAAAAACGTTTTGAGAGCTCTTGTACAGATGTACTGAAATTAGGGCACATTAATGTTGAACTTGCCGCCGGACATATTAATGCCCCCCAAAGGACCTGTATCCTGATAATCCTCACAGAGTGAATACTGAAGCAAGCAGAGAGGTTGCTCTGTTAAGCGTGCGCTGTCACCAGCTGATAACTCGCCCACTACAGTTCGCGATACGGAACACGCCGTACGAAACAGTGGCAGAACAATGAAAAATACGTTACATTACCAGCCATACAGGTATCAGCTGAGGACTATATCTGGTCGTGGATAGGTTCACAAGTATTTCGAGTTGCACAAGTCACTTGGAGTTTGTCGAATTTTCCTTTTGTGTACTTGTGCAAACAGCGTCGAGGCAAGTATTCTTAAATGCCTATGTGTGTACGGAATCAGTTGTGCAAAAGTTGGTAAACAGCTCTGTTGTGTATTGTGAAGTTATTTCCTAGTTTCGCTCTAAAATGTCTGCCAACTAAAGAAGAGGATTCGGAGAAAGTATCGAAATTTAATAGAGAAATAATTTTGTCATTCTTTGGGAGAAAAATTCAGTTCATTGATTAAATTTACATGAGAATATTGTTATGCTTCCGCTACTCTAATCCTGTTTCTGCACTTGTATTTAAGTAATTGACAACAAATAATAGACGAAGCGTTGTCATACTCGTATATAAAAATCTCTAACATCACGCGATAGCTACCGAACAAATCTGGATGGCATTTACACAGTTTTAAGACTTAAGTTCTAGGGGAGCGTCCATAAACCACGTAGCTCCATTTTGGCCTCCTGTTAACCCCCCTTATGTTCCTGAGGTTAATACAGTTTCACGAAGAGTCTCGAGCGATCATTTCTTCAGAACAGGATTATGCCCGCAAACATACGGCTGGTGATTTTAATGATTGCTTTCTTGCTGTCGACACCTCGCATTGGCCAGATTTGTCTCCAGTCCTGTCGTATATACCAGAAGAACGTGTATGGAATCAGCTGAGACGATCATCAATAGGATCTGGAGCATCATTCGCACCAAATATGGGACGAAAAGATAACATTCACTCCACATGATATTAGCTAGAGCATAACTTGCACTGAATCTCTGTTTAACCACGATATAATTTAGCTGATATATATGTTTATTCCCTGAATTATGAGTGTATATTGTTGTCATTTCGTGGTTCGGATTCCACGTTAAAGTGTAGTCCAGGAGGAAAGGATCTGGCCGTCCTACCTCTGACACAATAACGTAGTATGCCTCCTTCGGGAGGATCCAACCAACCGTCGGGTTGTGGAATAAGTTAATTTTTATTGTTGTTATATGATTATTACATGGCGTGCTTGCTGTGGCAAGTTCAATTTTTTTTCAGACTTCTAATAACCTACTTTCTAGATCTTTTCTTTCTTTCAAAATGAAATTAACTACAATCATTCTTTTCTCCATCTCCAAAATTCTAGATGTTCACAATAATAAAACTTACTTGTTGACTTAGAACTTTTATCCATTTAATATCGTTCGTTTTCATTTACGATTTAATAGTACCATACTGCAGTTTGAACCCGCCAGTGTGACTCAGTACGTTAGTGCACCTCAAACTAGATTGGGAGGTACAAAGGGACCAGATTTAAGTTCTGGTTCCCGCGTAGCGACAGTCAGTATTGCGGTTTTCAGGCACTTTCATTCTCCGCTTCATAATCTACTCATTTAACAAACAAAAATGCACTTCTCATGCAAAAATATCTTTACACCCCTCGAGACAAATGGCAACACTACTTCCTCCGTTAGTGCAGCGCTCAAGGCAGAGGCGGAAAACACGGATACTTAAAAAGTACCGAACGAGCGTGGTGGTGTAACGGTTAGCGTTCTTGGCTCGCATCCCGGAGGACGGCGGTTCGAATCCCCGTCCGGCCATCCAGATTTGGGTTTTCCATGGTTTCCCCAAATCACTCCACGTGAATGCCGGGATGCTTCCTTCAAAAGGCCATGGCCGAATTCCTTCCCATTCCTTGCCCCCCATCCTTTCCCGTCTCTAAAGACCTAGTTGTTATAGGAGACGTTAAACAGTTAAAAAAAAAAAAAAGTATGCTAGGCGGCAGAACTATCCCACCGGGGATTTCCCGGCCAGAGATGCCATATGATAAAAAAATAATCATATTGCAGTTTGGATACCAATTTATTTATTCATTTTTATTTATTTCACGTGTCCAGGACATAACATTACAAATTGAAACAAATTAAAACAAATAACATTATTTAATTAATGTCAAGGTTATAGCTTACAGTCCACAAACTAAATGGAATGTCTAGACCAGTATTCCGCAATCCTGATGGCCTTCTCATGTGCACTAAAAACGTCGTCGATAGTGCAGGTTTCAGGTAGGTTTCTGCACACCAGGAGATGTTGTAGGTCCCGCAGGTCACCATATTCACATAATTCCTTTGCAGAAATTAGAGAAATAAGGTGCCGGACTGATTCTTATATTAATTCTTTTTTCCCTCGTACCATTAGGGATTGGAATGCACAGCGAAGAGATTAGATTTGGTGCTGACCACCCTCTGCCACCCACAATTTTGTGAATTGCAGAGTATATATTAGATGTAATCCTATTTCTTGATGTTGGATCCGCATCGTGACACTTCAGTTCTAAATCTATTTAGTGCCTTTAATGTAGCATATGGCTGATTACACCCAGCGGCCGGTGCCTCTTTAACGTTCCCCCAATTCTCTTCAGATAACGAATTTCGCCATAGTTCTACACGGCGAGCTCCAGGTGAAGATTTTATGGCTGTAGTTGTCTGTATGAAGCTCTTTCTGGACTTTAGCCTTGTGGGATGAGGTTCGTGTCCAAACAAAGGGTGTCTAGGGTTTCAAATTTGTCCTGGTGGTGGAAGGTTAGGGTTATTCCTAACGTTGCCCAGTGTACGCCCGATCGTATGATTCCATTAAAAGTCACTAAACAGGAACAGTACTGTGTCAACTGGTCGTAGTTTGGGTACTATGGTCCACTCAACGCTGCGTAACGTATGACGGATTCCAAGCACCGGCCACTTGCCGTATCTGGAACGGAATGATTGCGAGGTTCCGCTAGTATTGCTTCAGCGAGTACGAGTTTTACTACGCTCACAATGTGGACAGTGATGCATACGAATCCACGTCCAAAAGAGAGCGTAGGACTGCGAGGGGTCGGGCTGTAATCTTTCTCTGAGCCGTACAAACAAAAGTAAATAAAAAAAGCGGGCACTCGAGAGGCAGGCAGCCATAACTCATGAATTCCAATACCGCGGAACAAAGGCAGTCTGTGGGCTGTAGGGTCGGGGCGGGGCGGGCAGAATTCTGTTTCACAGGCGCCAGTACTGAGTTGCTGCAAATAAGAGACCTGGCGTGATAATGGAAATCAATGACGAGCGGTACAGGAAAGAAGACGCATAGTGCATCTACCATACACCTGACGGAGTTCACAGTCAAGTGGTTTCATTGAGAACTTCTTCGGAAAAGCCGCTAATGAAGCGGATTTGTCAACCAAAACTGCTGGTTAGCGATATATACGAGGAGCAGTCAAAAAATTCCCGGAATTTCATTGTAACTATTTATTAACAAAAGACTCGTACACATTTACTTAATCTCCTTTAGAGAAGGCTCCTTCTGAAGACACACACTTGCTCCACCGCTCCTGCCATTGCTGGAAACAACGATGAAAATCCTGTTTTGGTATCTTCGAAAGTTCAGCTGTCGCTTTGGTTTTGATGTCTTCAACGGCGGCAAAACGGTTATCTTTGAGGCCCATTTTCATCTTGGGAAAGAGCCAGAAATCTGATGGCGTCCCGGCAAATGGCAAGGAGGATGGTCACTGCATCACGACAATGCTCCCTCCCACACATGGATTGTTGTGCAGACATGGCTTCCAGAAAAGAACAATCCAGTCCTCCACCAGCCTCCCTACTCACCGGATTTAGCGCCTTCGGATTTCTGGCTCTTTCCCAAGATGAAAATGGGCCTCAAAGGTAACCGTTTTGCCACCGTAGAAGACATCAAAACCAAAGCGACGGCTGTACTTCGGTAGATACCAAAACAGGATTTTCATCGTTGTTTCCAGCAATGACAGGAGCGGTGGAGCAAGTATGTGTGTTCAGAAGGAGCCTTCTTTGAAGGAGATTAGTTAAATGTGTACTTATCGTTTGTTAATAAAGAGTTACAATGAAATTCCGGGAACTTTTTGACTGCCCCTCGTATTTTAAGACAAATTTCTCCAGTCAAGTAGCAAAATAATTCTGATGTAGGCGTTTCCATTGATTGTAATCGAAATTTTACACTCATGAATCACATTTCTGGTGTTTCTCTACTGAATTTCTTGATCCATTTGGCTAATTACAACGTGTTTGTGTTAATTGTACTCTTTAATGTAATAATAATAATTCCGGGTGGTCATAATGACTTGGTGACAAGGCTTTACTGACTGCGTATTCCGTCCCCGTCATTGCCGCCTTATTTTAACCCGGCAATCCTACCGGATTCAGGGGACCTACAGTTTAATGTGGAATTCGAACCACGGAAACGTTCGAGCGTACTTCACATTACACAGCAAGCGGTGCCATAGGCGAAGGTCGGGTTAAGGACCTATGAAAATCCCCGCTGAGACAGAGATTCGAACCGTGGACCTCTTGACTGGATCAACTGATCCATCAGACTCATATTATTCTTCAATGGGATCATAATGGAATGCCTCACTTACCACTTCTGATCTATGCTTCTAGTACACCAATATTTTGTTCTTGCGCTTGCTTTTGTTGTCTTTCACGTAATTCATTCATTGCATCTCTACTTGGTTCAATTCGTATTCTTGTTTCTTTGGCAGTTTCTCTATGTCTTGCTGCTGAATTTCTTACTCGATCTTCTTCACTAATTTCTTGTCATTGTTCATCCGTTACGTTTTCTCTCAATCCATTCATTCTCTACCGTTGTAAAGCTAACCGTGCTTCTGGCTCCTTATCCCTTTCATTGCTTTCCTGCTCTTTCTGTTTCCTTCTTTGCGATTCACTCGTTTACGTTTAGGTATCTTGTTAAATGTTAATATTACTTAACACACTAAAATTAAATTTACTGAACTGTTCACTACATCGAGAAATTTATTTTTACCTATTACTTATTAACAAGATTCACCGAAATTCAGATCACTTTTCGTTGATCTGGTCTTATTGAGTTCCAAAAGTATACTGACATTCGATGATGTTTCAGAATATTCCAGTAACGTCCTGGGACATTCTACAACACCGAGCGTGGTGGTGTAACGGCTAGCGTTCTGGCCTCACATTCTGGAGGACAGCGGTTCGAATCCCCGTCCGGACATCCAGATTTGGGTTTTCGATGGTTTTCCAAATCACTCCAGGCAAATTTCGGGATGCTTCCTTCAAAAGGCCATGGGCGAATCACTTCTTATTCCTTGCCCCCCATCCTTTCCCGACTCTAAAAGACCTCGCTGTTAGAGAGACGTTAAGCAGCTAAAAAAAAATAACATTCTACAACATTCCTCAACATTGTCCAACATTCTGGAGAATTGATTCCCAATTGCTTCACCGACTTCCAGTAAATAGTCCATTGGTGCGATGCCCTCTTTCAACACTCATAGCTCCGAAGCAAACCCCTGCAGTTTCAAACCGAGTTCTTCTTCATAGGTGGGGGGCTGCCAAATCACATAACCTCCATGGAGTTACGGGGCTGGGTTGTGGAGATATAGTGGCATGTACGGACAAAGCACGCATATATTTGTTATATTGATTTCAATATACGCCAGATTTTCATTACTAATAGAGCCTAGAACGCTGTTAAATTTAACTTTGGTCCTCTCCTTACTTTGTAAATTCAATATTTATGACCGACTAATACTCTAAATTGCCAATCATCATCACAATTCCACTACGCTTTCCGTGGTTCTAGAAGGTAGTAATTTTGTACACGCAGATGGCTTTAACCCAAAAGAAAATTGCAGCCTTGTTAATTTTACAGGTGTTTATTCCCCATCATCTTCTAAACGTGAAGCGTTTTGAAGCAAATTTATACGGTAGTATCATTATCCTAGATGACACTTTATGTCACAAATTTCAATTATGCATAAAGATCACTAAGTTTAACTGACAAATTAAATTTCATTTTATTCTTATCCTTAGTTTGGAAGTTATTGATGTAGAGACTAATTTATTTTTTAAACACTGTGTTACATTTATATAAAGATAATTAACAATTTATTTCAGTATTTTTCTGTTGATCTGTTTTGTTATCAATAAAAAAATTCTTGCTTTGAAATTTCATCAAAACAGTGCTGCTAGTTAGAATTAAAATAATGTGAAAATTTAGGAAAACATGTTTTGCAAAATAACTTCATTTGAAACACTTTACTAAGTACCAAAAAACTTATTTTTTTTCTGAATTTTAGTCACATGGTTGGTGTTCAGTCTGCCAGTAAAGGCCCCTGCCAGGTAGACCTCAGACACAACGCGCCTGCACGCCGGGATACATATACGACTCCAAACAGGCGCAGATGCATCAAAACAAACCAGGAAAACAAATAGAATCATCTAGAAGCTAAGTGGGACTATTTCTTACAGAGGTCGCCGTACTACCACTCAACGGAATTCCTGCGCCAGGCCGCCTATATAAGCGTAGCCGGCCGCTCCACCGCCAGTTCCAGCCTAACCGCTGAACCAGCGTCAACTACAGAAGACCACCGGAAGTTCGCGAGAAGTAGAAGCCGTCACTCTACCCCGGATCAGGACCAGGCTGAAATTACCGAGCGTGGTGGTGTAACGGATAGCGTTCTGGCCTCGCATTCGGGAGGACGGCGGTTCGAATCCCCGTCCGGGCATCCAGATTTGGGTTTTCCATGGTTTCCCCAAATCACTCCAGGTGAATGCCGGGATGCTTCCTTCAAAAGGCCATGGCCGAATTCCTTCCCATTCCTTGCCCCCATCCTTTCCCGTCTCTAAAGACCACGTAGTTAAAAAGGGACGTTAAACTGTTAAAAAAAAAAAAAAAAAAAAAAAGGCTGAAATTCTCGACGGTCTTCTGATAACTGTACCCACATTTGTTTATGGTTTACCTGTTGTATTGTGAACCGCGTAATAAACTTCAAGGAACCGTTAAGTGAAGTTCACTTCAGTGGCGACAAGGTTGGGATAAGAACTCTCGACCATCATGGCTACGCCAGCAGCACCTACGGAATGGCAACAGTTCCTCCAAGGACTTCTACATCAGTTCTTCGAATCTCAGAGACAACTGATTGCGGAAGTCAGGAATCTCCGCCAACCCACGGCCCCGCCTCCGTTCCCAGCATTCAACGACGACGTCGAGGAATGGGAGACCTACGAGAAGCGCATAAGACAACACTTCGCAATTCACCACATAACCAAAGAAGAAGACCAACGTGCATATTTCCTTTCCTGGAACCAATCGAAGATGTATGTCTTGCTCACCAAACTTCAGCCACAAGACCCCGACACCCTCACCTTCACGACCATCTGTACGACACTGAATGCATACTACAGACGCCGGTACCATGTCGTCGCGGCCCGCGTCGAATTCTATCAATGCCGGAAGAAGCCCGATCAGACGTATCGCCAGTGGGCGGCCGAACTCCAAGGCCTTAGCAGAAAATGTAAGTTTCAAACTCGTTGTTCCCACGAATCCTACGCCGACGACATGGTGCGTGATCACATCATACAGGCTGCACCAGATGCCGCACTCCGGCATGACGCCCTCAAGTTAGAGGACCCATCCCTGGAGCAGGTCATCGAACTTGCCTACAAATTCGAAATATCTACGGCCGCAGATCGCCGCCTGGAGTCCTGGGCGGATGTGGCCGCAATCCGAACCGACGTAGAGGACACACAGGACGTCGCCGCCATCCAGAGCTCCCAGTCGCGCTCCTCCCGACACCACAACCGGGGACCGCTTCCTCAGAAGGACATCGAACCGGCCCGTTCCGGCAGGGGCACCAAGTCTCGGCAGCAGCAGCGGATCCCGCAGCGCCGACGCCGCAGCCCGCTCCGCCTACCCTCCTGCCCCGCCTGTTATTCAGCACATGAGAGGGAAAATTGTACGGATCGTTGGGCTGAATGCTCACGTTGCGGCAAGGAAGGACACCTGGCGTCCGTCTGCCGCACCAACACCACCAATGCCAATCCCGGCTCTCGCCGCCCAGGGTCTTACCAAGACAGGTTGAGCGGCGCACCTATGGATATCAATCAGGTAGACACTTCCACTGCATCCAAACTTTTTATTGACGTTACGGTCAATGGCAAGCCTCTGCGCCTTCAAGTCGACACAGGAGCAGCAGTCTCATTGCTTAATTATACTACTTATGTGCAAATTGGCTCGCCCCCCCTCTCGCCGGCCCCCAAGCGCCTCCTGACATACAACAAACAGGAAATAGCACTCCTGGGACAATTCACAGCAAACGTCATGTATAAGTCTGTACATCGTTCAGTCCCCTTTTTAGTAGTTAACAGTTCTCTCACAGCAGACTTATTTGGACTGGACGCTTTCCGCTTATTCGGATTTTCAATTGAGGATAACATACACCTCGTATCTCAGCATGTTCCTTTTCCTGAAGTGGACGCCCTTTGCACCGAGTTTCAGGACCTGTTCTCACCAGGCGTCGGCTGTGCAAAGGACTTCGAAGCATCACTCCAACTCCGGCCGGACGTACGGCCTCGATACTTCCGGGCACGCCAGGTACCCGTAGCGCTTCAACAACCACTTCAGGAAGAACTTCAACGTCTCCAAGACGAAGGGATCCTCCAGCCGGTGCGGTTCAGCCCCTGGGCCACGCCGTTGGTCATAGTTCAGAAGCCAGGACGCCGCTTACGTCTCTGTGGTGACTTTAAGACCACCGTCAACCCTCATCTGCTGGTAGACGACTATCCACTTCCGAGACCGGACGACCTCTTCCGTAAACTAGCAGGAGGTACCTACTTTACAAAAATTGACCTGGCAGAAGCATACCTTCAAATCCCTTTGGATATCCAGTCCCGACAATACACAGTCATCAACACTCCCTCTGGCCTCTTCCAACTCAACCGGCTCATGTTCGGCTTGGCCAGTGCTCCAGCGATTTTTCAACGGTATCTCGAACAACTTCTCCAGGATATTCCGGGATGCATCAACTATCTCGACGACATAGTCGTCACGGGACCCTCCGCTGCCGAACACATGACCAACCTCCGCCTACTCTTCCTCCGCCTCCGGGCAGCAGGATTGAAATGCAACCTTTCCAAGTGTCAATTTTTTTCAACAATCCATTTCCTACCTGGGTCACATCATCGCTCAGGAAGGCATTTCCCCAGCATTTTCCTATGTGGACGCTATTTCCAACTTACCACGGCCTCAGGATCTACATCAGTTGAAATCTTTTTTAGGCAAAATTTCATACTACAGAAAATTTATACCCTCAGCAGCACAAGTGGCAGCACCCCTGTACCATCTCTGTCGCAAGAATGTCCCGTTCCGTTGGACCCCAGCTTGCGAGACCGCATTCCACACCCTTAAACAGCAGCTCAAGTCCGCAGCATGCCTCATGCCATACACTCCAAACCTCCCCTTGATACTTGCCACAGATGCATCCGATTACGGTGTGGGGGCAGTTCTGTCTCATAAATTACCAGATGGCACGGAACGCCCCGTAGCTTACATCTCCAAAGCCCTATCGGCTGCTCAGCTTAAATATTCTCAAATCGAGAAAGAGGCGCTAGCTATTGTTTTTGCCTGCTCCAAATTCTATTCCCTTTTATATGGGATTTCTTTTCATCTCATTACCGACCACAAGCCACTCCTATCACTATTTGATCCGTCCACACGTCTGCCTACCAAAACATCCCACCGCATCCAGCGTTGGGCACTATTCCTGTCCCAGTTCAGATATACCATGCATTTCCGTACCACCTCCAGGCATGCCAATGCAGACGCCTTATCCAGACTACCGCAGGGACCAGACCTTGCCTTCGACAAGTCGGAACTTCTGGTGTTCCAGATCGACGATGACATACAAGAAGCACTGAAGACATTTCCAGTCACGGCCTCAACTGTCGCGGCAGCCACAGGGGAGGACCCCCTCCTCCGTGTCATCCGACACCACATCCAACACGGGTGGCAAACACGTTCCCCTCCACGCCATCATCAAGACCTCAAGTTCTACTACTCCATCCGCCACCAGCTCTCAGTAGTAGAGGGAGTGCTTCTCCGCACAGAACCAAATTCCACCCCGAGGGTCGTCGTTCCGAGATCCCTACAACCGACAATCCTCCAAACTCTCCACCAAGGACACTGGGGAATTGCCCGCACCAAATCCCTTGCCAGACGCCATGTATTCTGGATCGGCCTTACCACGGATGTCACGGAGATGGTGCGGCGCTGTACCATCTGTGCCCAACAACTGCCCCGCCCCCCTCAAAAGTTCCTTTCCTGGCCGGCACCGTCCGGACCCTGGGAACGCATTCACCTCGACTTCGCTGGCCCATTCCTAGGCCACCAGTGGCTCCTAGTGACGGATGCCTTTTCCCACTTCCCATATGTCGTCCGTTGCTCCACAATCACCACAGAGGTCACCATTTCAGCCCTCACGAAGATCTTTTCCATCGAAGGATTACCATACGCTATCGTCACAGATAACGGACCACAATTTCGAAGTCGGGAATTCCTATCCTTCTGTACCGCCAACAATATCCAACACCTCCTCACCCCGCCCTTCCACCCCCAATCTAACGGGGAGGCGGAACGGCTAGTCAGAACATTCAAAACCCAAATGACCAAATACACCACAAGTCACAAACTCGAAGAGGCATTGACACTCTTCCTCAGTTCCTATCGAACCACTCCAGTGGGGGCCAAAAGCCCGGCGGAATTGCTGCATGGCCGCCAACCGCGCACTCTCCTCCATCTCCTCTTACCCCCGCCCAAAGTACAGGTACCTTCGGGCCCATTCCGTTTCACCCCGGGCTCCCTAGTCTGGGCCCGCGGGTTTGGCTCCCGGGCCGGTTGGCTTCCGGGGGTCATCCAGCGGCCCCGGGGCCGCCAACTGTTCGACGTCAGCCTGGATGGCCGGATAGTGCGACGCCATCGAAACCAACTACGTCCCCGCTACCCCACGGCACCGTCCTCTTCCACCACGGCACGGCCATCCACTTCTTCCTCTCCTTCCACTCCTGCCGTCTAACCGTTGCTCAGGGACAGTTACAGCCCCACCAACAACGCCACAACCTGTCGGTCGCTCCGACACCCTTCAGCCGCAGCCTCTCGACCACCTGCGGGGACCATCTTCAGCGCCCCCCGTACAGCCCCCGGCCATCGACGCCGACGAACCGATGCCGTTAGCTCCACAAGTACCTCCACCACAACCTGCACCACGACGCAGGTCGGCACGCATCGCCAGGGGAACAGCTCCGTACTCCCCTGGAGGTAGCCTTCATAGTCTGCTCCAGGGCGCCGCGGCAGACGACCTCGCAGACGTCGCAGACATCGCTTCCACCCCCCCCCCCCCGGGAGGGAGGTATGTTCAGTCTGCCAGTAAAGGCCCCTGCCAGGTAGACCTCACACACAACGCGCCTGCACGCCGGGATACATATACGACTCCAAACAGGCGCAAAACAAACCAGGAAAACAAATAGAATCATCTAGAAGCTAAGTGGGACTATTTCTTACAGAGGTCGCCGTACTACCACTCAACGGAATTCCTGCGCCAGGCCGCCTATATAAGCGTAGCCGGCCGCTCCACCGCCAGTTCCAGCCTAACCGCTGAACCAGCGTCAACTACAGAAGACCACCGGAAGTTCGCGAGAAGTAGAAGCCGTCACTCTACCCCGGATCAGGACCAGGCTGAAATTCTCGACGGTCTTCTGATAACTGTACCCACATTTGTTTATGGTTTACCTGTTGTATTGTGTACCGAGTAATAAACTTCAAGGAACCGTTAAGTGTAGTTCACTTCAGTTGGAAAGTTAGAAGGGCAATGAGTTTGACAGTTCATATATAGCAAAACACACAGTTAACAAATTCTCATGAAACAACGTGATTTGTAATTTAATACCTATTCAACAATGCTACACTCGATGAGGTAAATCAAAAAAAAAAAAAAAAAAAATCAACCTTTTTTGGGATGAGAGGAACACTCCTCGCAGCACCTCAATTCGATGATAAATTCGTGTGTGACACCATGATAAAAATAGAAAGGAAAGAATATTATCTCTTTTTTTATACATCTCGCTTATTTCTCGAGATATCGAATGTAAAAAATCATTTATAGTTATAGTTCATTAAAGTCCTGGTGAAGTTTTTTCTGGCTGGTACAGGCCGAATTTCAACGTAAACACAACCTATAGGAAGAACACAAAACACTTAGTGTGCACATCCAGCTGGGATTTCCTTGTGGTTTGGCAAATTTTTTATTGGTCCGGGCCGCATTTCAACCCAACCACCTCAATTTTGAGATACAATATCTCGAGAAATAAGCGACATATCAAATAATTTTATTCTTTACTTTCAGTTTGTCACGTCGAGTTACATCACCTACCATCATCGAATTTGATTATGGCTAAAGTTTTCTTCTGGTACACGCCGCATTTCAAACTAATAAGTTTAATTTTGAGACCTAAGCGAAATATCAACATTTAAAAAAAAAAAAAAATCTAACTGCAGCGCCCCGATTATAGTAGAATTTCCACGCTTCTCAGTGACTGGTAACTTATCGAATAATATCACCAACGATAAACTCTTTACTTTTATTTCCTCCAAGCACCCAGATAAACATACAAGAACAGGACACCAGACGTCTTCCAAAGATTTAAAGCCCTTTAATAAGCAAATGACACAGCGTCGTGTTAGCACCGTTCAGATCGAAATATTTTCGCTGGTGGTAGTCGGCACCTTGAAACGATGAAAAAACATTTTTCAACGAAATTTGGAAATACTTGAAATTTAAAAGTTAAAAATCCCATTCAGAGCATTATAGCTTGCACAACATTCTTAATTACAGTTTTTTAACTAAAATTACAGTCGCTGTGCTACGTTTAATCAATTTGCAGCTCATTTAAACCATTTTCATATACAAAAACACTTGAAATTCATAGGAAAAAATTACATTTACAATTAACCACTCCGTATCGCTTTCAGATACTAAGATAACTAATTTATGGCACTGGAATTAGTAGGAAACTGGGTTTAGAGTTGTCACAATATGAGTTTGTCTTCCTCGCGATCTGACAAGATATTCAGTGATCTCAACCAACTCTACGGGTTACAATGTTTCCATTCCTCGTTACTATCGCTGCATGAGTAATTTCTGGTTCCTGTAACTGTGCAATCTTAGCAATAGTATTACACAATTTGATACTGTGTATTTCGTCATTGTCAAATGAAGACTTAAAAAAGAATTTTATCGTTAGATCTTTACATGGTTTAATAACTTTTAATCAATACTATCCTACTTACAGATAGTTAGATCACAATTTCCTGAATATCCATTCTAAATTAACTGTTTCAGTTTTATATCACGGGGTTTATTGCCAGTTTAACAAAGAAAACTCTCATGTCCTGTTTTTCCACATTCAGCGTCTGTATACCATACTTGCAAATATTAATATATTAATGTTTATATTCGTTCTACAATTAATTTCCCACACGTAGTATTAAGATTAATTAACGGGTGCAAGCGGATCTTCTCCATGGCCCCAAAACTGGTACTGACCTGTTGAAATTTGGATTAACTGTTTTCTTATAATGTCCTCATGTCCTCTACACGTTTTTCATTCTCCTTTTTCTGATAAGTCACCACGAATTAAATTAAAAATCCTGAAATATGACATTGCACGGCAGCTAGTAGATGCCGCCGGCGTTGCGAAATCAATGATAATTTCTTGAAATGTTAGTTTAATCCTCTGTTGTAATATTTTCTTGCCGTTTTAGCTTCACTCCGTTGTAAAACGTCGCATGAAATTAACAGATACAAAATATTTATCCGAAATGCTGTACAACAAAGCTCGCTATCTTAGAATCGATACAAGCAGTCAGAGACAATAAATTGTTTCCGTTCTAAACAAATGCGCCATTTCCGAGATGGCTGCCGAAGAACGAATTTCCCGTAAACTTTTTATCCATGGTCCAGGCTAATTTCAACCTAACCACGATCACTATGACAAAACGAACCTGTCTAGGATGATATGATCCCTGTACCGATAATTTTTGTGTCATTTTTTCAGTGCTGCTAACATTCGCGGTTGCGGAGCGTCCCACAATTTGGCATTTTTAATTTAATTCGTGGCGACTTTTCTGAAAAAGAGGAGTGCAAAACGTGAAGAGGTCATTATAAGGAAGCAGTTAATCCAAGTTTCAATAGGTCAGTACCCGTTTTTTTTGGCAGTGGAGAAGATTCCCTCCCACCCTAATTAACTTTTACAAAAACTTCAGTTCACGCAATTCCAGAGTTTCAACTTTACAACAATCTCTTTGCTTTGCTTGCCAACGATGTTCTCTTCCACGCGTCAACCAAAAATTGCGTCTTTTCCTACTCAAAGAAGTGAATTACACACAAGCGCTTGGTTTGATCAACTTTTAACAGTTGCCTCAACTTGCTTAGCAGTTACACTTTTGTAACCCTTATTACCTGAAAAGTGAGGAAACTGTTGATCGTACAACCTGCAGAGGTTTAGTAAAAGACAAAAAATTTATCTGAAAATCCTAAGGCTGACATAGCAAGGCTGCTGCAGTAGCCCTTCATGCTGATGCGTAGCGTCTACCACTTGATATTTCCTCAAACTAAGTAATGCTCTTTCGTTTGTGAGGTCTATATGTCTTCGTTCTTAAATCCATATCGCAGCAGGCTGTCTGATTATATTTTTTATTTCCCAACTTCATAGCTTGGTAAATCCTTCATCACAGCGGCTGCTCGGCTATTAATAATAAGCTCCTTCAAGAAATAAGGCTGGCTGAAGAGCAAAAGCTTTTAAGAACACTCTTGTAAGACCTGTCAGTGTAATATACATCTTCTCTCGCACAATCTTCTTTCAGTTGTGTGCTTAATATTTCCTATCTATTCAATGTTATATTTTATTATTAAAATAGCATAAAAAATCGTTCTTTTTAATAAGATAACACATATGACGTAAACTAAAGATGCATTTTTTAAAATATTATTTCGATGAATCTTTACATTTTGGAGTCCATGAAATAAGGCTTGAATATTTTCTACATTACATCTTCCTCTAAGAGTGATGGTTTCTCAAAGATTTTTTTTTTAATTGACGTATTTGGAAATAGAGTTTGAAATACGTTTTGCATTTAGTTGTTTACTCAACAGAGTGAAACTAATAGATTCCTGTTTCAGTTTTTGGAGGAACTTTCTTGTCTCAGGCAGATTCATTTTTGTTTTGTTTATAATCTAGACAAACAGATCACCTCAAAAGCTAGTTCTCAGATTCGAATCTAGGCACAGTTTCAATTTTTTAAGACCATTTAACGAGACATTCAAATTTTTAAACGGTAGATTTTTTTTGTAAGTGAAGTACGTTACGATAGGACAAGTTGAAAAACTCATAATGGTTTTTCACTTGATAAACACAACGTGACGGTGGTTAAGAAATCAATAGTAATATTATCATTAGGATGGTGATCAGTTACTGTTAGTTAAACAAAGTTAATGGTAACAAATTTTTGAATTCTGTAAGAAAGGAAACGAAGATGAAGCCATAAAAATTTTCCTGTACCATGTCACATTTAAGTAAATTTGTATTTTCACTTTTGTTGACTTGTGCTAAGTCCACGCATGCTACCAGATTTTGTGGCGATTGTTATTAATGCAGGGATTCTGTAGCTATATAAATCCAATTCTTTTTACATAATAAATTTAATTTACGTAATACAGGGAAACTTGGGCTTACAGTACACTTTGTAGGAGCGTAGGTGTCATCATCTACAACTGCTACTGTTAACAGAGCCAGACATAATGAATATTTTATGAATACAAAATATGAATGTTTAAGTTTAATCAGATTACCTAACGGACGGTTAGGTGACTGAGTGAGCGGTCTGATGGCTCAGTGGTTAAGCGTCTGCCTGGATGTCCAAAGGTCGTCGGTTTAAATCCCAGTCTCGGCGGGGATTTTCATAGGCGCTTAACCCGATCTTCACCTCTGGCACAGCTTGCTGTGTAAAGTGAAGTACACCAGAACACTTCCGTGGTTCGGATTCCACGTTAAACTGTAGGTCCCGTGTACCCGGCAGAATTGATGGGTTAAGTTAAGGCGGCTACGATAGGGGCGGAATGCACAGCCAATAAAAACCGTATCTCCAGGTCATTACGACCACACGGAATTATTATTATAGGTGACTGAGTTGCTTTTGTCAGTTTATGGAATGATAGGTTTTGTGAAGTGAGGGAATAAAATAGTTATGGACTAAGATGAAACATAATTGTGAACAAATTTTTTTTAAAAAATCATGTCTGTATTAAGTGGTAAACAGAGTTTTTGATATGTATACAGGCTATAAGGGGAAAAGACGAGTAATTTGATGTGTCTTTTACTCTTTTGTCAAAAATAGTTATATTTTATTATTGTACTAACTCATACCCGCGACTTCGCACGCGTGGATTAAGAATTTTTTTCCAGAATTAAATAAAGAAAGTTGTTGGTAACGAAGGATTGGTCCGAAACAACAACGAGTTGGCATAATATGACAGGAAAGCTATCACTATATCATTCTACGGTCGAACCTGTCTCTTGAAGAGAATCAATTTCCAACATATTTTTGTCACCATTCGATAAGGTCTCAAAATTTCGTGACTACAACTGTTTATCATACTGGAAAAAATGTCCTGTGCCCTTCATACAGATTTTCTTGTCAAATTCCATCAGTATCGATATAGCCACTTAGTCGTCAAAACGTAACAAAAAGACAGAGACTTACTTCCGTATATATAGTATTATTACTGCGGTTCACACACACACACACACACACACACACACACACACACTGACTGCGAACAACCCCTGAGGGATCATTATAATGTAAAAAAGTGTACACCTACAGCATTGCAAGACTACCTATGATTTGCCTGGCATTGCACCCCTAACTTAAAAAATATCTACAGTTTAACATTCAATCCGAATAACCGACGGCCCAGGCGTGACTCTTACGATCAAAAACATGTTTTAAAAATCTTAGCCTCCACGGAGATGTGAACCGGAGAACACGACCCAAATATTAGTAAGCCAGCGCTTTAGCCACTGAGTTACATGACCGATACACGGAAAAACAGTAGAGATACCTCCATATCCAACGCGTTTGTCTATCGCCGTTCAGTAGTATTTCGAAATTATGAGACAACATGTTTATACAGATAATTTTTCAACCAAATGTAGACAGTATTTTTCTCCTTGTTTCAAAGGGATAAGTGTGCAAAGTTTCATCGAGATCGGATGAAAACTGTGGATTTGTATGAAGAACAAACAAACTAACAAACAAACAAACATACATACATTCATCTTTATATATATATAGATTTTCAGCATCCGGAAGCCACATTTGATTAATTAAAAAAATGATATTTCTAACACTATCTATATCTCTCCATAATGTAATGGTAAGATTTAATAAAGTACGTGCAGTACAGTTTGTTTCATTATCCGGTGGTCTGCATGAAAATTAGCATTCCCTAAGCTCACGCCAATGAGCCAAGAACAGTGACTCCCGTCAGCGACGATATGTCAGGCGGATTCTCTGAAGGCGTCTGGAACAGGGCTATTGTCAGTTATGCGTTCTGTTGAATAAACATCCGTGAATGGACTGTCGAATTGGAACATGGAGGATTCAGGGCAGCAAAGATTTAGGGCACCTGGTAACCTGTCAAGGAATTCTCCGTGTCTAATCATATTATGTGTTCAAGTGCAGACACGGTGTGTTATCGACTTGTCACGAACAATGAAAAAGCGAGGGAAACGCCGATAAACGCAATTCCCTGTAATGTGGGCATGGAGCGAAAACTCACACCCAATCAGAATGAGTCTGAGTGAAGAGATCATGAATGGGGGATGCATGATTGTGACCATCCACTAGCAAAATTAGTTAATTTTAGTTACTATTTTGTTTAAAACATTTTTCCATGTATGGACGGATCCGGAGATGGGAGAGGTGGGGATGAAGCTGGATTGGACCGACTACGCGTTGGCAGAGAAGGGGAGTGGAACCCAGAGTCTGCGACGGCGGAAGGCACCTGCCGGACGGGGACTCGACCGATGACTCTCGAGGCGAGAGGTCATTGAGACGAGCTGGCAGCCGTTACAGAGTTATAAGTGTTTATGTCCATACTGGCACTGGTGTGACTTGAGGTGGTTTGAGTGAAGATAGGGGTGCTGGTGTGTCCACCCCGTTGCTGACTTACAGTAAACACGCATACTATGAACTGCACTAAAAATTAAAACAAGGGGGCATCAGTTAATGACGTGAGGTGTTTTTTTCCGGAATTCCCTCAACCCCTCTGCTAACACTTTGTGAGATCTGATCGCCCGCCCCCCCCCGATAAGCGACCTAGACTTAATACCCCCTCTAATGTCGAAATGTGCCCTTTTTTTCTCTCTACTTTCTACTACCCCCCCTGGTCCCCCTTGGTGAGATTTCGCCTGACATGCTATCCGTCCCTTCCTATTTCACGTCACGGAATTAATTGATGCTCCCAAGCTCTCTTGCCCATATAACGGCCCTGGCGGAAATTCGCACATAAGAGTCTCAGTCTGTCGAACAATCATGAGTTTTAGCCGGAACATATATTTCAAACAACTCTTTGTTTATAAAATCAACGAGGTACCTTTCTTGTTTTTTTTAATTTATTTCATTAATTTTGTTTGTAAATTGTAAATGTCACATTGCTTGTAGAAATGATATTTTTCTTTCTAATTTACTTCCTTTGCTTAATACGTTCATATCAGATTAACCGTGATGGTGTCATTAAGAGGTTTGTGTTTGTTGTTTAATTGGTACTGAAGGTAATTGAACATATTTGAAATGTACACCATATAAAAATAAATTGTCAGGTGATGGCAGTCTAGTTTCTTATGTAATGTTATGATTTTTCAATATTTATAATTTTTGAACCCTTTCTCATTTGTAATAATTTTTAGTAAAGTTTTACCTGAGACAATAAAAATAAGTTCATGAATAAATTAACGTACTCCCAAGATCAAATTCAATATAGAAAAATGGCTGTGTATGTGTTTGTATAGTCATTATAAAAACTCACAGTTTTTATCCGATATCGATGAAACATTCCTCACGCATACTTTAAAACAAAAGGAAAAATCCTATCTACATTTGGTTTACAATCACACAAACATCCACTCCCTCTCTCTCAACACCCCCACTCCTACTCTCCCACCCCCTGGTTTTTTCCCCCAATATCTCAAAAGTTGTAGAAATATCGACCAAAGTGGTTGATGATGTTCCGGAAACCCATAAAATTTTCTGTTTACTGGTGTTAGACCTGTTCCGATACAATAATTAGTGACCACCAAATTCGAACTTGAAATTTAAAAATAATTTTAAATTTGGTATGGCGTCACACAAATATACAGTTTTTATCCAGTCCTGATGAAACTTACACATGCATACTTTAAAAAAAATTAAAAAATACTATCTAAATTTGGTTTACAAAATCCCAATTGATCTCCACCTTTACGCTCCATAAGCAAAATGTATACGTGAAAACATTCAGTTTCTTGCAAATATCTGGAAAAAAGCGGCGAAATCGTCTAAAAGTGAATAGTGACACTTTGAAAGCCCATAAAATTTCCTGTCGAGTGGCGTTGGAACGATCACCGAAATAGTTGAATTTTAAATCTATAAATTGTTTTAAATTTGGTGTCGTGAAACACAAATCTACAGTTTTTATCCTGTCTTAAAAGAATTTTGCACACGTATACTTTAAAATAAGTGGAAAAATAATGTTTTGATTTGGCTTATAAAACTGCAGCCATTCTCCACGTTCCCCCCTCTTAAGACAAATTTACATCAGCAACTTTTCTGCTTTTGGTTTTGTTTAGTATATCTCGAAAATGGCAGGGGAATCGGCCAAAGTGAACGTTCATGTAGAATGTTTAGCACAATCCGATCAAACTGGATAAAGCATCAGAACTTCCATATTCAGCCAGCGTGCAACGCCGGGTACTTTGTTGGTAATTACATATTATTGTATACACAAAAACAATAACAATACAGAAGGGCACGATAGACACATTTACCATACCACAACACAGTACGGTAACCAGATAATTCGACATATAAACGGTATCAGTCCTGGAATGTGTGTAAATAATCTGACAGCATTACGGATAAATGACTGATCAACAAAGATCAGACGAAAATTTAATTATTGAAACGCCAGATATAATTAACTAGCGCAATCCCGTCACATTACAAAGTAAGCCGTAATTAGTGCAGCAAACTCGTGCAATATGTTTGCAGCTTGATACACGATTCTCTCTCCTCCTGCGCATCCCAACGGATATCGGATATCCGACAGACGGGAAATTACAAATTCAGTTTAGAGTTTATAAACGGAGCAACAGAAAACAGGAATGCTGTTTTAACTCTATGGGCGCATCGCCATTGTTTTTGTTAATGTCTTTGATTTAGCAACAATGAAGAGGAATCAAAACATTTTGTGCTTCTAATCAGCAGAAAACAGCAATCATAAATTCGCAGTTTGTTTCTTCTGATAAGATTGTAACCTTTTGCTTGGAGAGAAAATTAAATTTGATTGACAGGCTTTGCATGAAGAATAAGTGATATCACAAATACTCATAGAGTATTTACTCTACGTAAAATTTTTGATAGGGAAAATGAGTAATAGATAGAAGACAAATAATATGAGATCCCACTAAAACAATTCGTCTAAAAGCAAGCCAAGTCTCGTGTTCGTTTAGTGACAAAAAGTTATGAGATCTTCTGAACCAAGTCTACACTACAGCGTGTATTCACTTCACTTTGTGAAACAGAAAGGTTTCTCTGGGTGTCATAGATCGTTTATTTAGAATTTTTAAAAAAATCTGGTGACTTGGCCATTATGAGCACCATGTTTTAGTAAATCTGTATAAATACATTAACCGGGTTGCTTTATCAAACTTTGGCAATAAAACCAAAATTTTCCCTCACTCATTTTATAATTTGACAAGCATATATTATGCTCTGAATTAGGAAAAAAAATTTATGACGCGCATAAAGGCCAAGTCATCAGATTTAAAAAAAAAAAAAAAAAACATTCTAAATAAACGTTCAATGACACTGAGAGAAACCATTCTGTTTTAAAAGGTGAAGTGAATACACACTGTGAAGTGCAGGCTTGGTTCAGAAGAAGATATCATAACATTTTGTCACTAAACGAACACGAGACTTGGCCTGCTTTTACAAGAATTGTTTTTGTTGGATCTCATTTCTTTTTGTTAGTTTATCGCTTATTCTGGATCGTCGCTCAAATGTAATGATTCCATTTGAAAATCGGTGAATAACAACATTTACGTTGCCAACAACTCTGAAACTAATGGGTGTGCGCCATAACCGAGCAATGCAGATTTCCGCTGGTTTAACTACTAGCATAAATAAATTACTAGTAACTTCCAAACTAAGCATAGGAGCAAAGTAAAATTTAAGATATTAGTTAAACTTGCTGATCTTTATGCATTAAAAAATCTCAGGCATGTAGCTTCATCCTGAGCAAAGCAATTAAGCCGCAAATTTGTTCCAGAATTTTCGGATTGTAATTAAATAAATACGGGGAAAGACTCCAATATTAGACTTTTCTTATGATTTAGGGATGAAACCATATATGTGTACAAAACTACTTGTTTCTTTGATTACTGGAAGCACAGTGTGGAATTTAAATGTTGGGTTGTCGTAGTCGAAATAAATTTTTGAAATTCAGTAACTTCCAAAGTAAGAAAAGGTATGAGGTAAAATTTAACAGAAAGCTCACTCTACGATGAAAATCTAAGGTATACAACGTTATTAGAGTAGAAAGCGATTTCACGTTAGAGGTAGGGGTTGAAAATTTGAGAGTTTCAGACTTTTCGTATAATATGTGTGTAAAATGATATCTGTGTACAAAATTTCAGCTTTCTACAGCTACGAGAAATACCTTAGAGTTTTAATGATCATCAGTGAGTAAGTGAGTGAGTGATAAAATCGTTGAAGTTTGCATCCGAATAATATCCGAACTGAGAACGGTAGCAAAATAAAATTTAATCTGTTTGTTATGATTGCTTATATCTATGCATAACAGACATGAATACGACCGTAGAAATTGAGGCTCAAAAATGGCCCGAATCCCTTCGAGAAAAGGGTAGGCAGTGCCGCCGTTGATTCGACTTGGCGCGTGAACGGCGAAACCTCTAGATGAAAAAAAAAATCAGGGAACAATTTGAACACAGAATATTAAAGATAGTCGGGAGACGAATTTTTGTAATTTGGGATTTTAAAAAAAGTAGCTGTAGAAGATGATTAATGGGATTTCACTAGGCATTCGTTTGTGGAAAATTCATAAGGATGATACGGAGGTTGCTGTCGATTCTTGCTAAGTGACTGTAAGTATTCCACGATAAAAAATCTAAAAGTCAACAGCTTATTTAATTTAATAATATGACGCAGTATTACCTGTTTGTCAACGCTGACACCTTAACTGCCGTCAATAATTAAGGATTGCAATCCCGCAGTGTTTTCAATCCCGCGGGATCCGCGCGGGATTTGCTCAAATCCCGCGGGATCCCGCGGGATCCGTGAGGGATTGGTACAAACATCTTTTTAACGCATATATTCAAAACATAGTTACTTAAAACGTTAATAAATTAAACAATAATTAAATTAATAAATAATTTTTAATGTTAAATGATAAAAATTAACAGTTAACAATATTTTGATTGACAAAATGACATTAAAACTTTTTGGGTGGTCTTATGTGTATTTCGAGGTTTTACATTTTTGTTTTTTAATCTAAACCAATTTTTAAATAATTAATAAAAATGGAAAATATATTATGTGCCTTACAATACATCACATAATTTTAAAAATATGGTTTGCTTAATGGCCAAGTTACCAGAGTTTTTTTTTTTTTTTTTTTTTTTTTTTTTTTTTTTTTTAATTCTAAATAAACGCCCATAAACACCAAAAAAAGCATTCAATTTCACAAAGTGAAGTGAATATACTCTGTAAAGTGTAGACTTGGCTCAGAACAAGATCTCATAACTTTTTTTCACTGCATAAGCACGAGACTTGGTCTTTTTTTTGCGTGTTTCATTATTATATCTTCTGATTCCTTGATTGATGTTACAGTTGATTCAATGTTATTAAAAGAAACTACTCACCAACACGTAAACTGTCAAGTATTTCATATTTACTTATGTGGCGTAACGACGTTTTTAGAGTGGAAATTATTATTTTTTAGTAAGAAAGGAGACTTTCTCGGCGAATGATTGCAGTGAAGTCCTCATAGGTTGTATCTCCGGATTTCATTGCAAACACACGAAATTACACACGTGAGGAAGACGGCGGAGGCAGCCGTCGAAGTATGGTGTTCCTACAACACAATTCGTCGATACACCCGTGAAAATTTCATTATAACTTTTTTTACCTTTAGTCGAAATAATAACAAGGAGAAGAGGGATTAATCGAAAGTCTGAGCGGCACATGTAAGCAGGTGGCTTTCGTCAAAGAAACGCATTGAGGCAGCGGCCAAAACAACAATAAGTCAAAGGATATACAATTTCCTTTTGATAGCTGTTAAATAAATAGGTACGCTATCGTTAACATTACGATAACATTAGTTTCATATCAACGAATAATCAAATTTTCGGCCACAAATTAGTAAATTGTCACAATACAGAAAATTGGAATAATGAAACCGTGAATAGAAAGCTGTAACCGTGTAGTTCAGATAACGTGTGCGACACTTAAAAAATAATTATTTAGTTAGAAAATCGTACTAATTACGCACCATAACTCAAATTACAGAAATGTGTCCTCGAAACAAACGTAAGTTTTGATGAATACGTAAAAGTGTATTTAATGACGAAGGTTGACAAAAATAAACGCTTGTTCACATGAGTCAAATGCCAACTGGAAGGGTACAGGCAAACAGTGCAAAATATCCGACAGAGACCGATTGGGGCAGCGAGTCACGCAGACTGACACGCGTTATCACCGGATTTTGCGGATTGCGGATCCGCTTAATTTTGTGCGGGATCCGCAAGACTGTCTAATGATGCGGGATCCCGCGGGATTGCGGGATCCCGCTTTGCTGGATTACAATCCCTATCAATAATACATAATTGTTATAAAATAACGCTAATTACGATTTCTCGTGCCTTACGATGAAGCAAAAGTTTCACTTGTCATCCTGAATTATTATCCTGAATTGTTTCTTATCATCCTAACCACATACTCCGCTACTAATTCAGTTAAAAAATCAAAGCTTCTGTCGCCCGAGAATTAATGCATTCTCCGTATCACATGTTAGTGACATGCATCGCGGTATAAATTTGACCCAAAATCTTCACGAGTTTTTACATATTTCATGATTCAGATCGATATTACAGCGTTTGAACGGCAGACATTGTTACATGCGGCTGTAATAAGACGTCAGTGATAGCAAAGCATTACAGCCCTTTTATGATATTTGACTTTAAGAATTACGTACGTATTGTAAGATAGGAGTTGATTGATTATGGGTTTGGGTATTTTTCGTATGATTAATTGCGAATTTTTGTGAATTCGTCATGTAAAACTGGAGAGATATTGTGTAAATGGTATGTAATACGATACAGTATTATGCATGAGACATTAATTATAAGTTGTAATTGTAAGTTTTGATGTGAGTCACGATGTTCTCAATTGTTTTTATTACTTTATGTTGATAATTTTTTTGTGCAAATGTATATAAACAGTACTAACTTTCGTTTTAAGGCGTTTTCCTGTGATTATGAGTGTTTTTTTACAATTTGTAATTTATTGTTATTGTGTTGTTAGCGATCTAAAAACATCTGCCGGAACACTCTATTGCCTTTTGGTAGTTTCTGTAGAGCGTATTTAAACTCGCGGAGATGGCGAGCAGAGTTAGTCAGTTGTCAGTTGTTTACGTAATTTTTGTTTGTGGCTCCTCAAGTAGTTGTTCGTGAGTTTAATAGTTGGAATATTTGTGTATTTGCGCATTACTAGTCTTGGACAAGTCCATTTCCTTATACACATTGTTACTATGGAGCTCACGGAGAAATAAATATTAAGTGAAAAGTGTTTCTCCAATGTTGTCAATTCAAGGAACTGCTGTATTTAATCCAGTCAAATCATAAGTTATTCAGCCTTTGGGAGAAGGTAAAACCTTCTGGCAACCAACGACAGTGAACTGTCAATTGGAGGAGAAGTAAATGTAATTAAAGGTAATTATCATTAATTGATGACAGGACAAATAAGTTAATTAACGAGGAACGTATTAGAAGAAAATTGAAAGTAAGGCTTAAGAAATAAAAATAAGCCGCATTATATTAATATTAATCGTGATCTAGTCATCGTGAAATCACTTTCATTCAAAGTATTGTGGAGCTCATGAAAACAAACTATTTTTTTTTAACTTATTAACTTATTAAGTTATTTATTCGCTCTTCTGTAACGTTAAATGCCAGTTGTCATTCTGATTCAGGCGAAATTTCAGTCTAATCAAAAATTCCGCCAATATTGTTGCCAAAAATTAAGAAAATTATCTTACATATCTAGGGGTTAAGACTTCGAAAACAACTGAATAAAACAAATATTTATTCTAATAAAAAGCTACTCTTGGTCACTGTGTTCCGTCACGCAGTGACGTCACGTAGTCAAACTTGGCTGTTGGAATTACAACGGACAGAGATATTATTCCCTATTATGAACAGATCTATTAAGTTAAATAGCTGTCCACACACACGAAAAAATATGTATGTCTTAAAACTCAACATTATTTAATAGTTTCTTTCCCTTAATTAAAGATGTAGATTTTTCTTATACTCTCTGTACAGTGATACCGTTATGAGCTTTATTTAATGGAATTGTTTTTTGCTAATAACGAAATGAAATGCCAAAACACTGCATTCAACACGTCAATTTTGACAGGTTTACAAGTTATTTATATTCGATGTAGATATTTCAAATTACTGTTATAGTATATTCGAAAAAATGAATTGCCGCAACACTGAATTAAAAGTATACATTGAATTTAAATTAATATATTAATTATTAGTTGATTTTTATTACTGGTGTCACATGTAAATATTTCCAGTGGGTGAAATTTAAATAGCGATACATTGAATGTTTTCGTTCACTGGTAATAAAAGATATTATTTTTGAACAGCAATGTTAGTTTAAGTTCTAGTTAGTAAGACCAGAATTTAAGCTGATTCGAGTTATTTAAGCTATAACTTCATGCTGATGGAGGCAGTTCCGTATTTATCAAGCGGAATGAGGCCTGGACCAAGAATAAAACCAATATTCACGCCGTATAGCATAAGGTTTCTGGAGACCTAATTTATTTTTAATTTCAATGGTTCCCTCATTCTGACATAATTAATTCAGTAGAAGTTCTAACTGTATCGCTTTGTAAACCGAAATATATACTAAATTACAAAATAAGGCTATGAACATTGCATAACAACAATTCTGTTTGTTTAGGCAACCGCAGAGAAATGAATTTTTGATGTGCTTAAAAACTAGTACATAAATAAACAACAACTAATACTATTAAAATGTTAATTTGTCTACTTTCTTTCAGTGTTCCGACAGTTCATTTCTTTCTCAGATGCTTAACTAAATAGAACTGTTATTAAATAAAACTCATAACCTCTGCTATGTAGTGATACCCCTGGCCGTTGTTAATCCAGTAACCAAGGCTCACAGCGTTACGGACATGGCTACACAGTGGTTTTTATTGGTATAGACTAAAGGCTTTAACTTGTCAATAATTACTCTGTAATGTAAGCCTACTACGACTATCTCCCCAATGAGGAATAGTCTTTTAGGAGTGGCGTAAACACTTTGTGAGGCGTACATTGGCCTGTTTTCCAGTTTGTAGTGTCGTGTTGTTGTGTTGTCGTTACTGGACAAAGGCTGGCGGAAGTTCGCTCGTTCTCAGACGGTTCTCACAAAGCCGGAGTGTTTGCCAACTAGGCGGCGGATGAAACTCTGCCGAGACGCACTTAAAATGTTTTCTGCGCGCTCCGTTTGGCTCGGCGAGGCTTCAAGACCTCGCCGGGAACAATGGGACCGCCCTCGAGGCAATTTCGTTTGCGACAAATTCTAGAGAAGCGGACAAGAAGCACTGCCGGGGAGGAGATTAAAAGTAGGAAAAAGCTCGCCTCTTAATTCCCAACGTTGGCTGCCCTGCGGACCAACTTCAACAGCTAGAATTTTCTCAAATAGAAATGAAATGATTTCCCGCGTTGTTGTTCCTACTTCTTTGCTCTCACATTCAGATGGCTGAAATACTTTTCCTTTGAAGGAAAGGAAGCATCAAGCAAACTACACCTTACAGACACAATGTCGATAAAAAAAAGAAGTAATGAATTTGGCTAATATAAAGCATCATATTAGCAGGGTGACCAGCCAGATAGACATTACAACACAGTGATCAAACCAGAGGCAATATACACACCGAAAACATTAATTATTGGGGGCAGATCACTAATTATAGTTATTGGAATGGAAGGAAAGCAAATTCTAAGGAAATCCTCGGTCCAGTTTGTACAGCAGGAATTTAGACGTAAAGGAAGTCTTATGAGCAACACCCAGATCACTTTAAAATCAGAGTTTGTGTAGAGCAATGGAACTATAGTAAGTGTTTAAGACTCCAGAGAGAGGGCGTGCATGTAGATCCCATAACACCCTCTTTTGTTTTAACCAGACAGGTCAGCGTTTTGGCACGTACAGTCGGTTATTGTTATTATTTTTATCGTGTGCCAAATACAAACAAAATACATGTTAATCAGATAACTACATCTAAGCATTCAAGCCATCATCTGGCAGCTGGTCCAGCTTGATGCAGTGCGAGCAAGCCTCCAGCTGGACAGTCATTCAGAATGTGGTAAGTGGTTTGGATACCACCAGTCACACAACGCAACTTCACGGAGACCCCACTTATGTGTTGTTCATTGCACAGTCCGTGTCCTGTACGAAATCAATTTAGTTGACACCAAAGACGCCTAGGCTGGTGAAATAGTGGAACACAGGTCGTCGGATCTTTTACAAGCCACAATTGTGTGGGTTGTTGGTTTCTCACACCTTTCTCCACTCTTCATACAAGTTGTTATTTCTAAGCTGGGCTGCTTCCACGTAAGGAGGTCTCCTTGATTTTAATCGTTTGTGAGGCAGGTGAAGTAGATCACCATGCAGACTAATCACGTTGTTTTCTTTCACTCCTTCCAATTCTCTAGACAGTATTAATTTTCTCCTCAGATGTGGTGGAGGAATGTTGCATTGTAGAGGCAGCCAGGATACTGGGGTAGACCTAATGACACCACTTACTGTTATCATAGCAGCGTTAAGCTGCCAGTCCGCTTTGGCTGTATGAGCACTATCAAACAATGTAGAGCAACAGTATTTTGCTACGGATAATGCAGAGCCAAGGACTGTTCATCGAAGAACGTATACACCTGCACCCCGTGATGTACCATCCAGTTTGTTTACAAGGTTCACACAGGTCTTCACTTTCCCTGCAGGCTTAGTTAAAAAGTGAGGGCTCGATCCAAGGTAACTTCCAGATATTTGGGGTGGTCTTTGTGGTCTACTCTTCTAAGGGGTCCGACGGTTGTTCTAATTCTGACATAGACAGCCTGGTTTGAAAGGTGGAAGAAATAAGACTCTGTCAGAATAGGTTTTAGTTCGGGTGTGCCATTTTAACATAGAGGGATTTTCTATAGAGAAAAAAACGCACAATCGGCGAAGAGTCTTCAGACTAAGTCGAACCGTGCAAGCAAATGCAGGAATGCCTCGTCGACGTCTAAAGCAGCAATATCAGCATGTGAGTTCGAACGTACCATCATATTGCGGTTCGTTGAGGACTCGATGTTACGACAGAGATGCCTGTGCGGAATCAGTATACAGAAGCAGGTACTGGGCCACACGATGTGACAGCGCAGGATGACCGTCATCTTGTCCGCATGGCCGCAACCGACAGAAGAGCTTCGTGCACAGTGTCGGCTCGACGTTGGGGCACAGCAACGGGGGTAAACGTGTCTGCGTTGACGGTTTGAAAGCGTCTGCTGAGCGCTGGGCTAGTGGCACGCAATGCGTCGGCTTGTATTGACCAGAAACCAGCAATGCCTCAAACAGAAATTGGCAAGAGATGTCGTCATTGGCGTGCTGAGTGGCAAAATGTAGTGTTTTCGGACGAGTCCCGCTTCAGCTTGTCCTGTGGTGATTGCGACATACGTGTTTGACGCTACCGTGGTAAACACAATCAGGCAGACTGCATTTTTGGACGCCAATGCCTATTCTGATAGTTTGGCTATAACTTGCAATCTCGCCTCCTACATACTGAGGGCAATCTGATCAGCAATCACTACAGTAGGGAGGTTTCAGACCCCGAGCCACTGCCTCTCCCACAGACAGATCCACATGCCATGTTTCAGCAGGGCAACGCCTGGTCACATGTGCAAAGAATGTGCAAGCCTTCCTCTAAGAACGACAGGTGCCAATGCTTCTCTGGCCAGCACGTTTGTCTAACATGTCACACATCGAACATATCTGGGATATGATCGGTCGGTCACTTGTTCGATCTGGTCCTCCAGATGCTTTTCAGACGTCCCCTACAAACAAATTTCAGACACGTTCCGAAAAAAAAAATGAAATTCAGCGCCCTCATTATTAGAATGAACACCAACAGGCTGACCAAGGGAATAGTCGGCTTTGCCAACTCAATGAAAGTAAACAACTGAATAGGCCTAATTGAAATCGAAAAGTACCTCCGTACCTCCAGGAAATTAAAATTGCCAGTATATCACACAGGAAAGATGCAGAATCAGTAGTCAAAAACCATCAATTCGCCAACAAACCGTATATGCGAAGAAGGTACATCTGGACGGAGGAACATGTAAAGGAGCTCAGCGATATATTGAAAAAAAATTCGAATCCGCCCCCCCCCCCCAAACACACACTCATCTATCTGCTAAATAAGTTCAATCGCACTCCTCAGCTGGCATAACGATGGACGAAAATGAAGAAAAGTTTTCCAACACGCTTAAGCAATTTCGTACGTGACACAACATTTCAGAGGAAGCTGACGATATCGGTATCACGGTACAACAGAAAGAATTGCAACTATTATCTCATCATATAATAAGGACTGTTAACTCGAACATTTGCGAGAATCCTAAAAGGGAGATAGAATAGAATCGATTAGCTTATATGAGCTAAATAAATGTATCAACTGTTGCAGTAAAAAAAATTAAAAAAATAGGAATTTACAATGAACGTTAGCTTTTAAAGAACCAAAGCAGTATAAAGAAATCACAAAAGAAATGATACTTAACTAAAGAAATTTGACTAATGAGCGTGGAATACACTTTTTTTTTTTTTTTTTTTTTTTAATGGCATTTGGCTTCCTTAGGCCATACAGCCAGCTCAAGTATGTGTTTATTTTCATCCAGTGTTTTTCAGTTTCTCTACGTGTATATATATCTTTCAAGTAATTGAAGACACACCACAGGACGGACACGACAATCACACTAACACACAACTCTTAAACACCCATGCCCTCGGCCGGAATCGAACCGGCGACCTTCGGTATGTGGGGCCAGTACTCTAGCCCCTACGCTACCGAGGCCGGCTGGAATACACTTCAAAGAGGAACAATGGAGGACAGAGAGATTAATTGCTTTTCATTGTGGAAGTGGTAACATCGGTTTGATAGATGAGATTAATGGTTATAATTAAAACGAAAATGCTATTTGACTGGACACTCTAGAAGATTATATTGATTCCATTACTTATTTTCTTTCTTTCTCTTCCTGCTCATTCAAATTGTTGTTAATATTATTGTTTGCGTTTACAGCTTTGATACGAAATACATAAACCATTTCTGCTACTTCTTCTTTTTTATCTCTATTTTAACACTCTTTCTTCGAATTGTGCGTAGTCTTCCTCTAGGACATTTTCCTATAACGTGCAACTCTAGCCAATCTTACGTCATGCCTAAACAAACCACCGTAACGCAAACTGTCAGATTTTTCTCTCCCGGACTGTCCCCTCCCGATTCCTTCTTTATATCTAAATTTCTTAGTCCGTTTCTTCTCATTATTCCCAACAAATTGGTAAGGAGTTTCATTTCTCCAGATTGTACACTACTGCAGTCTTTCTCCGTCACAGTGCACCGTTCTGCTGCACAAGTTATTATGGCAATTGAATATGATTTAAATATTAACATTTTACCTTTTCTGGGCACACTTTTACACCTCAGTAGAAGTATAACACATTGATAGACATTTTCCAATTTTTGCTGTCACCGACCAGCTCATTCTTCCATCAGCCGTTAAATATGCTCGCAACACTTTAAGTTTACTCAAAACACCATAATTTAATTTTAGAGAGTCCTTTCCCTTGCAACCTCTAGTACCTCACTCTTCTCTGTTACACACCTCTAACATTATTTCGCCCTGTCCATCCGAGTGTTTGTACGATACCATCTGATTTTAGGTGTATGAATTACTATTCACAAGTTACCAGAGGCATTATTATTTAATCTCTGCTTGAGATACAAAAAACATTTAGTTAAATTAGTCGTTATCCAATTAAAAGAGTTAGTTTCATGGTTATTAAATGAATTATTATATTTTTCTATATAATAGGAAGGTCGTATTTAATTTAAACACTCTAATCACAAATTTGGAATAATGCTAGTAAAATACTGAATATCATTGACTTTACACCATTTTGAACATTCAGGAAATACATGATACATGGTACATAGAAATGAATCCGTTAAAATCTATTTTTTTTTTTGTTTGTTAGGTCACTAGAGGCGGGAAAGAATGAGGGAGAGCAAGGAACAGGAAGGAATTCGGCAATGGACTTTTGTAGCATCCCAGCAATAAACTGGAATTTGGAGAAACCATGGAAAACTCAAATCTGGATGCCCGCACTAGGATTCTACCCTGCGTCTTCCCGAATGCGAGGCCAGAGCGTTGCCCCTCTCCCATCACGTGCGGTCTCAACTACTGTTACGAAACAACAAGGAACTAAGATATAAATAAAATTCTATCAGCAATTAAAACATTCCCTGATAGAGAAAACACGAGACTCGATTTTTTTCATCAGTTTTAGAGTTGTTAACAGTACGTAAAACTGGATGGGAAGGCTCATAAAAAAAAAAAAATAATTGTTACTTCTCAGTTATGTAGTAGGCGAAGACAGCGAAAACTGTTAAGGTCTATAAGCACCACACAGATACTTATAACCTGTATATGGGGAAAACTATCTGACGTCTCCCGTCAGAGTAGAACGCAACTGGCCGTGGATCACCGCTGGCTCAGAACGTCGACTCTTCCAGAAGTGCTTGCAGTCTGACACTGAGGGGTGACGTCATGCTGGTGATTACGAACATTGAGCCTGGGATGTTGGCAGCCATGCACTTCCCCGATCCAGCTGCTCTCGTCTGCCCAAACGAGGTTATCGAAGTTATCCCTCTGGCGCGGGGCCGAACGCAGTTACCGGAGAGTTGGCGGCTTACATACCGGAGTCTCTTTGGTCTGGTCTCTCTGTTCAGCCGGCGGCAGTGCTACCAATATCGGCAACAGTGGATTAGCTGCTGTCCGAAAAATTAATGTCACATCTCATGCTGCCAATTTACCCCAGAAAGAGGTGTAAAATATGACATAGATTGAAATAAATTGAAACTAAGTGAGTGTAATGGCAGATGACAGTCTTTATACATCATCAGTATCTGTCTCTGTGCAAATGCGATAGCTATAAATTTTTTTTGTGCTACTGATCGATCGCGAGAAAATTTTTCGTCACTTCTTCTTCATATAGAAAGCCTAGCTTTTGTTTCAGCACACGGATTCTAGTTACCTTGTTGATATTTTTAGTGCTTACCCTCAAAATGATAGCGGTAGAACCGATGAAAGCGAAATACCACTTACCAAATTGTAACGTCAATTAACATTTGTTATCATTGAAAAATTTGCGCAAGCGGATCTTTCGAACGCTTATTCATGAACACGAAATAAAGAGTGTGGGTGCAATGAAGGAGAGTTATTGCTTAGGAAGCGTCAGAATCTTAAAACCTGAGAGCAAACATCAGTAAGCAGATTGGGATTATGCTCGTTCAAGCAGGAACCATCACCTCAAAGATTCATGGCCTACTGGGACTGTAGTGATATTTCGCTCATTGGTATCACGCCCTGAGGAGCAGTGACGTAGTTATACCAGTTAAGGCCCGTGACAAATGCATCGGATGGCGGTGGAGGGAGGGGGGAGGTGCGCCCTTTTTTTAGTTCTACTACAGTCCGGGCGGGCGAAAATGGGTGTAGACCCTATGGCTCTACGGCCCTTTGGCCCTTTTGGGCATGGGAGCCCCTTCAGCATGTCATCGGGGGCCTCCTCCGGCTGGGGGCACCTGGAATTTTGCCCGTTCTGCCACCCTATGGTTATGCCACTGCTGAGGAGTTACTATCTACACCGATATATACTCTGAAACTTTAAAGAATCTGCGGCGTACAAGCCAAACCTGCGACGATGTTTACTGTCTGGTGGCGCCGCGACTACCCACGATAATGTCTGATCCCGGACTGCCGGAAAAAACACTAGTTTTGAACAACGTTCTTACAGTCCAGATTTGGCTCCTTCTGATTTTCATATTTTTACAGAATTGAAAGACCTTATTTTGAAGGAACATGTTTGAAAGGTGATGAAGACTTTGAAGAATGAGTCACTACTTTTTTCAATGAACTGGCAGCGGAGGAACATGAACCAGGGATACAGAAAATCATTGTGTTAATTAATTTAATATGGAATACTTGCATCGTTGGCAATTTCCCTATACATCCATTTACCCCTTCAATTGTTTTCGCCTATTTTTGCCTTCCACGAATTATAATTACATATTGTTTTAGCATTTTACGTAAATTATTCATCACTTCTGTTGGTAAATTAATCCAATCCCCACTCTCTTACCTAGAAAGAAATTTTTTCCACGCCCTTATGTCTGAAATCGAGTGTAAGCTTGTAATCTTTTCCCTTCCATGCACCACTCTTAATTCTTAATCTTTCCATGCCTCATCATATTTCTGGTACTCTACCACAACTCTTTTCACCATCCTCCTGCCTTCCAATGAATCCCATTCCAGCTCCTTTATCATATCAGTTATTGATCCTCCCAGAGACAAATCTAGCAGCCCTTCTTTGCAGTATGCTACCCAAAATGTGGGTCTCAAACTACACCACCAAATTAAATCAGAGATTTGACCAATGTTTTATAGCAAAATTTCTTTGCTTCTCTAGTACATCTTCCGCCAACAAATGAGGGGCTTTACCTTCCACTGTGCAATGGTTCCTGCCCATTATCAAACGTTACACGCTAAGACATGACAATTTTTATGGTGTCAATGTAGGAAAGTAGCGTAAGTTATATTTATCATGATCATCATTGGGGACCATCTCTAGTTTCCCGGGTGTGGTTTACAAGCCTTCCAGTGTATCTGTCTCTATGCTTATAAGCTATCATGTTCCACTATCTCCTATCTAAGGAAATTTCATGTTCCATAACAGATTCACAATTCCTTCTCTTCTCTCTATATCCTACTACAGTTTGTCCATTCATCTTCTATTTGGTCTTCAAATTAGAATTTTGCCCGTTATCCTTTTATCCAAATAAGCTTTCGCTAATATTGTGGTATTCATTTTTTTGATATTACCAAATCATATAGGTCTAGATGAACTATGTCTTCCCTCATAACTATATTTGACTTAGGTTTGTTTTAATCTCTTCATTTTTTATACGATCAAGTCTCATTTTCTGGAAACTTCTTTTGACAGTCTTGGATCTTGCTAAGATCCTTTGATGCTAGTGTGCATATTTCCAGAGCATATGTGGGAACATGAAAGAGATATGATTTGTTCAGGGTGATTTATGTTCTTCGAGGGACCTTCATGTCCGACAGTAAGCTGGAATCAGCCCTACCACCACTAGCCATTATCCTCTCCAGGTATTCGAATTGAGCAACGACTTCAACCTTATGGTATTGTTATTTTATGTGGCATTCTGGATTCTTTTGACTAATTTTCAGTGCTACAGTTTTCGTTGGACTCACTTTCATTCCATATTCTTCAAACTTATTACTCCACATATTCAGTTTGTTTTGTATTTCTCGTCCGCTTTCATCCAATTCTGTTGCACATCATCCTCAAACTCAAGCGTCTGTAGATCTCTATTGCTTGCTCTCTTTAGTTCTTTTAATATGTTATTCATTGCTGCTTTGAATTGAGGACGTGATAAAGCACTTTCTTGTTGTACTGCTTCGGTTGTACTAAATCATTCAGGGTGGCCATCTCGAATATTTACACAGCTCTTACCGTTAGAATACAGCATATGGATCCTTATAATAAGATAAGTTATGCATTTTTTAAATAAAATGCCGTGTACGAACAATACTTGTTTTCAATGTTTTTTTATTCCCTAGACGCTTTTCGCCCTAGCAGTGTGGGGTATCATCAATGGCTGTAAATGTATGGTTTTACATCTGTATTGTTACAATTATTAAATATATATATATATATATATATATATATATATATATATATATATATGTATATATAATAGCACTTGTAACAAATAATGTTTATGGTTGCTTTTTATTATTAAACGGGTACTACTATCCGGGCGACCCTGCTTTAACATTCCTGTAGGCGTGACGTTTGTTTTTACCCTCGAACTATCTAATATCATGACTAGTAGCTGATACAGGTGGGCAGATATGCGTCGGCTAAAACCAAGCACCGGCTTGCGTACTGAAGGCAAATAATGTTTTTTACTCGCTGCATCGACGTGCGTTGCTTGTTAAAAGTTCCTGACGACACCATTATTCAGTTCCGTCTGCGATATTTGTGCAGCCTCGTGAGAGCTCTACGGACTAACTGCAGGTAAAATTCTACTCGTTAGTCTCTCTTTTTTTTGTGCACACAGATAATTTTTTTTTTAAATAAAAGTTTTAGATTTTTCTCGTCTGTCCTTTCATTCTACAGAGGCCTTCCTTATTTTCGTACATCTGAGTTGGTTTCGTGCCCTTCAGTCACCCTATTACGTCACCAGATCTTTAATTAGGAATCATCAGTATCCATAACAACTCTTCGGATTTTCAGTAATGATGGGCTCATTAGTTTCTATTGTTATCCAAATCAACATTAAAAATGCTATGCTTAGCCACTGTGTCATTGTGTTCGTAACTCTGACGTCACGCCCCCGGTCCAAGTAACCACGGCCAGAGATGTTCGTGTAAATCTGAGGTTAGCAGCGTTATTTACTGACAATTTTATTTAGTTAATCAACTGCGAAAGAAATGAATTAACAGGACAATGAAATAAAACGTTGTATTCCGTTTAAGACGTCATATTATATTATTAATAGTTTTTTTATTTATATTCGTTCGCTGTAGATGTTTTCAGATGGCTGTTATCGTAAGCTAAGAAATGTGGTATTTCGTTCAAATCGCGATGCAGTGAATACATTAATAGGCATTAATGAGCATAACTATTGATCTACTATTTGTTGTTACAGCAAATGGAACAAGTTATTAAAGTTTCTATTAAAAATAATTTAAGATGCTTTCATGAGCACCATGATATGAAATAATTATTCCATTTGAATGAAAATAGTTCCACATTGATCGTGATCTATACAGTCTGGACCACGATTTAAACTAATATTCTGTGGCATAACGAAAGGGGACATCCATAAATTACGTGAGGTGAAATGGGGGAGGGGGGGTTCGGCGAAATCTCACCAGATCTCACCAGGGGGGAGGGGGGGGGTCTACGGAAATCTCACGTGAGATTTTGCGAAAAATTTGGGGACAGTAGAGCAAAAAAAAAAGGTCTACAATTTGCACCAAAGTCGATTTTAGGAGGGTATTTCGTCAAAAAGGTTAGGGTGTGACCTAAAAAAAAGGTCTACAAAAGTTTCCAGGGCGATTTGTAGGGGGAGTTCTCACGGACCAGATCTCACCAGAGGGGGGGGGGGGGGGGTCCGGCCAGATCTCACGAAATCTCACCAGGGGGGAGGGGGGGTCCAGAAATCCGGAAAAACACCTCACGTAATTTGTGGATGCCCCCTAAGTATGTGCGTGTGAATGAAGCTTTGATTTTCTAGCGGAAATATTAGCGCATTTTCTGGTCTGGACAAGGATGACAATGGAAACTTTTTGTTACTACGTAATGCGCGAGTAATTGCATTTAGCGTTATTTTATTTAGTTAAGTCTCTGCGAATAAATGATTGCCGGAACACTACGGTTAACACGTCATTTTCGACGGGCATTGAGGCTAATAATAATAATAAGAAATGTATAATTTCTTGATATCTCACCCCAATCAATCATCAATATCATACGTCACTCCTGTTCAATTTTTATAGTAAAATGTTTTATTACTATAAAAATAATGTCAAAAAAGTTTTATATTAAAAATTGTAAATACATAATGTTGATTCGAGTTTTGTAAGTTTCTGTGAAAGGTCTAAAAGAAAGTGAAGGGAAGGAAAGCAGGTTCAAAGAATATATACAGGTGTAGAATGGAAAAAGCAGACAGTTTGAAAGGGGTTGGACATGGGATCGTCGAGATGATGTAGCCGAGGAAGGTTGGGAATTGGAAACTGGATAGAAGATGTGGTTTAAAAACAGTGAAAGAATATGATGGTTATAATAATGAATGTATCATATAATACAAAGTATTCTGCAATTTATGGAGATACGACTTTTAATTAATAATGTTGCAAGGAGTTTGTGAAGTTACAAGAAAGTGTAGGAATAAATGTTAATTGAGTTTGATCGGTGAAAGTTATTTAAGAGAAGTATATCATAAGTGGAAAAGTATGTATTGGAGTTGAAAGATATAATAGTTTATTTCAGATGGAGGAAAATAAATAAATAAAAGGATTCAAAAATTTACTTGGAAAATGTGAAGTCGAACTAGCGTCAGAAATTTGTTAGGAGGAAGGTTGATGTAGAACGTTTACCAACTCCCTAGTGGGCATAAAGCAAGGTAAAGAATTTACTGTATTTGATAAATTATGAGTTGTAGTCAAAGATCAAGATTTTGAACTGCAGTAATAAAAAGCATAACAGGTTTGCTTGATGTTTCAATGGTAGTAATTCATGATCGGAGGTAATTGGATAAGAATATTCATTCACGAATACGTAGTCGCCATATATAAATAGTCAGGATATGTAATACCCTCGGTATAATAATCATCTAAAGCGACGAGAGAGAGAGAAAAAAAAAATGTCTGAAGTGGAACAGTGTTACGCCCAGCAACATGCGCTGTTTACATTTCCTGTTCAGCAGAACACGGCGACAAAGAAGCCGGCAAATAGACGTTTGTTGCAGAGTGGTGCCATTGCGCGTATTACGGCGCGTTGGAATTAATTTGGCCGACGGGACCTGGCGACGGTATATCGCAGTTTATGGGCTGTTAATGTTGAAGGAGCACTTAACACTGGCTAACGGTTTGGGTAATGGTCACTTGGGCACCAGTTGCGGCTGTCACTGCATGCGCTGGTCGAGAAGAGAACATTGCCCACTGGTGCAGTGCGAACAGCTCATGGAAAATTTATATCACAGAAACACAACTATTTGGTACTTATATATGTAAGCTTATATTAGTTCAGATGTTAATAATGATTGTAATCTCACTAAGTGGATAGGAAGAGATATCAATAGCTAGTTGAAATGAGTCCTGCACCCATCTAGGATCGAACCAGGAACACGCCTAAAGGACAGTTTATTTGCAATGCATCTATTGTCGAAAATAATGATTCAATCTTAGATCATTAATCAAACTAACCACTAACACATTACTTTGTCATTGCATTATTTTATCACTGCAGCTTGTAAGGAAAAAAGGTTTCCCTACATATATGTGTATTTGAATTTTTCTTTGTTTTCTTAATGCAATGTTCTTTTTTTAATTTTAAAGCGTTAGAAGTATGAAGCAGACAATGTACAGTACGTATTTAAGAGAGTGTTCTAGCATCTCTGACCATGAATGTTGACGAAGTAGAATATCTTTGTTTGGTTGGTTGTTGTCAAGAAGAATATGTGGCGGAGAAAGCAAAAAGAAGTATTTCGCTTTATTCGCTAGTGATTATTGTAAATTGTTAAATGTATAATAATTGTTTGAGAAAAGTAAGCGATGTAAAATTGTGAACTGGCAAATGTTTGAGTTAATAAAAGAAAGAAAAAGGGGAAGCATTTTCAGTGAAAGATAGGTAACAAATTACTAAGTGAATCATACGTTGTGTGTTTTGTTTGAAAGTGATTTTGGGTGGAAGGGCATTTTTAATTTAATTCCTGGTGACTTTTTTGGAAAACCAGAGCACAAAACGGGAAGAGGACATAACGAAGCAGTTAAAACAAATTTCAGCAGTTTCGGGCAGGTGGAGAATATCCCCTCCCACCTATGATTTTTTCTTTGCTCTCTATTCTCTAGCTAAATTAACTTCGAATTAGGTGAAGTGTGCCAAATAATGTCCCAATCGCAAGAGGGATAAAATGAGAAAAGCAAATAGGCTTACAAGCTGAAACACACTTTTATCTCTAGGATAATCCTTCAAGTATTATACTTTAAAACCTCACCACCAACATATACCTTGTTGTTTTATTATATCAGTTACTGACAGTGTTCTGAGAAAATGATCGAAAACAATTCCAATACTCATTAAATTTCTGTTGTTGAAATACAATCTCGAGAAACGTTAATACCTGAACGTTTGCTCCCCAATTTTTCTGTCGGAAGCAGTGGCTTCTAGACAAAAACAAAATTATATCAATAGTTTATAGGAACACACTTTTATCTTTACCACACTGAAAGAATATCAATGAAATTATATTTAAAATGTTGGTGAAATTGTTATGGCGTATCCGAAACTTTACAATAATTTCGTAGTAAAATTTCGTGAGTTGCGTTTAGTGTACAACTGGTATTATGAAACGCTGACGAAAATTTTTGACCATAAGTTGTTGATTGAGAAATTGAAAACATCCTTTACATTCATTCTTAAATAAATAGCAATTCTTATGATATATTGTGGCGGTTTTGCCGGGGAGGTAAGGGTGAAAACCTTTTACTTCTTTTTTATATTAAAAGAAACCTTAGGCTGCTAATTTATTGGGTACTCATAATGGCGTACAGGCGAGGCTTATTTATCGTTAACGTTGACACATTGAAATATGATAAAAAGAACTATGCAAAGCCTCTTCTTACAACAGCCAACACATATTAACAAATAAACAAAGCATTAAAACACAACCACCTTTACATTAATCTTTAAACAAACTCCCAATGTTAATTGGCAAGCAAGAAAGCTACACACTTGATTTGTTTAAATGAAAGTTCCCTTCACAATGATCGGGAACCATAAATCAAACACAGTATCGACATTGACTGTATGCCGGGCGCCAGGATAATTTAAATTATCCACCAAGTGTGGCTTTAAGAAAGTCTGCCCCAGCTAGCTCAATATTTGGGGGTGTGAGAACTCCTAATCATTCAGTGGTCGTTACAGGGCTGTACTCAATGACCGAATAAAAGTACCACACTGCACTTGTAGAATTATTACCGTGATGGCGATTTATTTCCCGCGACGGCGGAATTACTATAGCCCCTTGGCTATATCCGACAATGCACCACGTCCGTGCAAGCGTAATGGATGCGTGAACAGCGACCTCACTGTACAAGACACGCTTATTGACCCTCAGGTTTGAAGCCAAGACCGAGCGATCTCCAGCTTCGGAAGATCCGCTCCTTCTCGTCTGAAGGCTCGGAGCCAAGTCCTCTCCAGCGTCCGCCGGAAAAAGCCTCCTCTCGTCGCTCGTGGTTTACATAGAAAAAATACACCATCATTACAAAATGCAAAGGAAAGTCTCTCTCGATTGGTTCTGCCATTTTTAAGCTCCTCCCTTCGGCTGTCACGATAGGCGAACCTTGTCTTCCTCGACTCGTGTGAACTCGGGATAGCCTCGGACATTATCGTCATTTGTGACCTCCAAAACTCCCCGTTCGTAGACCTGGGACTTGGGTAGTTTGTTCACCTCAGTTTACCGTTTCCCCGGAGCCAAGGGATTATACGCTTGACCAACAGCGTGAGAAGGGTAGCTGGTGTCCATTGTCCCTGGCCGCCGCCTACCTGTCGCGACCCTCTGGCGCGTCCTAGCTGGGAGGTCCCACAAACACACTGACAATCCTCTCCGATAATTCCTTTCTTATTCTTTTTATATATAAAAATATGCAAAATAATATATATATATAAATGTACGGAATGACCCATATTTGGTCATTCTGCTGCAATATGAATGATTTAGGATGAATAGAAATGGGTTCCCAATTTATTTATTCTTTATTAACAACAGGAACAATTTTCTTCTGACACTAAAAGCTATGCACATTCCAATATATCAAAGAAAAATTAGGTTTGAGCAATTTAGAGGATCTTAGGCTTATTTTCATTTAGGTAGATTTCTTTTTCCGTAAATATTCGTGGGTAACACAAGGTACTAATTTACTGCTGTTGTTCAACAATCAGTACGAAATTTATTGGTCTCACAAGTGCGAAAGTATTTTAAGTTCTCTCAACACATAACTACTAAATTTATTTCAAAAGTCAGTGTGAACCACCCGAAATTTGTGAAAGGTATAAAAGACAGATTGTGTAAGAAATCAGCTTAAGTGCGAACAAATGAAGTTAAGCTTTTAAATATGACTGAAAACGTTCTGAAATTCGACTACAGTGACGCCGTTAAAAAATACTACAGTGAAAGGATATTTTTTATCCAAAAACTACGAAAATATCAGTGATTTAAAAAGTAGCAGCACCAAATAATTTTGTGTTATGTCACATTTCAAACAAATAATAGATGTTTTCATTTTCATTAACAGCCAATAAGGAGCTAAACTCGTTTATTTCAACAATTACTGTAAATTCTGATGTCTTACGCACAACGACAGCACAAGTGACGTTCAGTGGAATGGAATCACTGTCGTCATAATGAGAATTCACTGCTGTCAGGCACGAGTAGTTCGCATTCCAGGCCGATGGTGTCACTGGCTTCGCTTGTGATTTGCGTGTGCAATAATGTTGTGAAGCTTGCAACTTCGTGATTACCAACTATGGCATCTAATTAAAGCTAATGATCTGATTAACTGGAACGGTCCGTCGAATTCTGTATTGTAGGAACAGATATTAAAAATGAGGACAATACCTCGCACAGTGGTACACAATACCATTCCACCCGTACTCCAATGTTCGGAACAGATAGGCATGTGGATGTCGAACGGCAGTCACTTGGCGAAACAATCAAAATTTGATACACCAATTAACAAATCTAGTAACTCCAAAACGGCAAAATTTTACGCAAACGAACAAAAACTGATTTTTATCTCTACCAATGTTCCCACCGAATGTTTTTTAATTACACGTAATTTTTTCGTGGAGTGTAAGGTTTTGGGATGGACTAGATTAGCTTCTTCCAATCAAATTTCTGCCTCTCCTTCACGTGGTGTAACCTATTTGCAAGGACGAGAATCCGGCGACTGAATGATTTCAGCTGCCTCCTGAAAGGAGGGCGGAAGTGCGAGGAGTGGTCCAGGTCACTCTCTTACCCTTGGGATTTGCAAACGTGACCTTCAGGCGGATGAATTGGAAATGATCAACGGCATGGAGATGCAGTAGGCACCACATTATGGAGTGATGCCGAGGATATGTAAATCAAACCAGTCGAGAGGTTTACCACAGGAAAAAAAATCATTAATGTTGTGCGTATAGTGCTTACGTGTACATTGCAATCTGAGGCGTTGTTAGCGACAGTTGCTACGTCCAGGTCGTCTATCATTTCGAAATAAATTAAACTATTGTGCAATAATTATTGAACAGTCAAGGGAGAACGTCAATAATATTGGGCAATACTATTTACAATAATATTGATAGTGTAGGAACCGCTTAAAATATTGTGTAATCCACGATTATTGATTGTTTGAAGTTGTTTAATTTGGTAAATTATGTTAAATGCTTGACTTTTACTTACATTTATTGAGTTTTATCATGATTTCAAGAATGTTTTATTTGATTTGTATGATTTGTATTGTTAACGTAATTGTTAGAGGAACAGAATAGTCCGTCACCTCCTTTATAGATTTCCAAAAAATTTCGTAGTATCTGTATAAACTGCCAATATTGAAACTGGGAAAATGGCTCAAAACGATGCTAACACGACTCGGCGTCATTTGTTTATTGTAGTGCACTTTAATATTTGGATAAGGTTTCTGATGTCCAGTTTATATATTGTTTTTGAAGTGAACGTAGAAACACTATACCATCAGAGAGAGGAGTCACCAACAAATGAATGGTATAAACTCACTCCACATTCACTGAGCAGAAGTTTCGGATCTAACCCGGCACTTAAGTACACAATCCTGTGATTTTGAGCTGAATATCTTTACCTCTACAATCTTGCTGGCCAAGTCTCAGATCAACAAGGATGTATAATTCATAAATTCGAGAGATATTGAAAAGTCAGCTGACAGATTAATCGAGTGACTACTATGATAATGATAAAGGAGCTGGAATGGGATTCATTGCAAGACAGGAGGAGGATGAGGAGGGTAATGGGAATGTACAAGGCATATACTGGCGATGAGGCATGGAAAGATATTGCAATAGGTATGAAAAATAGTGCATGGAAGGGAAAAGATGACAATGACCACAAGCTGGCACTCGATTTCAGGCACAAGGGTGTGGGAAGATTCTCTTTTTTAGGTAAGGGTGTCAGGGATTGGAATGAGTTACCAAGAGAAATGATGAATAATTTACCGAAAACTTTGAAAGAATTTAAAGCATTTTTTTTGTAAAGGGCAAATGTAGGTGGGTGCAGGATAGGGGGGAAGATGGGTGTGTAGGGAAATTGCCACCGGAGCCTGTGCTCCATTGCAATTGAATTAAATTAAAATTAAAGAAATTTGGAGAAAACATCTAAGAGAAAGGCTGTTTGTCATATTTTAAGACATGTTAAACTTGTTGATTTTTTGTAGAATTCTAACTTGGATCGAGTTTCACCTCCTGCCAACACCCAAACTCCGCTAGAATAATGATTTAAGCATTCGCGTCAGCACGGTGAAATCCTTTCATTAGCCCTGAGCACCGTGGCTCCGTAGAATTGGAAAGAAATTTTCTGTCTTCCTCTCTTATGAATACCGATTAGACAGAACGTTTCAGATCTCCGTCGCCCTGTATTAACTTGGATCTCTTCCCCGTGGCAGAAGACAACCCTCACTCGGTTCACAATTCGAAGACACTTAATTTTAATTAAATTTCCCCGTCTGAGATGCCATCAGTAGCAATCTCTCTCAAATTAAGCCGCTGGAGTTAAAGGCCGCCCGGTCACCAAAGACTTTAAAGGAGAACTACCTCAACGGACTGTCTGTCTAGCAATACGGCCCAATAGAAGACACTCCTGTTGCTTCTTCCCTTTGTACTGAAGTAAATAACTAATTACTCTGTATGGCAGAGACAGCTCCAAGGAAACTCTCGCTTCAAAAGAATCGATTTGGTAGGTTTTCTTTGCACTTGGTCCATTTCAAAGGAATGAGGTGAGTTTTCCTCTCAAAGGCAATCGCGGTCTCTAAATCTTAATTGTTTTCTATCATACATTTTTTCCTTCTGACATGGGACCTTTACCGGGAAACATTTTCTAAAGCAGTCTCGTTTCACAAGAATGGTTCTTACCTTCGTGATTTCCAGATACTTTTTCGTTAACCTTTAATTTCCATTTTTATTTTTACCAGAAGATTCCGAAGTAAAATAAAATAATATGTACTGTTTATATGTAAGGACCTGATGCCTCAGTGGTTAAGGTGTCTGACTGGAGATCGAAAAGTTCCCGTTTTAAATCCTTGTCTCGGCGGGGATTTTCGAAGGCCCTTATCCCGACCTTCACCACTGGCTCTACCAGATAGGAGCATTACAACGCAAACATATTTTCACAAAGCTTACATGATTCTCTGAAACACGGCAACTCTCACAAACCTTCCTTAAACTAGGTCGTTTTAACTAACATTAGGAATTCCAGAGTTACAGAAGCAAATGAATATAACAACCAACAAAAAAAATCTTCTTACCTATTTCCGAACTCAGGAATGTTGTTAGCATTTTCTCTATTGTACGTAAATACCATAAATAAATTTTTAAAAATTTATTCCTCTAGATTACTCTGCTGCATTCGCCTATATTTTCATTGTAATAAAATCACGTTTTATTTTCTCTTTTGAGTGTTGACATTAATATTTAGGCCAAGTGACCTGAAAATCAGAAACTAATCTGTTATATGATATCTACGGTATGATAAAACACCATAATCATGTAACATGCAACGCCAGTTCTTCGTATACTACAATTTTCTTTTTTTATTTACCACCATGAAATTTTCCTCTGAAACATACGCATATTTTTGCTTGTGTCTTTAAGTGGTGAGCAAAGATAATGAGTCAAACCCATAAAACAATACATGAGACAGATAATAACATACGTCTAGTGCAAAAACAAAAATATTATAGTACCAATAAACTGGTAAGTTCGTGAAATCGAAACATTATAATGGTACTTTCGACGCATAAGAAATTTTTCTATCAGGTTCCATTATCCAAGAATTTTATTTTTTATTTTTTTTATTTTTTTTATTTTTATATCCTGGTACATAATAGCCCTGCACCTAGTTTCTACTCTGGGCCCATATTTCCAATATATTACAAGAGGTACATAAGATAAAATTATAGTTTGCAGCTAATAGCTAAATATTGTTCAGGATGTAAGACAAGTTAGTAACTTATCAAATTTCACAAAAATTTGTTACATAATTAAATTAACAATGTGTAAGAATGTATATGATATGTGTTAGTGTTTTTTGATATATACATATATACTGTAAATTAGTAATTTGAATAACATACATTCACACACAATACTACTATATATAATTAAACAAAGAAACTTTCACATACACAAATCACTTATTTCACTGTTTCTAACTTTGTATATGTACGACACTTTTACACATTTACTCCCGGCACAGCCACTTCGGAGTAACTTACCTCCCTCAGGAGATGACTTCTGGAAGTAGAGGCGTCCTCCTTCGACCCATCGGGAGTTTCTTTATTCGGGAATTATCCAAGAATAGGAAAAAAAATAACGTTAGATCACTGTTTTGCAAACGAAAAATTAGAAGAATTTCAAAATATCCGTCTTTAAATTTATTGTTCCCATTTCTAAGAAAAACAAATGGACAAAAATAAACAAATCTAGAGAGAACCCAGAAATCACTCCAGAAAGTATTAAAAACGAATTCATTTAATGCACTGCACAGAAACGATAGTTTCACTGTAGTATGAACATAGGAAAAAGTACTTCTGAGTTTGAATACGTTCGTAGAGCCGAAATATGGGTAATAAATCAGACTTTTAGTCGTGAAGTAAAAGATTAATAAAGAGTGACGATATAACGTACAAAGCCCTTGATATTGTAAGTTTATAACATGCAGGAACTGTGGGCTAAACTTCTGAGAAACCTTTGGACCAACCGTGACCCAACTTCCTCCATGTTATGATAACATAGTTAATTATGCGGCTGGCTGGCAAAACATGCAGAGAGGCATATGATAACCACATTTCCGATTCTTCAATATTCATATGAGCTAACCAACAGCTGGTCCTGGCCTCCCAATATTCGACAACGACAGAGCACCCATGGAACAATATGCGGATTAATACATTGCTCTGACTACGCAGGGAAATATGCCGTCAATCACGTGGTGCCATTTTTTTGTCAATTATTAAGCAAATTAATTTATTTTTCAGTTTTTTAAAGTATTAATTTATTGCAAACACCCTATTTATGTATATTTTTTTTAAAATGAAGTGACTTTCTTTCGAGCATACTAAATTATAAGAATGTGTAAACTTCTTCGAAGCTCCGTACACGAGCAGGTTCTTAGTTCAAAGAATTGCAGACATTATGTTATTTCGTAAATTATTCTGCGTCTTGATTCCAAAAGGGATGTATTACTACAGGCTGTCTCATAAATGGATTTACGGGCTTTAAGGGGAGGTGAATAACATCAAACCAATCCAGAATTGCACAGGGCCCCAAGTGTACTCTTCATGTAGGTGTATCAACTTTTGTGTCATCCGTTTATAAACAGCAATGTGGAATAAATTTTATAATTTATCATTAACTAGCTGACCCGACGGAAGTCGTACTGTCTAAATTTCAATAAATTTGCTTGTGATCGTTTTGTGAATTTGCGAAAAGCTGTTGAAAATGTGTAAACAAAGTAAAAATAATTTTAAAAAAAACATATGCCCTGAATTAATATCAACTAAATAGAAATAAAATAACTTCATTTGTTGTACAGATCACAAAATAAAACAAAAACAAACGTAATTTTATTTTAATTTAAGCTGGAACAGGTTTCTTTAGATCTTCCTGTTTTTTTTTTCCAGTGTAAAACATTGAATTGAGTTATGTAGATCCAAGGTATATATGGAACAAAAAAAAAAAAAAAAAAAAAAAAAAAAAAAAAAAAAAAAAAAAAAATTACGCATATCCATCATGAGTTATGGTCTTGAATAGAAAAAGAAGTTTGTCCAGAATTTTTCAACTTTACCGGCAATTTTTCTTTTCCTAAAATCTTTATTTGGACTAATACAAACATTAAAAAAAAATTAGCCAAATTGGTCAATCGAAAAAAGCACTTTCCGTTTTTCCGCGAAGTTTCCAATTTTCCCGCCAACTTTTCCAATTTTTCTTTCTCTAAAAACCTTTTTCGGACCATTACAATTTTTTTTTTTTTTTTTTTTTTTTTTTTTTTTTTTTTTTTTAAAAAAGCCAATTTGGTCGATAGAAAAAGGATTTTCAATTTTTTCCAATTTTTCTTTCTGTAAAAATTTTATTCGGACTATTACAAACATTTTTACAAAGATAGCCAAATTGGTCTATAGAAAAAAGTGCTTTCAGATTTTTCCGAGTTTTCTTGGTAACTTTTTTCTTTCTCTTAAAACCTTGCTCGGACTATTATGAATTTTCTAAAAAAATTAGTCAAACCGGTCCAGCCGTTCTCAAGTTACCAACGAACAGCATTTCATTTTTATTCGTATAGATTACAATTCATAAAAAAAATGCTCGACATATATATGGATTTGGAACAACCAATGAATTTGGGTTTACAATTTAACTGACTTTATTAAAACTCGAAAATGATGACTCTGGAAATTGAAAAGTTAGAATTAAAAAATTAGATGTTTGCAGCATGTACTCGGTTTTCGATTTTTATTTACAGTCAGAGCAAGTGAGAATCCGGAGGGTATACTACAGTGCTCAACTGATTGAATAAGTTTTCTGTCACCAAATAATGTTTACTGATGTCCCCCAGCAAAAACGTATCGAGAACAGCTATGCATGTGGTTTCTGGTGTTAGTGGAGATTGCTGGCAAACTCGTTGAATAGCTGGCCGTGCTCAAGTAGATCACCTGGGACTCATACTATCAAGACGCAGCAATGAATTGTAGTTGAAGGTACCACAGAAAATAGTGCTCTCCCGAAGTCCTTCTTCACCGACGAAAACTCCAAACCCCTATCTAATTAGGGAGTCAAAATCCTTCAGCCTATCCCATCGTAGCTCACGAAGCTGTCAGGGGTTGATAGGCTCCATATGAAGAAAAAAAACCACTAAAGTTAATAATATTGTCAAAAACAGCTTGTAATTTGCTAAACCCTCCTGCTGCCCACTCACCACGCAAAAATGCGAGGAAAAGTTTGTGGAAATGCCTGTATAACCTGCCGATTATTGCGAGAGGCAAGCTCTCTCAGAGCGATACCAGAAATGGTACGTATTTGCGATGTGCTTTAAATCTTTGGAAGAAATCTGAAAACCTCTTCATGTATTCTTTTCTGAGTTTTTCGGCGAAATAAAAGTAAAGTTAACGGCTTATCGACAATGTGGTCATTTAAGAAGCTACCTAGCGTGTGTTAGTGGCGTGTGTGTGACTTTCCCGGCGTACTGATGCAACAAAATCTTCTCGGGTGTCCAGCCGGATGGTGTTGTAAAAACTCGACGTTTCAACAGGTAGTTCTGCTGTCTTCATCAAGGTATCTTATAGTTGTCGCAAGCTGACTGTCACTGCCTCAACTGTTGTTTGTCGCAAGCTGTGACAGTCAACTTTCGACAGCTAGAAGAAAACTGATGAAGACAGCAGAGATAGCTGTCGAAACGTCGGGTTTTTCCAACACCATCCGGCTGGACACCCTAGAAGATTTTGTTCCAAGCTACCTAGTATTGAAAACTATCAGGTCTTTGGTATCAAACTTCGGTGGAAATTTAAATCACTTGACGACCAGACAAAATTACCAGTATCCCTTAGAAAAATAGTAAAATGTATTTTCACATCTTTTAGATTATTTTTCCTCTTCAGTTGTTTATCTAAGTGGGGAGATCCCATTTCCGAAAAAAGTTGATGGAAACAGAAAATCGGCAACATCAGGAGAAGTTTCTATAAAATCAATGACCCGTACGGAGTGTGTGTCGATAGTGCAGTGTTATCAAGGAGCGACCAATATCCAGAGGTCGTGTGGTGGGTTACGTCTTTAGTTCGCCATGATACTCTGTGTTCCATGCGGTGTTTACCCTGCTGTGGTAATACCTTAGGTCGTTCTTAACGGATGGCTGGGCGCAGGTGCAAGGAAATTGCGGAGTATCGCACCCTCTATCGGGGCCGTAAAGGAAGATGGCCTCTCGAGAAATTGTTTATAGCCGCCGATATCGGTTTATGCCTGCAGTCACGTTGTAACGACGTGTTAATACGAGGATTCTGGCCGGGTTGTCAAATCACGGTGAAGATAGCCTGGAATTCCTACCGGAATAGTCAGAGTAAAGCTCCCGACCGTTTAGTGGGACATTTTTAGAATTACTCAACATAACATCAAAGAATACGTGTTCTGGAAATACAACATAGCTGTTTTTTCGTGTCCCTCGAGTTTCTGTTATAGAGAGGCTAGCCAATGATACATGAAAGTGTAACGTAATGAAGTCATATGGAAGCCTAAAACTAATAACCAACTTCTCTTTGGGTACAATGCTCCACTTCTGTTTTAATTATTATATGTTTCCTTGCATTAATACCCTTCACATTGTGATATTTCATACTTTGTTGTCTATCTGGAATCAATTTGGTACATATGAGAAACTAATTGTTTTCTCTTTCTTCTTCGGTGTTTGTAACTTCAGTATTAGTTATATCAATGCAAGCCTTCCAAATTGCATTAGAAAAAATAAACCTCTTTTATTTACATTTCAGATTATACAGTTCTTGTAGCTGTGTCAACTTATAAACGAATAAATTCTATTTTATCTTTAAACCTTTAATAAATCTAACTTGCACTAAAAAAAAAAAATTCACGTTTCAGGTTATACAATTCCTTTGACACTGTCAGCTTATAAATCAGTAAATACTATTTTATGTTTACATCGTAATTAAATAATTCTTTTCGTGTCTTGCCCGTTCAGATATCTGCATGATTCTGCGATAAAATGAGCATAACTTCTCTGTGCTGAATCCTCCAAAGAGTCTCCTACCGCTGAGCAGTCACCGCCAATCTTAATCTATGGCCGACACAGATATCGTATAGCTGCTTTAAAATAATAGGGAAAAGTATTGCACAAAAGTGATCAATATTCAATTTAAATAACAGGCGGCTGCAGGGGTTATCATATATGTTCAACTGCCACCGGGGCATGTGTTGCATTCAAATTAAAATTTAAAGAAATTAAATCCATTGATTGTTTTTCTAGGCAGCACTTCATGCAGCTCTGTCAGTTTCCTCTTTGTTGCCTCTTGCAACTGATACCATTCATTATTTGCTGCAAGTAAAATCTACTGTACAGTACTTCCAGATATGTGTTATCATACATCATCCCTTCCCGTATTATTATTTTTTTAATGGTATTCAGCCTAATAGCCACTCAGCACACCCTCTGTAGTTTGTTAGAATGCTAGTCACTTTCAAACAATTTGTATAATTTTTTTTTGTTGTGCAGGTTTTCCAATTGCCGGGAGACAAAATAATGTGTGTTGTTTACTAATTTTGTGTGTAATAGTTTTTTGTATTACAGTAACTTACCATGTGTGTTGTGGGAATGTGTCTGAGTGATGAATGTGCATTTTATCCGGCTTTAAGTTCATATCTTCAATTAAAAGACGGCGACCACAAACAGGTATTATTCGCTTAAAGAATGCAATCAATATGAGTCACCGAGTGTTCGCAACAGAAAATGATCAACTGCTCACACTTTTCGTACTCTGTATGCATTATGTCCGGTCGAATTCTCCCATTTTGCAGTCCCAGGTGCTAATATCAGTATTTTGAATATCTACCAGCAGCAAAGATTTGTATATCTACGTGGATAATAACACGAAAGGGGGGGGGGGAAATATATGTCATTTAGAAACAAAGAATCCATATTTTATGTTTTTACTGCTTTTAAACGCAATATTATAGCTTTTATACCTTACTGAGAAACTTTTTGTTTTCCCTGACCGTTGTTTACAAAATAAATGTATACTCTTGCTTTGCAATCAAAGATTAATGAAAAATATAATTCATATATTTTAAAGCGGATGTAATATAATTATATAAAAAAATTAACCTGTACAGATAGGAAGGCACACAAATATATATTGACACAGATAATTTATCAGTTCTTCTAAAAGTGGCTTCAAAGAACATCAAGACGTAAAACTGCATAGTAGTCTTTAGACCCAATCTCTAAAAACCTAGTGTTCTCAGATGCTATTTTTAAAATCTTGGCTACTGTTCTTATCAGCAAGTTAACTACTGTGATAGGTCTATAAACGTTTATCACAACTTTCCAGGTAGCGAATATTTCTCTCCTATTTCTTATTTTAAATGTTTACCATAATTTCTGTTCTATTACCTTTCGAAGTATTTTGAACGAGGAAGTGGTAAAGTCAATAATTAAACCAAATAAGACAGGCACATGAAGAAACAGGAAAATTGGTCGCTGGTGCTTAGACACAAATCAGTCGGTGTACCACGTGGTTCTTAGAATAACCACCTTTTTTCTTTCAGAGTCTCGACATTAAACGTTGGGAATTTATATAGTTTTATTTATACAGTTTTTTCGCATTGTTCTGTCCCAATCAGGTGAAGCTAAAATGATGTGAGTGATAAATAAAGTTTAGAAATATCTTGTTAATCACTTTACACTAAAAATATTTAATCCATTCATTTCCGGCGTCTAGTTGAGACACTTCTAAATTTTAATCAGTTGTTTTCGAGGTACATTCGTTTCTCCTCGTCCGTCTGTAGTTTGATCGATTCCGGCTTGGGCAACTAAATTAATTTGCAAAGTTGCGTCGTAACTCCGCAGCGAGATATGTGTTTCCATTAAACTTCGGTCATTTGCAACTCCTGGGACGTCTTTATCGTTGCAGATATAACTCCGTCGTAAACAACATTCTGTTTGCTAACGCTGGCCAACAGACCAACCAGTTCATCCGATAAACGGCACCTAGGGCCTGTAAAGTGTAAAGTGATTCTTTCTCTGTTTTTCACTAACCGGCATTATGCGGGTAGGGGTGTGGGTAAGGAAAAACGGAATCAGAAAACCCAAAAATATTTTTTTATTAAGTCGCAGGTAACAAATGCCATTAATGGTTGTTTCTAATTTTCTGGATTTTTTTTTTTTTATTTATTCTTGACTTTGGTTAAGTTTTATTATGATAAAATAATCTATTCCGTTTTAGAAAATTGTAGAAAAGTTGCAGCTGTGTATAAAATTTATTTCAGATTTTTTTTTATATATATTTACTGTTGGCTTTACGCCTCGTCTACGTAGAGGTCATTAGAGGCGGGATGGGATTAGGGATAAGGAACAAGAAGGTATTCGCCCATGGTCTTTTGAAGGAAGCATCCCGGCATTCGCCGGGAGTGATTTGGTGAAACCATTGAAAACCCAAATCTGGATGCCCGTACGGGGATTCGAACCGGTTTCCTCCCGAATGCGAGGTCACAGCATTAACCGCTCACCCACCACGCTCGGTTTTTTCAACAAGAGTACAACTTAAATTACTGATGATAGAGAAATGCAAAGCATACATTTTGGAATTATGTTAATGTGTGAACCAAGTAAGCAAAATGCGAGTTTGGTGGGCGAGCGGTAACGCTCGGGCCTAGCATTCTGGAAGACTTGAGTTCAAACCCCACCCATCCACCCATACATTGGTTTCTTACTCTCCACAGCGTGCCCTATCCAAACAATTATTTGTATTTTATGTCTACAATCAGTAGTTTCCACTCCAACGTATAATTGCACCTTCAAAGCTCGCTGTTTTTGTCATATTGCTTCATTCCAAGCTCACCTATCCAACTTCTCCGTACGCGTCTGTTAGCTTGTTGTTAGTTTATAGAAAGTTATGCCATCTGCGAACAACCAAACTACCGAGCGGGGCGGTGTAACGGTTAGCGTTCTCGCCTCGCATTCGGGAGGACGGCGGTTCGAATCCCCGTCAGGGCATCTAGATTTGGGTTTTCCATGGTTTCCCCAAATCACTCCAGGCAAATGCCGGGATGCTTCCTTCAAAAAGGCCATGGCCGAATTCCTTCCCATTCCTTGCCCCCATCCTTGCCCCCCATCCTTTCCCGTCTCTAAAGACCTCGATGTTAAAAAGAGACGTAAAGCAGTTAAAAAAAAAAAAAAAAAAAAAAAAAAAAAAAAAAAAAAAAAAACAAACAAACTTCTGGCTGTAAAGCAAAAACAGAACTGTTTGTTCCTGGAATTAGAACTTGGTTTAAAATCACCGTCAAGCTATTCGGATTTCGGTTTTCCATGGTTTCACGAAATCACTCCAGGCGAATGCCGGTATGGTTCCTTCAAAAGGCCATAGCCGAATTTCTACCTATCCGTTCCTTTGCGCCAGTGTTATGCCGTCTCCAGTGGTCTCGTCAATGATGAAACTCAAAACCCTAAGGAAAAAAAAAAAAACAGAATCTTTGATTCAGAAAACGAATATGAATGGATAAAATACACTTTTTCTCCCTAGTGTTTTTCCTTTGATTCACAGAATTTGGTCTCGCTATCCTGTCTCTTCTTTTTGTAACATTCTTCCTCAAGTTTCTTTCCTCACCCACCATTTCCGCTTAATTTTCAGCATAATTCCATAGCACCACATGTCAGATGCTTCAATTTTCCTTCTTACTGGTATTCATATATTCTTTGCTTCACTACCATAAAGTGCTGTGCTACACAGATAGAGTTTTAGTAAGTTATTTCTTAGTACTAGATTAATATTTGAAACCGAGCGTGGTGGTGTAACGGATAGCGTTTTGGCCTCGCATTCGGGAGGACGGCGGTTCGAATCCCCGTCCGGGCATCCAGATTTGGGTTTTCCATGGTTTCCCCAAATCACTCCAGGTGAATGCCGGGATGCTTCCTTCAAAAGGCCATGGCCGAATTCCTTCCCATTCCTTGCCCCCATCCTTTCCCGTCTCTAAAGACCACGTTGTTAAAAAGGGACGTTAAACTGTTACAAAAAAAAAAAAAAAAAAAAAAAAAAAATATTTGAAACTAAAATATTTCTGCTTTCCAAGCATCCTATTTATGCTAAGGCTGTTATGCTTTTAATATTATTACTACTTAGGCCATCGGTTGTAATTTTGCTACTTAACCAACTGAATTCACTTACTTCACATCCGATCCTATTTATATATTCATTCGACTATTATTACTATCATTTCTGCTAGATTTAATCACTTTTGTCTTGCTTTGATTTATATTTAGTCCAAAATCTTCGTTTAATATGCCATGGTTAGCGACAGTTATTGATATTTAATCGAGAGGTTTTTTTTTTTTACTTACAGCTTTACGCCTCGTCGACGACGAGGTCATTAGACTGAGGACAAGGAAAGGGAAGGAATTCGGCCATGGTCTTTTGAAGGAACCATCCCGGCATCCCCCAGGAGCGATTTGCGAAAACCATGGAAGACCTATATCTGGATGCCGGACGGGGATTCGAACCGATGTCATCCGGAATGCGAGACCAGAGCGTTAACCACTCGGTGAAAACTGAGGAATCTACAAGCTCGAAGACTACATCTGATTAGGTTGCCCCCAGTGTTTGTACATTTGTGCCGATACAATAAAAGGTTGCGTATAGTATATTACTAAAATAGCGGATGTAAGCGTTATTCTGCTTATCATCGCACGTTGTAGTAAAAACTACGCCGTTGGCACTTTGATGTTGCTGGCACATTCACAATATTGCCAGCCTCACAAGTTTGGCAATGAACGTGAAATGTGCGAAGGCTCTACCGGCGATAGCGTGGAACCGCAACGGGAAAGCGATATCGGCGTTAGCGTAAATAAGCTTCATGAATTTGCGGAGATATTTATAGACATGCGTAACACTTTTGGCTGGCTGCTATGACAACACGCACGCAATGGATAAATTCAAATGCAAACCTGCCTGAACAATAAATTTTCAACGTACTGCCAGTGGTGAAAACGTATGGTTGGATGATTTAACACAATATATTTCGCATAGTAGCTGTGATTCAAAGCTAACACGTATTTAAGTTTTTCTAGTTATTTGCAAATGTTATATTTTGTGAAAAATGCGTGATCATATTTTTCAGCCTCTTAAATCTAGCAACTAGAAGAAACGGAATTCTGGAATTAACTAGGAATTATGCAGAACGGCAATGTCGGTACATAAACCTAGACACGATTCAACTATAAAGATAAAAAAAACCAGCGTCTGAAATACTTGGTTTTATCCGAATACACACAAGTATACTGGAACTAACTGTTGTCGGCAACTTCATTTCCGTGGACTCTTAAGATGCGGGTTAAACCGATTATATGACAGTTAACACGTCATCAGCGAGAAAAATTCATACATTGGAGTCACCATGATCATTTCGACCGCGAAAATTAACTGAATCCTACCAGCAATTTTGCGTGAACGCGTTAAGCGAAAAATAGGCACTAATTTATGGACTCTTTTATCTGAAATTTCTCAGCTTTCTGACTTCAAAATGAAACAAATCCTATTGTAACCACAGGTTCATACGCAGTACACTGTTCAAAATCTCGTCATAATCAGGCCAGCAGTTTTTCCGTGAATAACATTCAATGAAAATGTAAACTAATTTCTGAACAATTTTATATTAAATTTCTCAGCTTTTCACTTTCACATAAAAATGCAACATACACTGCTTTAACAATGGGTCTCTGGACTGTGCGTTATTCAGAACCCCATCAAAATTCGACCACTGGTTTTTGCATAAATACTGGTATCCAAACAGTCAGAAGCAAAACAAAAAAAACAAAAAAACAAAAAAAAAAAAACCCTTGACTTGCAGTGAGCTTGGGATTATGTTTCACGTGATTTGTGTGTGACAAGTTCAACAGTGCTAGTGTGTTTGGCTTTATTGTGGAAAAGATTCGAATTTTTGCTGTAAGTGTGACAAATGTTGACGATTCTATGCAGAAGGGATCAACTGAAAAATGAGTTTGAGGTGGTGAGAGGTGAAAGATAGTGTAAGGCCAGAATGAGGGGGAGAAAGTGACTGAATTCTAGTCAGGAATAGATCTTCGCTGTAATGGGATGAAAAAGAGGGCTAAAACGGAAATACGGAATTATTGAATGATGAGTATAACAGCAGAAGAGAAAGCTAATTTTCCACCAGTTACTATTGTAGATATATGCATTTATATGAGTATATTTATATAAACAAGTAAAATACGCAAATTCAAACAAATCTTAAAATTACATAAAGACGGAACTGTTTGATATATCTTGCGGAAAATGGGAGTAATTACAGATTCATCAACGAATTCATCTTGGGAAATAATGTACCGTTTCATGTATACCAGCTGCATTAGAACAAACCGTTGAAAGTAGTAACTAACGGACTACCAACAACTATAGAATTGAAACAGAAAGGCTGTATCGTATACTATGTAACCAGTTCAACACGAATGATGTTAATTATCAATAGCTAATACGAATAGCAGTGTATCAAGTTACAGCTGGCCAATATTTAGAAGGAAGAAAAAAAACCTATTACGTACGAACAATATTAAATTCCAGAATTCAAGCGGAAAGATTCAGTAATCTGATGGAGCTGCCTTCTTGTAAAGGGTTCCAGGGATTTTAACGCACCACTGAAGTTGACGCCCGGGGCATTTCCACCCTAGATCCGACCCTGGTCCATGGTCTAACGCCGTATATAAAAAAACGTTATTTTATCAATATACCAGAGAAAGATTTTATAAAAAACCAGCAAATAATATTGAAGTTAAACACGGAGAATTGTGGAAATAAGAGCTAAAATGAAGATTAGCACATAAGAATTCATCACACCATTTATTATGTACTGTTGAAGATTTTAGGAACATAAAAAAAACATTATTAAGAATCTTTCTCAGCCAGCCAATAGCATAATTTGTCGTTAAGCTCAAAAGAATTAATCTGGAAACAGGGCTGTGAAAAAAACATGGCCGTACTCTAAGATTTTGAATTTAATTCGGTTTTTTATTTATCTTCTGATATAAGATTTCATCAAAAACATTAAAATCCTTAGCGTGTTTGTACCCTCTTTAATAGTAAAATACGACTTCATGCTAATGAACTAGCATAGAAGATGTATTTCTGTTATAATTCAAATTTCATCTATCGTATGGCATTGTTAGCCGGGAGAAGCCCAAGGATTTGTCGGTCGCCAAGTGACAGAGTTCTCAATTCGTCGGCCAAAGCGCCTCTTTTCGTGGCTAACTGACTTAACGAGGTAATCGTACCGGGTGTAGGGGACCTACAGCTTAACGTAGAATCCGTACCACGGAAGCGTTCTAGCATATTATACAATAAGATTTGCCAGAGAGTAAAGCCTTTAAGGGCCTTTGAAAATCCGAGCCATGATCGGTATTCGAACCGGAGGCATTTAGATGTCCAGTCAGACGCCTTAACCACTGATTCATCAGACCAGTATTTCTGTCAGAAAAGTCGTATTGATATAAATTATCAAATAACCAATCTTTAAGCCCGACAAGGAATGTTCTGACAATTCATTTCTACGCGGTTGCCTAGATCAACAGAATTATTGTTATGTAATGTTCATAACTTTATTTTATAATGTTGTAAATATTTCGGTTGCAGTTTTCACAGCGATTAAGTTGGAACTCGTAGTAAATTAATGATGTCAGAATTAGGAAACAAATGAAAATGGAAATAAATTAGGAATCCCAAATCTGCGAGGTGTCGATTTCATTTCTGGTCCAGGCCTCATTCAGCACGATAAATGCGAAACTACGTCCATCCGTATGAAGTAATAACTTCAGTGACTGGCCGCTTATGAAATCAGCTTAAATTACTTATAAAACTAAATTCATCGTGAATTATTCTGTAAAAAATTGAATCAGTTGTCATTCTGGTCCCGCCTGCATTTCGAACTAACCATAACTTAGATTAATATTGCTGTTCAAAAACCATAGATTCTGTTACACGTGTATGAATATGCATCGCGATCTAAATTTGACCCACTGGAAATATTTACATGTAGTGACATCAGTAATAAAAACCAACTAATAATCAATATATCAATTTAAACGTAATAAATACTTTTATTTCAGTGCTTCGTCAAATAATTTCTTCGAGTATACTGTAGCAGTGACTTAAAATATATATATCGACTAAAAATATCTTGTAAGCCAGTCAAAAATCACTTGCTGTACGCAGTATTTTTTCATTTCTTAGCATAACCTTGAAAATGATGTAGTAGATGTTTCTTAGCTTACTGTATGAACAGTATCGCTGTACAGAGAGTATAAGAAAAATTTACATCGAACGAATTTTGATTAAGAAAAAGGCCACTAATAATTAATATGTCGATTTTTACGAAATACATAATTTTCTTTTAGTGTTCTGGCAGCTCATTTTCTCGCGTATACTCAACTAAACAGAACTGTTCATAATTGCGCATAACTTGGGATAATATCTCTGACCATTGCAAATCTAACGGCGAAGGTTGGCTGCGTGACGTCACAGTATGACGTTACAGAATAACGTCACTGCCTGACAGCTACATCGTGACAAAAATTAGAATTTTTGGTATATTTCTGCAGCTAATAATAAACAAAGTAAAATATTATAGTTGATTTGATAACATTGATCGTATTTGAATGCAACTGCCGGAGTCAGTTCAGTCGTAACGCTGCTATGGGGTCGCGTTTGCGACAGCGGAATTAGAGCTGTGTGGTGATTCAGACCACAGAGCGCTGTCGTCCGCAGCGGCCGCCGTCCGTACTACCGTTACGGAGTTCTCGCCTGGGGGAGGTGATGTCGAGTTAGCTACAGCCGCACATCCTACCCCTGCAGCCCTGCAAACCACATAACAGCAGAGCCAGCCCGCGCGCTGCTATATCCTACGTTGCGAGCAGCGAGCATGGTGCAACCATTCTAACAGCCTCTTCAGTTTAATAATTTTTCGTTTTTATTTTTTTTCTTCGCAGTAGAGTCAATGGACAGAGAGGACGTAACAAGGCTCCAGTGGAAATACAAATCAACAGGATACAATTACAATTAGAAATTCCGGTCGTATCTTTTATTTCGCAGTTCAGGTATGTAGAATGTAACAAGATGAGTGCACGGAATTTATTTTCTACCAACTTTACCTTTTGCAGAAGCGTTTCGCTAATTCATTCCGAACAATTATGCGCTGTTGTAGGCTTTATGTCGTCTCGTTACTTTCTGCATTAGCTACATTTCAAATTGTAATTCGGAACAGAATATATATATATATATATATATATATATATATATATTTAAATTATAGTTGCTGAACTGGAAAAGTTGGGAAAAAATTTCCATATTTCATTTCCCGTTTGCTTCGTACGTAATGCTTGTAAGAGGACTGGAATTAAAAACGTATGGCGCAGAATCCTTGTCGTATTAAAGAAGAGATAAAATGTATTTTTTTATTGTTAAATGCAGAAAGATTTTGTGTCGAAGTTGATCAAATTACCAACTTATGAAAACTTTGAAGTTCATTCCCTGATTAACTAAGTACAATTTCTTCGAACATCCACCTTGTTATTGTAACTTCGTAATTACTTGCTCATCTTGCGCATACACTTAGGTGAATCGATATATAAGTATACGTACTTGCAGAGAGAACCTTACATTCCTCTCGCCAGATGTTACTAAATTAACTCTCATAGAAAAGTTTTCTAATTACGTTACCAGGTCCAAAATTACGATCTCTCAGCGGTCCTCTAGAAAGTCGCAAGTTGTCAATTTTTGAGTATCAACAGCGGATTCAGATAATGTTCCTGCTAATGAAATTTCTTTCCAAGATATCTACAGGCTATTTCCAGAGATAAACAACTAGACGTTGTGTATTAATCGATAACTTTTTAATGAAGCTTGCTTATTTGTCTTTTTAACTGTATATTCTACAGTATTCGAAATTTTATTTCGTTTATTTGCATATGCCGAGGCAGAAAAAAATTCGTAGTTTATCTCTGCCTGTTATTTTAACTTTTCAGTATTTTTCTGTGTACGTTATTACTTTGAATGTCAAAACTGCTTTTCCCGTATGGATGAAATTCCGCAAAATGGAAGCGTTTACAGAGTAAAAAACTCTAAAAAGGATGAATAAATTACCACAGCTCTGTTTTGATACGTACTGGATTTGGGTTAATGAATATTTGAAATAAATGTTTACTTACTTGTGTGCTTTTTGTCACTCGATGGATTAATGGTTACGCGGCCTAGAAGATCTGTAGGTGAATGCTAAACACGGAATATAGCATAGCAAGGCGCCCCAATTCTGAAGTAATTGCCTTTATCCTTGGTAATACAAAAAACGTTCGCTAAGTACGATAGAGAAATTCATTTTTAATGAGTATAGCAACTGGCGCTGAACTCTGATGTGCTTTGTGATTGGATAAATAGATATTTTTATCTGACTGCTAGATCGCGCAGATTTGAAGTTTTTGAGTCGTGGAGACACAACGGCGGCAGGCTCGAATCCTGGCTACCACATTATGATTTAAAGTGATTTCTCGCAGCCACCTGTGACGGTCCTCAATCTCCGCCACATACACTAAACATTACACAAACAAAAATACACTTACCACACACAGAACGTACAGGGTATCCTCCAAAGGAGTCCCTGATTTCAAAATGACAAATCTTGAAATCAAAGATGGACAGAAGAATGCAACAAACGGTATTTTTACTGTGAAAGCTGTAAGAATTTCTTTTCGCTTTCTTGATGAATTCTTCGGGGATAGTCATTGCGTTGGTTATCACAAATTTAGTAGCGCAGGTATGGATTGACCTCCATATTCGCCTGATCTGACGCCTTATGACTACTCTTTGTGGGATACATTCTAAGACACCGTCTACCGAACCATTCAACCACGTGTAGCAAAACAGATTAATCAGAGAAGAGATAAAAGAATGATAATTACTCTGGGGGAAAATCGGTAGCTATGGGGATCAGATAGTAACAAGAAAGCAAGATGATCAGAGGAGCGAAATAGTTTAATTCGTGGTTTTGAGTCGATAATATAATGTTACTGAAAGCAAAGGACCTTGGTATTCTTCGGAATTTTACGAATGAAGTTAAACGAGCATAAATGTCAAATGGATCATAAGAAAAGTTATTGTTATTCAAATACGAGAAGTTAATAAGTTCTTCACAAGTCTTAAACGGTTATTGTATCCGAGCTCCAACAGTAATAACAATAAAAAATGAAAAGAAAAACCATATTAAAATACGACATAGCTTTTATAGAATACGACACATGCTGGTAGAGTTTAAATCATTGATCTGTGGGGCTAATGAATCCATTTCCGTTGAGACATTGCAGGGTGTAATGGCAAATTTAATTCTGCGTTTTCGGCACTTAGTGACATACATGCCACATGTAACCAGCACACCGCAATTCATAATATTTCTAATTAGAGATGTTTACTTCAAAGATAATTATAAATTTTCTGTTTCTTACATTAAAAATTCAAATAGTAATAACGAAACCTTGTTCTGGAGTTAGGGAATCCAATGTTATCGGGGTGCAAGAGGCTCGCTAGCTAAAGCTGTCGCGCAGAATACTACACTCGTAACGTAGCTACAGAAATTGATGGCAGTCCGCGGAAAGTTGTAGAGCACCAGCCTCTACAAGTATGATTGGCATGTATGAGAGTTTTTTGTTTTGTTTTGGATGATTGTGCATATAGATTCATAATAGTAAATGAACTTCCTGGAGATTTTGTATTGTTTTGATCTTTGCTGCAACAATACTACGTAATAAATTGAATTGAGTGCATATTGTATTAATTACAATAATAATAACACCCTTTATTAATATTTGAAGTATTAAGTAAAAGGAACTGAATTACAAAAAGAATAAATAGTAAAAAATTAATGTTTGTTTTTGGTAAAGAGTGGAGACAACAACCTGCTCATACGCCCGAAACCGATAGAGGACCAACTGTTAGAAGCGTGGTAGGGATGTTGCAACCTGTTTACTTCGAGCGGTAAACATTTTGAAAACATTGTGATGTGATTCATTGATTGCAAAGATTGATTGCGAGTTTATTTGTGCACTCTGATATGCGCCATCTGTTAACAGCTTTTACTATCATACTCTTCTTCCGCCCTCGAGCTTATATTTTCCATGTTAAATCCCGCCAGGATTTTGTAGCTAGTTTCTTCAGTAAGCTTTTCCAACCAAGCCTCCTCTCAATTATTTTCTTTAACGTTTCTCCTCACCAGAGATCTTCTATATCTCTGAATTGAAGTTCTGTGACCTTACAACTTAGTAACCCAAATTTAACATCCAAAATCATAATTACTTAATAGAAAATAATTTTATAATATTAAAATTCACAAGTGGTGGGGTTTGTGCACCTCACAAGGGGCGGTACTCGGCAGGCATCAGCAGGTAAGCCGAAAAAGACCATCGTGATGATGTGGCACTGTTCTAGAGATAGGGATAGGAGCAGACATTGGACAGTATTGAAAAAGAAAGAAGGAGTTCTTGTGAACGAAACGGAGACTAAATAGGTTGAACTGGGTCGGGGGAATGAGACCAATCCAGACTGTGGTTGATGGGTACTAGTCATTAACCGTGGAAGACGGATGAAGCCGGAAAATATTAATGTTATTATATTCTCACTCCGGTCACGCTGTCTGTCGAGGAAATTGAAATCCAGTTGAGTTAAATATACATCCTATCTTTTGTGCTTTATATACGCGACAGGTCAAGTGCCTGAAGGAAGGATAGTAACGTTATAATTATCTCTGAGTGGAAGATTTTGGGGAGAGTGGAATGAGCCGAGAATCACAGGAACACCTCGTGTGCGCAGGGATGAACACGTTGATGGCCGTCAAGTTCCTTTATTCGATTTACCGCCACTTGGTACGCGGAGAAATTGATGAAGCGATGAACCTCGCACAGCAACGAATGAGGACACAGTGCGTATCACCGAGGCTGCTCACTGTTCACTTGGGTTGATCACAAATCCTTATCCGCGTAAGTTTAGAAACACATAAAGTTTCGATTTAAATAAGAATCGTGGTCTTCCTCAGTTGCAGGGAAACTGAGTGTTATATCGTTTCGTGCGTTTTAACCTTCGTTGTAGACACTCACCAAATAACAGCATGACGTCAGATGAGTGATTCTTGGGGCCACCCTTCATGTTGTAGCACAGTATTTCAATATTAGTGGTACGCGTATCACCAAGGGTAAAAAAAATCTGATTCAAGGGGCAAGTGCTGTAATCACTTTGCTAAAGTAATAATTAAGATAGTTAAAAAAAATTACGCAAACATTATTATCTCCAATTTCATGATGTTTGTTGATTTTTGTGACGTTTGTTATTGGACTAAAATTTAATAAATCGCGAAAAATAGATTTAATTTTTTATTTATCATTTCAGCTGTTGAGGGTACGTGAGGTTTAGTTCTTTCTTCAAGAGGTACTCGGGAAAAACTAATTGGGAAACACTGTTCTAGCAGCTTGTCAAATATAATTAACACTCAAACCACGAATACAGTCTCAGGAACGTGATGTTTGCGTGTGTCCTTAGAATTCGAAGATGGTTGAACTTTGCTGATGGACGAAAAACACATTCTGTCTGACCGAAAATGAGACACGTTTAATAATACAAGCAACTCCACTAAAAACAACAGTAGCAACCATTCAATCTTTAAGTTGGTGCTGTTCAAGGGAATCATACAGATTCAATATAATCGCCACGGGTGTACGGCCGGATAGTGTCGTGAAAACACTACGTTTCGACACCTGACTTTGCCGCCTTCATCAGTCGTCGATTGGCTTCCGGTAGTGGCAAGCCTGCTGCTACTGACTTCACTGACCTGCCACGTGTCATGTTTGCACTGACAAGTGGCAGTGGCAGTGGCAGCAGGCTTACAACTACCGGAAGTCATGCGACACGTGATGAAGATAGCAGAGCCAGATGTCGAAACGATTTGTGGACAGCCGTGAAGACTGCATTTCAGCAAAACGCCGGAAAGTCTCCATTTATACATAAAGATTTATTTATTTTTTGACAGAAGCTGCACTGTTTGCACCATTATTTCATGCCAGCTTCACCGGCATGATGAATCACTAGTTCATGTAAGTGCTGGCGTATGAATCAAAGTTCAGTAACCGATTTTCCGGCATTTGACAAATAGTCACTGATCCACGCCTGCGGGCGGAGTCGCTGTTCGGCGAGGGAATAGGAACCGCCCTATCGATCTCGGTCCAGCCAGCGTCCGTAAACTTGCCGCGCAGACGGGGGCGGTGAAAGGAAGACCTCTTCCCCGCTCACACCTTACCGCTCCGCCGAAGATGGGTCGGCCACGCTAGCAGATTTACCGTCCACAGACTCCAACTAATTTACACGCCTTAATGGAGGCAGCCACGGGCCATAAATCCGACGCCGGTGGCGCCCCACGCGGCGAACTACATCACGCCGGCGGATGTGATTTAGCGGCGATCGGTTTTGTGTCCGCCGGAAGTTGCCGTCTCGCCGCGCGGCGGTGCACTTGTCACGTGACCCGGTTTCTCTCTCTTTTTGGCCGAGTGTCAACGTCACTCAGCGTGCTAAGTCCGTCACGATTAGTCGTAAGCCCGCAGCTACAGTAATCCCTAACAATTATTCATGAGCAAACTTTTGAAATATTTATTTGGAATGCTTGGCGTCCGCCATTTTTCATGCCGGCTCATCCTGCTACGGCGGCGAGATTCAGATACGCCATTTTTTTTTATTTCACCTGCTGTCTGTTGGTATTAACGCTTACGCTGGGAACCGTTTTTCGCGACACTAAGCTCCTCGTTAACTGCTCCAATCAGAGGAAAGTGCTGTGCGATTCCATCATCGAAAGTTTTGCATTATCATCAAAGAACGTTCAAGTATTTTATACATTTTAAATGTTAACGAATTCTGCTAATGCCACGAATTACTCGTATTTAGTAAAGTAATTTATAAGTGCTTTTGGAGTTTTGCTGCCTGTAGGACATGTTATCTGAGGCGTCTTGAAGTGCAGTCTGAATTTGTAGACAAAATTGTTCTTGCATCCTGTTGCCTGCATAACACGGTGTGTCTAGTCAATACGTTTGAACAAGATATCTAATCATTTCAACTTCAGTAAGTGGTTTTATTGAGAGCAGATCTTATGAAATAAAATAGCACTCTTAAAGCTTTTCATAAGCAAGAAAATTATCAAAAAATAGTTTAATTCTGATGATGGTAGCCTAATCTGGCAAGTTAGCAGAGTTCGTAGTGAAATATAATTAATTCAAATATGCATTAACAAAAAAATTAATTTTTAAATGTGTATAATTCTTTGGTGATTTATTTCCTTAAACATATATGCGGATTTCAGCGGTAACTGTGTTAGACACTAGTTATCACCGCCTGTTTTAAAAACACAAATGTATGAATTAATAACTCGTATTATCTGCGTTATAAATATTTTAACAGTAGGCCTATAGCATACAATTAACTGTAAAGCATAAGCAGAAAAAGTAAAAGAAATTGTATGAGATTACCTAATGTATTCAACTTAATTCCAATTTCGTCCCAATAGTTGGCTCATAAATTGATCCCGATAATCTTATTATCTATGAGTTTGGAATTTATGTTCATTCCCTTTTGCAATGATTTTTTGTTTTTTTACTTATGGCTTTACGCCTCGTCGACGTCGAGGTCATTAGAAGCTGGATGGTAGTGAGGTCAAGGAATGGGAAAGAATTCGGCCATGGCCTTTTGAATTAAGCATCCTGGCATTCGCCTGGAGTGATTTGGGGAAACCATGGAATACCCAAATCTGGATGACGGGACGAGGATTCGACCCGGCGTGCTCCTGAATGCAGCATGGCTGCTAGCGTTTTCCACGGCAGTTAAGATTTAAATGCCCGTTTAAGGCTCTTATCGATTTCATAATATTGAAATAAAAGTTCTAGTGGCTTATTATTACCAAAGGGTTAAATTAAGTTACATTTCAAAAAATTGTGTAATGCCTTATTGTGTGTGGTGGATATTAAATAGCATTCGTGTAGCGGGATGTTGGATCGTTTTCTGTCATGTAAAGCGTGGAGTTGCCAACCCAAACTTCTTGAATTTATATTGTTGTTTTCAACCTCTCTGCCTTACAGAGGACTATACAGGATTCCTAATATAATATATGTCTTACACCTCCCACAAGTTTTTTTTGTTTGCGTGGGGCTGGTTTGGACTTTAGAGGAACCTTCTCTGCCGCCAACCAGGAGGCGGAAACTCCTAAGTGACCCTTACTAGTGTACAATGGCTGCCATTCTCTAACGCTTTTAAATTCTTAATAAAATATTTATTTCTTTTCCGTACCTTCTCTCACTTTCCACAGCAAAATTATAGATTAATTACTTAATTTTTTTATATACTAAGCCCTAGATCTTATAATTCATAATTATTTGCACTCCTTATTGCGTTCATTTATTTCGTCGCAACTCAATATATGTATATGCAAGGCACGTGTCATCTCTGTTTGGACCACAGCAGTGAAACGAGAAGCATAATTCATGATACAGCTGCCATATCTGCAGTAAAATGGTGACCACTGCAATGATCAGGAAGTGGAATCGTTACGTAATCTTGATTCGTTACACCATTTGAACGTTAAGAAAAAATGTACAATATTTTCAAGAAAGAACAGAATCATTTTGACCGAGCGTGGTGGTGTAACGGATAGCGTTCTGGCCTCGCATTCGGGAGGACGGCGGTTCGAATCCCCGTCCGGGCATCCAGATTTGGGTTTTCCATGGTTTCCCCAAATCACTCCAGGTGAATGCCGGGATGCTTCCTTCAAAAGGCCATGGCCGAATTCCTTCCCATTCCTTGCCCCATCCTTTCCCGTCTCTAAAGACCACGTTGTTAAAAAGGGACGTTAAACTGTTACAAAAAAAAAAAAAAGAATCATTTTGTAGCTAGAGAGGCCGTGAAACGGAGCGTTCATTAATAACATTAAGTTTTTTATTAAATTTGGAGCCCCCCCCCTTTCGGTAAGACTTGTTGAGATCTGACGGGACCACCCCATGCCCCAACATAAGATTGACCTCATAATTAAAAAAAAATAATTTAAAAAAAAAAAAAAAAAAAAATAATGCTCTGCTGCTCTATGAAGGCCAGCAATCTGAAATAAAAATTCAAAGTGAGAATTTTATGTACCCTTCTCCACCTTGGTGTCATTTTGCAGACCCTTCCTCCCCCTATTTTAAGCCCACGTAATTAGTGGACGCCCCCAAAGGAATGTTTTGCATGTGTCGTGTGAGCTCAAAGCCGTTTTGCAACTTGTTGGAACAGTGAGAGAGGCCAGCGTAGGTAGCAAGGAGGAAGTTATATACGGAGACGACGCAAGAGACCTTCACCACGCACTGGAGTGAAGCCGGGTAGAGAGAAGTGGGGTGGGGAGGTCGCATAATGTTCTGCAGTAGAAACACGGGGAATAGGCACAAAACTTCAAGGGAATCATACGACAATCGTGGCACCGCAATTTGATAATGGATTCTTATGTAACAAGACGAGACAAATCGAAAATAAACAATAAAATTTTTCGAAATCTCACTTAGTTCTCGAGATATACTGTCTCAAAAGTGAGTTGTTTTAGGTTGAAAGTCAGAAGAAAAATATTCCCAAAGTCAAATTTGATAATAGATTCTTATGTGACACGACGAGAGAAATTGAAGGTAAACAATAAAATTTTTCGATATTTCGTTTAGTTCTCGAGATTTGCTGTCTCCAAAAGTCAGAAGCAAATGTGAGTAGTATTCATTGCGATACGTGATACACGTTTGCGTCACTAACATGGTGCTTATAAAATTACTAACAACTAATAATAAATTGTTTGTCCCTTCCGGTACTGGCTGATTTCAACCTTCACCCATTTCAATTAATATTGTCGCTATAAAATCAAACTATATAGATACACCTAAACACTTGAAATACTTCGCGAACTAAATTTTGGCAACAACAACGTTTGCTTTATCACGTTTCACAGCACAGCACAAATTATTATAATTAATTTGATCGTACACTTTCAGTGTAAAATGAAGTGAACTTAAACATGCAGAATACCATATTCATTGTATCGCAATGTAAACTTGACCAGCTTAAATTAGACCTCGAACACTTGTTTACAATAAGGCTAGCCTTTTACGTGCAAAGTCGTAACATATGCTGATTGTCTACACTACACCAACAAATATTTGAGAGCCACATTATCCTGTTGAGAGCAATCAATAAATTTATAACAATAGGCCCTAATGTTGCAGTTACCTATCAGACACTTCAAGAACAATAATTACAATTTGACTTAATTATGAAACGTTATTCCAGGTTGTTTCATATCTTGTCTGTTTGTGCAACCGTATGCAACACAACTTGGCATTATAGAAAACTTCAGAATATTAGAAAATGAAATATTCTCAGCAGCAGACACAATGCAAACAGCCCAATGTTTTGGGGTGATTCCTATGGCTGCCGCGCATGCGCAGTAGGAGACAAGTTTTTATATGAGGTTTCACAGATTTAACGTTATTCCGACTCCATATATTCCTTCATCCATGGTATGTAGCTGACCGGACGCAACTGTGAGGGAACGGAATTTTCTGACCTTAAAACATGTCTGTGTAATTTTTAATCTTGCATTTTATTAAATGTTTAGGTTTTCGGAGGTTGGGAAGACAGATGAAAAATGAAGAAGTGTAGTACTTTTGGAGGAATAAAGAGGAATGGAGATTGATTACAAGTATTATGATAGCACGTGGCAGAAAGAGGAATTAATCATTGAGATTCGGCTGATATATACGCAACGTTAATATTATTTAAGTGAATATTAATGTTGACTGAATCAAATTATAATACAGTTTGTAATAAAAGAATATTTGGATCAATTATAGTAAGATGTATTTGCAGAAGAGGACCGAACTATGATAATTGTCGGAATAATTTGAAAGACAAGAAGGTAAGAAGACAATGTTTTCATGTTCGTTCACTAGATCCCGCCTCTCTCATTGACATGAATCCAACAGGCTAGACATTCTATAAAAAGAACAATTTGAGACAGGAGGATCGATAATGATGTCTGAGGCACACAGCAGTACGAGACAAGGGAAGAGGACTTAGATAAAATAATAGGTAGTGAAATAATAACAAAACGAGCTTATTTAGAGATGAATAAGTTTAACTGGTCAGGAGAAGAATTACTTGCACTACTTGGGCACTTACTGGACAGCAGGCTGCTCGATGGCCACGTGAGATGCGGGAAGCTGGAGAGACCTGCTAAACGCCACATGCAGCGATATTATTTTAAATTGTGTGTTGGTAGGAGTTTTGATGGTGAAGCCATATTTCTGGACAGTCCCCTTTGTTCAACTGTAGGGCCTCAAGTGAGCTGAAGAAGCTGACGCAGCCGACCCTAAAGAAGAAAGAAAAAGAAGGTATATGTGTTCGCCATCACTGTTGAAAGATTAAAAACCATTTCCATGTTGTGCTTGAGAACGAAAAATATCATACTGCATTCCACGCTAATTGGAATTAGTAGCCTACAGACTATCATGATCAAACTACTGAAAGAAGATTTTAGACTAAATATAAACGAGAGCAAGACAAATATGATGAAATGTAGCAGAAATTACACCAGTAATAGTAGATTAAATACTAAATTAGGGTCGGATGCGATAGGATAAGTTAGTGAAGTTTGCTAGTTAGGAAGTGAAATTACACTGAAAGCCGAAGCAGGAATGATGCTAAAAGCAGAATAGTAATAGCAAAAACAGCTTTCACGAAAAAGATAATTTTAATCTAGTACTCAGACTTTATCAAACTCTATGTGTGGAGCACAGAACTTTATGGGCTTACCAGAAAGAAGGACAATTGAAGCATTTGAAAGGTGGTGCTATAAAAGGATACTGAAAATTAAGTGGACATATAAAGTGCGAAATGAACGAGTTTTGGAAATGATGGGCGAGGAAAGAAGTTTTTTGAAGAATCTTAAAGAAAGAAGAGACAGGATGGTAGGTGATATTCTTAAACAAACAGGATTGTTTAACTTGTAAGTGGAGTGAACAGTCGAAGGTAAGACAGAGGAAGACAGAGATTGGAATATATGGACCGAGCGTGGTGGTGTAACGGTTAGCGTTCTGGCCTCGCATTCGGGAGGACGGCGGTTCGAATCCCCGTCCCGGCATCCAGATTTGGGTTTTCCATGGTTTCCCAAATCACTTCAGGCAAATGCCGGGATGCTTCCTTCAAAAAGACATGGCCGAATTCCTTCCCATTCCTAGCCCCCATCCTTTCCCGTCTCTAAAAACCTCGCTGTTAGAGAGACGTTAAGCAGATAAAAAAAGAGAATATATGAAGGAGATAATTTAGGGTTGTAAGGGGTATATTGAGATGAAAAGGTTACGAAGGGATGGAGGATTGCATCAAACCAGTCGAGAAACTGATGACAGCAAAAAGGTCGAGATTTTTTAATACCACCAAGCGACGTTCCTTCAGTTTAGAGCAATTTTAGGGCTACATTCGACGTTATTTATTACGTACCTGACATAGCATATGAATAACGTTGCGTAAAAATACACCCGGATCCATGTTCCGACGCGCTTCGCTTCCTCCGCAGCTCAGAGTTCCATTAGGCCTGCTCTCCAGGGTCTCAGGCACTTAGCGGTGACGTCACACTGCTTGCCGAGTCTGTTTGATCGCTCGGCTCGCGCCTTATTGCGAGCTACACCCCCGATACGACCCACGGCTGCTAATGGAGAGTCTCCACTGTGTATCTGAATGCACCAAGCGGGATGCAGCACTGTGATGATGTAAACTCCCAAGATGATGTACACACACATCTTGCGCGTCGTTCACACGATAGACGACATTTGTCTTCGAATCAGCTAATATATATATATATATATTTTATGAGGAAATACAATGAGGGTTGCACTGGACCTGAAATTTCATTACTCTAGGGTGGTTGTTCACAACGGGGCTGCACCTCCCAACAGAGGGCTTTGAAGATATCATTGGGAGCGTAAATTCAGAGGGCGTTGATGACCAACCGCAGCCCCCTGGTTTCCCAGTGTTTTATCTGTCTTTAATGGCTGCATCAAATCAGTTTTTCACTGCATTCCCATCATTATATGTAGCCGAAAGAGAACGTAGTGTAGTCAGCAATTCGGTAGCAAAGAAAAGAAAGAGATTGTCATTATGGAACGCGGTGATTTAAGATTGCTGTTGACAAATATAGCATCAAATATAAAAATATTAGTTTCGTTACACAGAACTCAGACCTATGTTATTTTTTTCATAGTATATCTCTGGAATATTGTGAGTGGTGATATGAGTTGCAAGTAGGTCAAGAAGGTGATGGAAACTAAAGAATCTCAATGGCAAAGGAAACTTTCGATAAAAAAAAATTAGGAAGGCAGAATAAAAACCTGAGAAAAAAAAATAGCTAAATGTTTCGTATGGAGTGTAGGAATATATGGGGCCCAAACATGGACGCTACGCAGAGAAGATCTAAATAGGTTGGAAGCTTTCAAAATGTGGATATGGAGGAGGATGGAGAAAATAATTTGGAAATACAAAGTACGGAATGATGAGGTGCTGGAACAAGTAGGAGAGCAAAGGTCCCTTATAAAAACAATAAGGAACAAAAAAGGACAGGTTGGTCACGTTTTGAGGAATGAGTGCCTGCTTAAAGCCACCCTAGAGTGGATTGTAAATTGAGGGTAAAGAAGAGGTAGACGAAGAATGAATATGCTTGATGACATCATGATAAATGGGGAATATATAGAGACAAAGAGACTGGCGGAACAAAGGGAGGCATGGAAGGCTGTCGATGTTAATTGGCCTGCTGAATAGCAGAAGACTCCTGATAATGACGATGTATTTGTTAACCAAACTATAAGCAATTCATCAATGTTGTTAATATCATTTCATAAAGTAATTTTAAAAATCTGTTGTTGCTTTTCAATATATGATAAAGTATACGTCATTTACGAATGTTGCCACTCAGTCGCTGAAAAAGCTGGAGGAAAATGGATTAGATTATTGATTAGAAGAATAAGAGTAGGTGAGCTTTTCTTCCGAAAATGGGCACTGAACAATATTTTCGGAAAATGAAGTAGAAGGCGAAAAATAATTCTAAACCTACCCTCTAGGTCAGGGCTTCTCAAAGTGGAGTACGCGAACCCCTAGGGGGCCTAGGGGGTTCGCAACAAGATTTACGTTATGGCGGCTGACTCAGTATCTTGAGTGTGCAACACACAACATGGTGAATTGAGATTGAAAATGAGCAAAATTGCTCCTAAAATCAATTCAACTTGTTACAAGAAACAAGCCCATCCATCAAATTAATTAATGACATATTGATATCTGTAACTGCATTATTTATTTTAGAAAAAAAATCCTTATTTAAAAAAAAAGCCGGTTTGTAGGGGTTCGTGGAGATATTAGTTTGAGGAACTCTGCTATAGGTCACTGACATGCCTCATTTTTGGAAACAAGAGAAACTTCCGCATGTCGCAACATTGAGCCAAACTAACAAGTATTCGCTTGCGCCAATACTCCCCCTCTAATCCAGTACTACACCAAGGAAATAGTATTTTCCTGGAGTGATTTCGGGAAACAATGGAAAATAAAAATTTGAATGTCCGTACGGGGATTTCAAACAGCGTCCTCCTGCTGGCTTAGCACTGACCCACTAGGCTAGGTCACGGGTAAAATAAAATTAAAGTCTCTCTCTTCTTATCATTAACATTAAAAACGCATCTAGAATATTAAAAAATAATTAATGAAATTTAGTGTTTGAAATTAATAATTTATAAGTTTCTTAAGTATAAGCATTATCAAATGTACCTGTAATGGCTTTTCTGTAAATATGATGAAGCATTGATTTATTCCAGCCCTCGGTCCCAACTATTTTTTAAAAATTTTATTTTAATAATTATGTATAGGAAGATGGGACTTGATTGATTGTGAATTTCAGTATATTCGCCATCTAAATGAACGTTGTTTTATGGAGAGAAACTGTGTAAATGATATGTAATACGATCGAGGACGGTATTATGTATGAAACATTAATTGAAAGTTTGTAATTCTACGTGTTGATGTGAGCGACCATGTTTGAAGGACAATTCTTAAATGTTTGTACTGGTTTATGGTGATAATTTTGTGTAAATACGTATAAATATCCCTAACTTTTATTTCCGGGTGTTAAATGATGATTGTGAATGACTTCGTACTAATTCTGATTGTTTTAATGTGGTTTTGACAGTCGGTCGCATTGTAGACGGTCGAAAGGCATTGGTCGTCTTTCTTTGTGTTACTCTGGATGTTTCGATAACGTCTATTTAAACGAGCGGCAGAGAGATAGTTAGAGCTGCCGATTATTTAGTGTTGCGATTGTCCAGTCACGTTAGTATCTTTGGACGAGTCAATTGTGTCTTATCCGCGTGTAATGTATTATGAAGCTCACGGAGAAATAAATATGAAGTGAAAAGTGATTCGTTGCTGTTGTGATTTCATGGATCTATTTAATCCATTCAAAGCTACAGTAGTTATATAATCTTTGGGGGAAGGTAAAAAAACCCCCCTGGCGACCAGCTACGGTGAACTGTAGATTGGAGGACGAAGCAATTAAGGTAATCATCATTAATTGACGACACAATTAGTTCATTACCAACTGATAAGCCAAAAAATTATGACCACCTACTTACTAACATATTAGTCCACCTTTGGAACGCAATACAGCAGTGATTCGGCGTCGCATGGATTCTAAAAGTCCTTGGTAGGCTTCCAGAAGTATCTGACACCAGATTTCTACGCACAGGTCACGAAATTCACTCAAATTACGGATCAGCGGTTTGTTGGCGCACCATCTGGGAACGAGCATCTCGGAAACGGATAGATGGTCGGCTTTTCGCGTGCTACTGTAGTGAGCATCTACGGAAAGTGTTTGAAGGAAGGTGAAACCACGAATAGGCGACAATGTGGTGGACACCCACGCCACATCACAGAATGTGGAGGTCGGAGGCTTGCCCGCTCTGTAAAGCAGGATAGGGTGTGATATGTAGCAGAATCGCGATTCTTGTGCTTTGAAACTGGAAGCACCAGAATTGTGCTCTTCCATCAAATCTGCCACTGATCATACCCTATCCTTCTCTACAGAGCAGACAATCCTCCGACCTCCACGTTCTGTGATGTGGCGTGGGTGTCCACCACACTGTCGGTTACTCGTCGTTTCAATCACTTTCCATAGATGCTCACTACAATAACACGCGAACAGCCGACCAACCTGTCCGTTTCCAAGATGCTCGTTCCCAGACGCCGCGCCCAAAAATGCTGGCCAGTAATTATTGGGGATTTCGTGACCTGTATTTAGAAATCTGGTGTCAGATATCTCTAAAAACCCACCAAGGGCTTGTAGAATCCATGCTACGACGAATCGCTGCTGTATTGCGTTCGAAAGGTGGACTAATATGCTAGTAAGTAGGTGGTCATAATTTTTTGGCTTATCAGTGTATCAAAGTGGTTAACGAATTCTTAAAATACAATAATAATAATAATAAAAGAATAACAACAAAGACCCCTTATACTGTGGTACCATACTGATTATTCCGGGTAAGGGGTTTTATTGGCATGTTGACAATTCTCAGTACAGACACAGTGTGCTAGCGGAGTGTATTTCCATGTGTGTCACCCGCAGCGCATTTTGCTTCCCGTTTCCCGCCGGGGAATTCTGGATATCTCGTGACTGCTTGTCGCGTCAAATCTGATTTGTCATGGCAGCTGCGCTGCATACCGAACTCGTGCCCGCAGATAACTGAACACGGATTTCGAGGAAATGAAGACTGGGAGGTGAACAAACGTGACCAATGCAAAACGCTGTATAAATTCGGAACATACAGGTAACACATCTTGTGGAAAAACAGAGTAATAGTAAAGTCACCCTTGCGTAAAACGATGACATCACTTTTTGAGAGTGATCTTATTTGATGTCTATGAGTCAGCACACGAGCAGAAAAGTAAAACGAACCACACATATTGTACACTAGACAAAAATTTTCAGTTTAATGTGATCCCGAGGAAATATGATAATAAAAATAAAATTGTAGTTTAAAAATCACGCTTTCGTAGTAATGTGAACTAAAAGGTTAAAAATAATATTTTAAAAAAAACCCATTTTGTTTAACAGTGATAGGACGTCCCACAATTCAGGATAATTTTTTTTTTTTTTTTTTTTTGAATTTTTATTTGTTTTTATTTATTTCGTATCAGAAACATACAGTTACACAATCACAATCATCAAATTATAATCGACCAGAACTTGGCCATTTCCAGTGCAATCAGAAACAGGAGGGTCTAATTCGGAGAACGAGCTTAACAACACAATTAGAAATGAGGATAGTAAAAAATTTGATATCCATCCTGAGGAAATCATGAAGGAAATAAGAAAGCTGAAAAACATAAAGGGGCTGGTGAAGATAATTTTACTACAGATATCTTAAAGATAGCCGGATGTGACATTGTACCTTATCTTGAAATATTATTTAAATTGAGTCTAAACACTTGCTGCTTACCACAGGACTGGAAAAGTGCAATAGTAGTACCGGTACATAAGGGAGGGTGAGAAATAGAGTTGAGAATTACAGGCCAATCAGTTTGACATCAGTGGTAGGTAAATTAATGGAAAGATTGATATGCAACCACATCAGAAATATATGTGAGGAACGAAATTGGTTTTCAAGCAGGCAACATGGTTTCAGGCAAGTATATTCATGCGAATCTCAGTTGGTGGGATATATGCAAGATATTTCAGATGAAATAAACAAGGGAGGCCAAATTGATAGTGTAGCACTAGATCTGTCTAAGGCGTTTGACAGAGTAAGCCATAAACTGGTAGTAAATAAGGTAAAAACCATTGGAGTGGATAAGAAAGTCATTTTCTGTGTAGAAGAATTTTTAAAATGTAGAAAACAGAAAGTTAGGGTAGGAAATGTAGTATCAATAGAAGTGGAAGTAAAAATGGGTGTGCCACAGGGTAGCGTATTGGGACCATTGCTATTCATTATTCTAATGAATAATTGTGTTGATTGTTTACTATCTGAAAAGATTGTTTGCAGATGACATAATGCTGTATAAAAGAATCAAAACGATAGAGGATTGCAAAAAGGTGCAGGGTGATCTGGACAGGATATCTAATTGGATTGGTAAACATGGAATGAACATAAATGCAAAGAAGAGTCAGCTTATTAGATACACAAATAAAAAACATAAGGTTAATTATGAATATAAGGTGGGGAAAGAATTGCTTGCTGAAGACTTGAAATGTAAATATCTTGGAATTACTTTTGATAACAAACTTAACTGGGCAGGACACATAGGACAGGTGGTAGGAAAAGGTTTCAAAGTTCTGCAGTTGTTGGAGAGAGTAATGAGGGGATGTACGAGAGAAGTCAAGGAATTGGGTTACAAAACTTTGGTCAGACCATTGCTCGAATATGGTAGTGTAGTATGGGACCCTTCATTTTACGTATCAAATACAGGAGTTGGAGAGGGTGCAAAGAAGGGCTGCTAGATTTGTTTCTGGAAATTATCGCAGAATGCAATCAGTGACGGATATGATAAAGGAACTGGAATGGGATTCATTGCAAGACAGGAGGAGGATGAGGAGGGTCATGGGAGTGTACAGGGCATATACTGGCGATGAGGCATGGAAAGATATTGCAATAGGTATGAAAAGTAGTGCATGGAAGGGAAAATATGACCATGACCACAAGCTGGCACTCGATTTCAGGCACAAGGGTGTGGGAAGATTCTCTTTTTTAGGTAAGGGTGTCAGGGATTGGAATGCGTTACCAAGAGAAATGATGAATAATTTACCGAAAACTTTGAAGGAATTTAAAGATAAAATTTGTAGAGGGCAAATGTAGGTGGGTGCAGGATAGGGGGAAGATGAATGTGTAGGGAAATTGCCACCGGAGCCTGTGCTCCATTGCAATTAAATTAAATTAAATTAAATTTTCTGAGGCCTCATACAATTCAGCTGCTGAACAGGATGCTGGACACAGTCGACACTGGAGCATGTGCTCTACAGTCTGGTCCTCACCGCAGTCGCACTTGATATCATTGATCTCAGTATAGCCCCATGTTGCTAAATTCACTTTACATCTGCCCACTCCTGATTTCAGCCTATTCAAAAATTTCCACGTCAACCATCCCTTGTCATAACCAGGTGGCAAAGATTCAGACACTCTTCCCCAGCCATGCGGAAGGGGAGCCTTAGCTTCCCATAGTTGTAACCTAGCTTCTTCAGTTGTCGTAAGTTCCTGAGATATTCTTAGGAAACTTTTCCTTGACTTTTTTGAATAAGCTTTAAGTATAAAGCCATTGATTACAAAATTAACTTTAATGTAAAAAAGCATGGGGTGCTATTTCATTTGTCTTATATTTTTTGTCGTTGGCTGTTTGTAAAGACAGAGTCATTGTCAAAAGGTATTGAGATGTCCCATTCTGTAGATCTCATTATTTATCAGTAACAAGAAATGTTGTTGTTAGATTCAGTAGTGTTATTACCATAATGTATTTAATTTACATAAGTTCATTTCATTTGATTTGAGTGCAGTTCTCGACCGACAAGGTTATCATGAGTAATGTTTAATATTATTACTTGTCACAGAAAGGGATAATGGTTGTAACCTAGTGGACAGGCTAGTGAGTAATGAAGAATGTACTTTATTGAGGTCTGGTTGACGTTCAAAATAACAGACTTCCCTTGTGTTACCGAGTGTTTTGGGGCATTAATTTACTGAAGTGATGGAGACCTTCTCGGATATAGTAGATGTTTGTTTAAAACAATGGACACAGTGTTACATTGTGAGCTCCCCTGTGTGGATGTTCGACGAATGAAAGGTTTCTTTGAGAGCCCCAATCATAAAATGTTCCAGCCGAGCTGTCAGACATTTCGCAGACGTCGCTGGCGAAGAAACATTCTTTAACAATAAACTGTTTGTTCTTAAGAAGTGCAGCCCACAGAGACTATGGTTATATGGAGGGGGGTGACCTACCAAGAAAATGACGCTGGTGGTGGGGTTATCCCAGCCAATGGAATTCATTCTCGCTGGTTGCTAATATTTTTGTTTTTTTTATTATATATTCGACCAATCGGGAGAGAGAAGAGGAACGAACTCCGCCCATGGCGAGTCTACGAGGAAGGCAGAATGGACGGAGGAGGACTTGATGTCGGACCGGCGGAGACTGGACGAGAGGGACTCTGGTTCGACGCGAGCAGACAGCAGCGGGCGATCTGCGCTACTGAGGACACATTGCTGAGGTCCCCAGGGTCGAGGACGAGCTGCCGGCTGTCGCGGAGGAGAGACTCCAGACGCCACTCCACCCTTCGCTCAGCGGGTCGACTACCTGGCCTGCCGAAACACGACGCAGCTCTGCAAGCCCCGTCGCCGCGGTCGTCGACACAGCCCTCCCCGCGGGTCACCGACACGACTCTTCTCATTGCGCTGCTCAACATTACGGTAACGCAATCGTCTACAGAGACCACAACGAGCTCCAACAAAATTAAAGAACTGTAAATTCCAGTACCAAAGAGGGAACAACCATTTACCCATTCAAGTAATTGTTTTTCCGAAATAACTTTGCTTTCTATGTATAAAATCAATAAAATCAGTATGTTTCTCATTAATAATTCATGTTTCACTTTTATTAATGTGAAGGACCACCTCGGAAGAGAACCCCACCCACAATCATTTATTTTGTATTAATCAGTAAACTGTTTATAAAGTAGTTAATTTACAAGACATACAGAGAGGGACACTACATAATTGGCGCCCAACTCGTGGCTTCCGATGGTCAAAATTCACATTTTAACCCTCAAGTTAAATTCAAAATTTTTATTGGAGCTTGTTTTGTTTAGTTTAATTTTTCTCACTTCATGAGATATTTAGTTAATGCTTGGATATGCATGTCAGCTAATTTCAGATGGCGAAGCAGGTGAACTTCTGTCTTGGCGGAGTGAATGATTTGTGTTTCTTGTATTTTCTGTTTGTTTTCCTTTTGTAGAGCTTGTAGAATATACAGTGTGTATTTTCTTTCCAGCTTCAGCTTAATGCAGTCCGGTGTTCAGATGTTGTGTCAATTGTTTCGTTTGTTTTTATCACATTTTGTTGTGTCTTAATGTATTGAGTTTTCTGATGGTATATTGGTTTCATTGAAAATTGTTGTGTTATGTTCGTTGCAATGCGGCGTTGTTTCATTTGTTTGTCTTCCTTTATTGTGATTTGACGTGGGGTTATATTGTCATTTCTTATGGTATGCCGGATTGATTACAATTGTTTCGTATATGAGCCGTGTTTTCTGTTGCTGTGTTAAATTTCATTGCTTGTTGGGATAAATTCTGTATTATTTTGAAGTCTATTTTTACATTAATGCGATTAAGGAATAGGATCATCAATATGAATGCCGAGGAAAATTCTGTGTTACCGGGGACAAGTGTTGGAGTCGAACCGGTTGATCAATCCGAAATACACGAAGTTGTAGATTCGTTATTACCAACCGATAACTTAAATTCACGGGAAGAAACTGTTGCTGAATGCCAACCGATAAGTTTGGGATCAATAATGGATTTTTTGAGAGGCATGCAGTCCGAAATAAAATCACAAATGGATGATTTTCGCACAGAATTCAAGTCACAAATGGAAAGGGTAGATTCGCGATTGGATAGAGTAGATTCGCAATGTGACGCGATTGATCAAAAATTAGGTAAAATGACTTCTCAAATGAAAACTGTCAGAGGAGAATTTGCTGAGTTGAAAGCAGATTTGAAGTCTGAAGTTCGGTCAATAGTGAGGGAAGAAGTTTCAAGTTTCACTAAGGAAATAAACAATTTTGAGAATACAGACTCAATTTGTGCAGGCATCGGAGAAGAAAGCTTTCGGGAAGCGGAGAATTACGACGTTCAGTCACTAGAAACAGGCATTGAATGTGAATGTCAGCAGACAGACACTCTCATTCCTGTCACGAGCGAATCGTTTGCCGAAGTCAGTGCAGTTATCCCAACAGTGTAATAGCAGTCCGAAGATTGTGATGAAATCGAGAAAAATGGTTAATCAGGATTACATTAGTGTCGCATTCGTATCAAAGAAAGGGTTTCCTCTAGCAAGTAAAGTATTAGTTTTTGGCAGAGAAAGAAAAGACTCGCAGTATGTAAATTTAGTGGAAAATGCGATGACACCTGCTGTATCCATGATTTCGTTTGCGAGCCGAACAGGCAAACAAAATTCTTTGAATCATAAGGAATCACCTTGTGTAAGCGTGGATGGAAAAATCTCTGAATGCGAGTTTTCCCGTGTTCATGTTGTCCAACAAACCGAACAGTCAGAATTTTTACACGCATTCGCTTATTGCAAGGTTATTTCAATGCTATTGAAATTGCAAAAATGTAGGAAAATCAGTAAGAGGTCCGAAAATTTTTCTGTTTGGCACAGTGTTTCCGGATGTGGAAATACTTCTGGCGGAAGAGTCTCAGAATGTGAGAAATGGTTTCAGGTAGTTCATGGTAGATTAAAGAGGTTGTAGAATCAAGATTCCTTGGTTTTGTGCACCTGGAAAATATGATCTGGGGATTCATGATGTTTTGAGCTCGTACATGTGACCTTGATACATAAATGTATATGATTAATCAGTAAGGATTTTTAAGTTTAGTCAGTTCATTCTAGATAGTTGCTAGGAATATACTCGAAAGTGAGTGATATTAATATTCTTTGTAGATGCAGAGAATCTAAAAATTATGTAATTTTCTTTTGGAGGAAAGAGTAAATTTGTTGCATTTATGAATTAGCTGCAGATTTTATGATTTGCTGTGTTACGTATCTCCAGTAGATTAAAAGAAACGCTGTACCCGAAAATAAAAGGGAATCATTTGCTCTTTTATGAGGCAACAGTAGAAATCGATGTTTCATTCCGGTAATAAAATTCAGTAAGCAGAGATAGTGGGATGATCTGTAAAAAGATTTCCTGTTCAAAGAAACAACTTCCTCTAACGTTAATCATGTGTTCAAAGGACAGTAATGCACAGTAGAATAACAGTTTTGCGAATTAATATTGTTCATGAATTAGGAATTTGAATCATGTAATTCCAAAAATAAGTTGCAGTATTGTAAAAAAAAAAAAAAAAAAAAAAAAAAAAAAAAAAAAAAAAAAAAAAAAAAAAGGTGAATGGTTAACAAGGTCAATCAGTCATTTAAATTTGCAAGACATGCAGGGAAAGGAAGTAGATTAATAAATAATTTATATGACAACACCAAAGCTAGCAGCAGTGAATAACAATCGAGAGTATTATGACGAGCGAAGTAAAATGCGGTATAAAACGGAGAGTAGGATTTAGAACTGAGCAAAGCGTACATGTTTCCTGTGTCTGATTTACTTGCCCATGGTAATAAAAAAATGGTGCAATGTAATTGAGTAAGCTATGGACGTTTAAGTCTAGATGCCTTCAGCATGTTCTACATGGAAAATAAGGTAAGACCATGATTAGAGAGCGTTGTGCATTTCTAGCGTTCTATGTTGCTTAAAGGAACGAAGGTTGATACCTTTCGTTTCACTTTGTAAAGACGATAAATGTCATGAATTCTCTGAGTGAGAGAGAATTAATTTGCGAATGGAAAGTCGCATTATGTTCGTAGCTGAGATACAGTAAGTGTTATAGTCAGACAGGAATACGCAAATACGCAGTTCTACGTCTAGCGCTTCGCAAAGTACGTCTAATTAATGTACCGTGGACGTAAGAAAATATGATGCTTATCTAGTGCAGTAATTGCATGCTAGCTAACTAATTTCCCTTTTCGTGTGAGATCAAGTTTTCACATCTAACAATATATTGCAAAGACAGAAAACGATTTCTTAAAGATATTTATCGCTAAAGTTGAGTTTTTAGAAATGGTAGTCATTTCATCTTATCTGCATTCGCGTTAATGGTTACTGAAATAGCGTTGAACTGTTTTGGCAGCGTTGTTAAAAGGAATAAGCAAAATCATCTAATTTTGTAGAATAAGTGCATGTGTAGAATAGGTAAGAACTTAACTATGTGTTTTATTTAAGTAGATTTAGATCTATAGCAATATTGTGGTATGAATGTGTGATAAACCTGAGTTAATGACAGACGATTCACCCCGCTAGATGAATAGAAACTAGCATCATGTTCGGGAATGTTTAGATTCGCATTGTAGTATTTTTTAAGAGGAATATTTTAATAATGAATCAAGAACTTTCAAAAATTGATAAAGCAATTTTTGAAAAACCGGGAACGTGGGTAAATGAGATGTCCCATTCTGTAGATCTCATTATTTATCAGTAACAAGAAATGTTGTTGTTAGATTCAGTAGTGTTATTACCATAATGTATTTAATTTACATAAGTTCATTTCATTTGATTTGAGTGCAGTTCTCGACCGACAAGGTTATCATGAGTAATGTTTAATATTATTACTTGTCACAGAAAGGATAATGGTTGTAACCTAGTGGACAGGCTAGTGAGTAATGAAGAATGTACTTTATTGAGGTCTGGTTGATGTTCAAAATAACAGACTTCCCTTGTGTTACCGAGTGTTTTGGGGCATTAATTTACTGAAGTGATGGAGACCTTCTCGGATATAGTAGATGTTTGTTTAAAACAATGGACACAGTGTTACATTGTGAGCTCCCCTGTGTGGATGTTCGACGAATGAAAGGTTTCTTTGAGAGCCCCAATCATAAAATGTTCCAGCCGAGCTGTCAGACATTTCGCAGACGTCGCTGGCGAAGAAACATTCTTTAACAATAAACTGTTTGTTCTTAAGAAGTGCAGCCCACAGAGACTATGGTTATATGGAGGGGGTGACCTACCAAGAAAATGACGCTGGTGGTGGGGTTATCCCAGCCAATGGAATTCATTCTCGCTGGTTGCTGATATTTTTGTTTTTTTATTATATATTCGACCAATCGGGAGAGAGAAGAGGAACGAACTCCGCCCATGGCGAGTCTACGAGGAAGGCAGAATGGACGGAGGATGGACTTGATGTCGGACCGGCGGAGACTGGACGAGAGGGACTCTGGTTCGACGCGAGCAGACAGCAGCGGGCGATCTGCGCTACTGAGGACACATTGCTGAGGTCCCCAGGGTCGAGGACGAGCTGCCGGCTGTCGCGGAGGAGAGACTCCAGACGCCACTCCACCCTTCGCTCAGCGGGTCGACTACCTGGCCTGCCGAAACACGACGCAGCTCTGCAAGCCCCGTCGCCGCGGTCGTCGACACAGCCCTCCCCGCGGGTCACCGACACGACTCTTCTCATTGCGCTGCTCAACATTACGGTAACGCAATCGTCTACAGAGACCACAACGAGCTCCAACAAAATTAAAGAACTGTAAATTCCAGTACCAAAGAGGGAACAACCATTTACCCATTCAAGTAATTGTTTTTCCGAAATAACTTTGCTTTCTATGTATAAAATCAATAAAATCAGTATGTTTCACTTTTATTAATGTGAAGGACCACCTCGGAAGAGAACCCCACCCACAATCATTTATTTTGTATTAATCAGTAAACTGTTTATAAAGTAGTTAATTTACAAGACATACAGAGAGGGACACTACAGTATGTAGAGCGCACCCCACGCTTTTTTGACATTAAAGTTAATTTTGTAATCAGTGACTTTATACTTTAAGCTTATTAAAAAAAATTATCCTGAATTGTCGGAGATCCTATCACTGTTAAACAAAATGTTTATATTTAAATATTATTTTTAACCTTTTAGTTCCATTACTACGAAAGTCGTGATTTTAGTTTTTTAAACTACAATTTTATTTTTAACTTTTTAGTTCAGATAGTTTAAAATGTATGTTTCTTACTGTTGGCTTTTCTTAGCCAATCTCTCTTTTTCTTTGAGTTACAGTTTAAACACTGAAATGAAAGATTCCATTCATTGGCAACCATTTTTCTATTGTTACCGTCAGAGTAACGAGAATAGCAGGACCTTGCTAAGAGACTACAGTATTGTCAACGGTTCTTAAAACGTGTGCAAAATTTTTATGTTTTTACTGTCAACGTAATCAGAATATCAAGACATAGCTATGAAATTATTGTATTGTAATCAGTTATCAATACATGAGCAAAATTTCAAACAACTCGGACATCTGGAATTGGGTTAAAATTATATTGCAAAATTCCACGACATTCAACCATTTTTCTGTTGTTACTGTCAAAGTAATGAGCATAGCAGGATATAGCTATGAAATTATTGTATTGTCACCTGTTCTTAATATGTGTGCCAAATTTCAAACAGCTCGGACATCGGGAAGGGGGTCTAAATGGAGTTGTAAAATTCCGTTACATTCATACATACATACATACATACGTACATATATACAAGTCAAGCTAATATAAAGCGTGTAAAAATCAGTTTAATTGCGATGGAGAGCTTGTTCCGGTGGCAATTTCCCCCTTTCATGTACCCACCTACTTTTGCCCACTGTAAATTTCAGCGTATTTGATGAATTATTCATCATTTCTCTTGGTAACTTATTCCATTCCCTGACCTCCATATTTACGAAAGAAAACATTCCCACGTCTTTTGCCTGAAATCAAGTGACATCTTGTGGTCATGGTTATATTTACCTTTCCATACATTACTTTTAATTATTACACCAATATCTTTCCGTGCCTCATCACCTGTATACGCCTTGTACACTCCAATACTCTCTTCCCCCTCCTCCTGTCTTCCAATGAATCCCATTCCAGCTCTTTTGTCACAACGGTTACTAATTGTATTCTGCGGTAATTCCCAGAGACAAATCTAGCAGCCCTTCTTTTGCACCACCTCCAACTCCCGTATTTGACACGCAAAATGTGAATTCCATATTACACCACCATATTCAAACAATGCTCTGACCGAAGTTTTTTAACCGAATTCCTTTACTTGTTTCGTACGTCCTCTCAAAATTCTCTCAAAAAAGTGAAGGATTTTGAAACCTTTTCCTTCTACCTGTCCAATGTGCTGAGTTGAGCTTGTTGTTAAATGTTTTGCCTAGATATTAATAAGTCTTCAACCGCCTTATAATCATTATCAACCTTTAATTTTATCGGTGCATGTAATAAGCTGACTCTTCTTTGCATTTATCGTCTATCCCAAGTTGCCTCATTCAGCTAGATATCCTGATGACCATATTAGCGTGACTTAAGTGTTGACTTTTGCGAAAGTACACTTTTTTTTATTTTACTTATCGCTTACGCCTCGTCTACTTTGAGGTCATTACGAGGTAATTAGAGGCGGGATGGGACTGGGGACAAGGAACGGGTAGGAATTTGGCCATGGCCTTTTGAAGGAAGTTTCCCGGCATTGGGGGATTTGGGGAAATCATAGAAAACCCAACTCTGGATGCCCGGGCGGGGATTCGAACCAGCGTCCTCCCGAATACGAGGCCAGAGCGTTGACCGCCACCACTCTCGCTGGGAATTTTTTTAAGTTTCCAGCAATTCTCACTGTGTATCCCCAGCAACAGCAAATATGGAATAATTGATGCACATGTCGACACTAACCGATTAGTTCCAACGGATTAGTTCGTTTAATAACATTTAAGACACTTTACTGCTTTTAATCAAATCACAGTTCGTTTAAACAACGTCTATCGATCAAAACACTATAAGTTCATATCAAAAATACACAGATTTACAACTGATCACTGTGTATCTCTTCGGACACAAATTTATTTAATTTATACAACTGTGATCAACGAGAATCTGAGTTCTTAAGGTTGTAACACTATATAATGGCAGTATATACATACATGCATATGTCGTCGTCATAATAGTAATTTTTTGTATTATTAATTATTATTTTAGCATGATTTTAGCTTTTAATTACTTGATTTAGACTAATTATCTGGCTTGTAAACGGTAGGCCAATTTTTAGGTTTCGCCTGGATATACGTGCCCAGTTAGGTAATTACTTGTAGGGCACCATCCGAAAGTTGTAACCAGCACGTCGTGAACAGGAAAAAAAAAAAATCAGCTACGCTCTCGCAGGTGTTTACTAGAATGTCTCACTATATTTTTACTCAGAATTACGAACATTTATGAAATCAAATTGTCCTAGGTTCATTATTTGTTTGTTATCTCTTAACTGTAATTATTGCATTGTTATTAGGTTTTAAGTCACTTTACTCAACAGTCGTTGAACTTCTGGAGACCACGTTATATTTAATACTACTTCCTACTTCGCCAGGACAACAATGATCTGATACTGCAATAATCACATATAAATCTTAAATAATTGCCACACCAAGAATAAAACAAACTACTCAGCCCTGTGGAGTCTCTTTGCCAGATAACATTAATATACAAAATGTATCAGTTATTTTTATTTGGGAATGGAACCTACAGGGTGAATGGTTTGGGAGTGACTATATTATCCTTTTCCAACCAAATGTCACCCTTTTCTTCACATGGTGCACCCTGTTTGCACCGACGATGCTCTGGCGACTGAAAGATTCCCGGTATAAGGAGTCACCCACTGCTTGCCAACGACCTCCTAAAGGAGGGCGGCAGAGCGGGGAGAGGCACCCTCTAGCCCTTCGGGTTGGAAACGGCCCCTAAAGGTGGATAAATCAGAAATGATCAGCAGAATGGGTATGCAGATATTTTGTGTTGGACTTGTTAATTTGGTAGTGGAGGGAACAGTCGAAGGTAAGAACTGTAGAGGAAGACAGAGATTAGAATATACGAAGCAGATAATTGAGGAGGTGGGTTGAAGGGGATATGTAGAGATGAAGAGGTTAGCACAAGATAGGAAGGGATGGAGGATTGCATCAAACCAGTCGAAAGACTGATGGGAGGAAAAAAAGAACCGTATTGTATTTCGCACAGCCTTCACTCTTTTCATGATAAGAATTTGTCCAATGTTTCACTGGGTAGTTTTAGAATTACGGGATTGTCAGTTTAAGGAGCAAGTGGGGGGGGGGGGGGAGAGATTAAGTGTTACCATCTGTTTGCTATTCCTGTAAAATATTTTTTCTATGGAATTTGTATTTTTGTGAAGTGTGTAGTTTTTTGAGGAGAAGATTGGGAACCGTCCCAGCATTCGGTCTGCTGACCGTGGAAAACCCCCAAAAAACCGTAATCTAAATTGCCAATGAGTGGAGCCCAGGAGTCGAAACTCATCCCGTAGTACCTCCTCTATCGAGCAGCAATGGCGGAACAACACAATTATTTACAAATATACATAAAAAATTTCATCAATACCGTTACAATGACCAAAATTTCACACATTCTCCGTTTTTTCTATTACAAATCTTCATACGCGTTTACATGGCTAGTTACTATCTATTTCTTCTCGTCTTTTTTCGTGTGTTCATATAATGTTAGTTTTGTAAACAAAATCAGAAGGAAAGTTTCGTGTACTCAGTAAAATGCTGCTTATCTGGTTTCTTATTCTTCATAAATCCCATTTAGTTGTTAATTTCGTGGCTTTATTATTCCATGCACTGCATTCTTGTGAATTGACTCTGTCTCAAGGAATATCTAAATGAATCAATCTCCTGCGTTCTTTGAGTTCAATAACTGTTGCACCCTTTGACATTTACGTTCAGCCTTATGAAGTGCTTGTAGACATGTAATTACTGTTGACTCTTTCCTGGGGCGTCGCTTCCAGGACGTATTGGAGCTGGACTGTCTTTCTCAGTATTATGTTCCCCAGTACTGCGACACTAAAATGTAACTTTAAAGGATTAAATTCCCTTGGGACGCAATTTCGGTCTTGAATGCAGTGGTTTTCCGTTTTGTTCTGCAATCGAAAACCGTAGATTGTTACTGACTCATAGCCTATAAGTTTCTGCACGAAATACTGTTAGTTCTTCGGCCCTATTATTGCTAAGGTCTTAGTAACTACTTGATGAATCATTATACAGGGTGTTACAAAAAGGTACGGCCAAACTTTCAGGAAACATTCCTCACACACAAACAAAGAAAATATGTTATGTGGACATGTGTCCGGAAACGCTTACTTTCCATGTTAGAGCTCATTTTATTACTTCTCTTCAAATCACATTAAACATGGAATGGAAACACACAGCAACAGAATGTACCAGCGTGACTTCAAACACTTTGTTACAGGAAATGTTCAAAATGTCCTCCGTTAGCGAGGATACATGCATCCACCCTCCGTCGCATGGAATCCCTGATGCGCTGATGCAGCCCTGGAGAATGGCGTATTGTATCACAGCCGTCCACAATACGAGCAAGAAGAGTCTCTACATTTGGTACCGGGGTTGCGTAGACAAGGGCTTTCAAATGCCCCCATAAATGGAAGTCAAGAGGGTTGAGGTCAGGAGAGTGTGGGGACCATGGAATTGGTCCGCCTCTACCAATCCATCGGCCACTGAATCTGTTGTTGAGAACGAAACTAAAATGAGCTCTAACATGGAAAGTAAGCGTTTCCGGACACATGTCCACATAACATATTTTCTTTGTTTGTGTGTGAGGAATGTTTCCTGAAAGTTTGGCCGTACCTTTTTGTAACACCCTGTATTGAAGTACATACATTTGCCAGATTTCCAAAAGTAAAGACTTTTGTTTCTTACGGCTTAACGCCTCGTCGACCTTATTGGAGGCGGGAAAGGATTGAGGACAAGAATGGAGTAGGAATTCAGCCATGGCGTTTTGAAGAGAAACCGTGGAAAACCGGAATCTGGATGGCAGGCCAGGGATTCGAACCTGCATTCTCCCGAATGGAAAGCCACGGCGTTACCACTCATCCACTTTGTTCGGTGCTACGTGACGGTGAGGTTGAAGGAAAATACTCCAATATGAAAGAATCGAAACATTGCATGCATACAATAGTAATTTTTTTTATTAAAAAGTAAATGTAGCTGCTTTATTGTAAGCTCCCGTAAATCCGATTAATTTTCGTATTCAGTATTCTTCCAGTATACGAAAAATATGCCAACATCAACTATTTAAAAAATTTCTGCCTCTTTCACAATATCTTCACTACCGACTATGTTGCACACGATGAATCCATTGTCCGCCTACTATTAAAACTCTTACAGGCGGTTAATAATAAAAGATAACAATATTTGAATCCTTCCTCATGAAATTTGAGGTTGAAACGGGCAATCATAAAATTCGTTTAATTATTGTGTAAGTCACTTATCACGTAATCGGTGTGAAATGTTATAATTGCTTATTGGATTTTAGACAAGAATTCATTTAAGTTTTACATGCAATCAAATTCATTAATTCACTTTACGGAACTTATAATAAACTCGGTTGACGGCTTTGGGTAGGAAGGACGGATAAACTTTCGTCCCTTATGAAGTTTCTCCCGCACCCGTATTTTTGATATGATAAGGGCTGACTATTAATTATTTTTAACTATATTATGAGTACCAACCAATATACATTAGTAATTGAAAACAGATTTCCGAAGGACAAGATTCTCGTGGTAGCCAAAGAAATACACAACAAATCACATACGTTTTTCAGAAGTAACCGTTCATGACATTAGCCGTCACTCATAAAACCGTCCCTGTGATTCTCAGTTTCTCTTTTACATTAATTCATCAGCATCTACTACGTAGTTACAGCGTATCCAACGAGGTTAATGAGCTGGCGTATAACTTTTTTTTTTTACTTATGACTTTACGCCTCGTCTACGTCGAGGTCATTAGAGGCGGGATAGGACTGGGGACAAGGAACAGGAAGGAATTAGGTCATGGCCTTTTAGAAGGAAGCACTCCTGCATTCACCAGGAGTGATTTGCGGAAACCATGGAAAACCCAAATCTGGATGCCAGGACGGGGATTCGAACCGCCGTCCTCTCGAATACGAGGCCAGAGCGCTAACCGCTCACCCACCACGCTCGGTGAGCGTTTAACGTTCGGATTAATTCCGCATTCAGGCATCCATATTTCGGTTTATCGAAATTATTTCAGGCTAATGCAGGAATGTTTTCCTCGAGATTCGAAGGCAGAACCTTTTCTCAGTAAAAATAGAGTGAGAGAGAAACATGTTTTTCGGTGCGGTGGAACGAATACATTTTCAGACTAATTCCCGTGTCTGTAGATAACACTGTCGTCAGCGAAGTTACTTTTCTTGTTCTGGCTCTTAATTCATTTTACGCGTGCGTCACATGTTGACTTGCTCCGTCACACATTCCGAGCACTGACTCACATGTGAGAGTAGGAGATATGAAGTCGGTGCTTGATTCCTAAAGTGGACTACACGGCTGCAGTTCAACTGCGCAGTTCATCTTGTGTGACGTTATGTCTAAACGATAAACAGAGTCCACTAGGCAGCTCAGGCAAGTTTTTACGCTGACCGCTCTGCTTCACGAGATATTCGTCATTCGCAACGATAAACTGCGTAGTAATCCAACAGTTCGTACAGCCTTGTCGTAATTAGTTACCTTAATCTAAACCGAAATCCGTCATAATTTCCATTTTTTTTTAAAAAAAAATGCTTTCATTGGGTACTGTCGACAGAAGTAAGAACTTAAAACTATGAATATCATACTCATAGTTACAGATATACTAAATAAGAATACCATGTGCTGGTAATGACCGGGTGACAGGCTTTCTATTGGCTCCGCACTCCGCCGCTGTCATAGCCGCCGCCAACTGACCCGTTAGCGCTACCACATATAGGGGACCTATAGTTTAAGGTAAAATCCTAACCACGGTAGCGTTCTGGCGTACTTCACATTACACAGCAAGCTGTGCTAGAGGTGAAAATCGGGTTAAGTGTGTATGAAAATTCCCGCAGAGACAGGGATTTGATCCGGTCACCGGTCGTTCTCTAGTCAAAAACCTTAACCACTGAGCCACCAAACCACTGGAAATATGCTGTTAATATTATAACATCGCTGTCGCGACCTCATAAGATTTTACCGATCCAAAAATCGAACAACGCGCCTAAGGAAGTTTTCACTTCAAAAACTAAAAATTTAACTTAGTCCACAGCCCGAAGGTTGGTCGAATCTTGCTGAACGATTGTGTGAGAGGCAGGAAGTCAAATGCCTTTCCTTAAACGTGGTATCAGAACCACAGAACGTCCCGGCGTAACTCAAATAATCAAATAAAACTCCAAAAAATTCCTGTTCACCCCGGGAATTGAACCCGCGACCGGACAGAGAACCTTTCGGAATTAAGCGCCTTAATAGCTGAGCTACCAGACCGCCTTATTTTAAAGTATACGTGTGCTAAGTACTAACAAAATCGGTTAAAAACTGTGGGCTTGTATGTACAACGTTGAGAGAAATTAAATTTAAGGGGGAAAGGAGGAGAGGGTTTATTTTCTTGTAGATCAAACGTGAACAGTGTTTTTCTATTTGCATTAAAGTATACGTATGCAAATTTCTATCAATATCGGATAAAAACTGTGTGTTGTATGAAGAAAGTTGGCCAAAGAAAGAACTCGTTTGTATATATTAAATACAAGCATAATGTCCAAGCACTACTGTCCAAGCGCAATGCGTCATACTTATCGCCACTGGGCAGAACGCTCTTTGATCCAACATTCACACCGTTTTTTCATTTGTTCTCCTGTTACAAGCACTGCGGCAACCTCACTATAAAATGTGGCTCTCCGTTTTTCTGTCATCTATTACTGCAAGTCATGACTGCATTCGAATGCCGGAACTTGGAGAACAACGACTTATCATCTGAACCACCATTCATCTTTTATTTTTGCTTATGGTTTTACGCCTCGTCGAGGTCATTAGAGGCGGGAAAGGACTGCAGACAAGAACTGGAATAAATAAATTCGGCCATGGTTTTTTGAAGGAACTATCCCGGCATTCACCTTAAGTGATTTGGGGAAACCATGGAAATCCCAAATCGAAACAACACCCTCCAGAAGGCGAGGTCATAATGTTAACCCTTCAACCACCACACTCGGCGCATCTTCTTATTATTATTATTATTACTGATTCAAACCCACTATGGGGCGCTTATGACTACTTCTTTCTTGATGCTCGCCTTTATTCCCAATACGTTTTAAGGCCAGCTAATAATTTTTCCTTTATCTCCTGTGAGATGGGTTTCCGCGATTTAGTAATTTTCGGTGGGGACCAGGAGTTAACCATATTACAAAATTTTGAGCGATCTGCAACATTAGTGTCGCAAATCCCAGAGGAGTCCAAATCATTTTGTACCTCATTGAGCAGGATGTTTCCTTTCTTACAGCTTTTGATAAGTGAGAAGAGCTTCTTGGTGAATTTGTTTCTGTTCATTTTCACAAGGTGCCCGTAGAACATCAGCCGCCTATGCCGCATGCTAGTGTTAGACGTCTCCAACTGTTGGAACAATTCGTAGTTCGCTTTCAGTCGGTAGGTTCCATCCGGGAGCACTAGTGGGTCATGAAATTTCTTCAGGATACGTCTTCCACATCATCCACGGTGCCTTTCCTGTTCATCAGCAAGGTGTCCGCAGCATACAAGAACTGAGCTCTGACAACAATTTTGAAATGACAGAATTTAACATTCTTCAAAATATACTTCTTGTAATAATTTCGTGACAGCTGATATGCTGCGTTGAGTTTAGCACAACTATCAAAGGTGGAGGATCCATCACTACATTTTGGATTATTTATAAAACAATCACATACTTTGTCCATGAAAATCTATCTTTGTGTCTCGAATGTTTGTCACAATAGCCAAATGTTTATTTGTAAGTGTGTGAGGAAATGTTCATCTTATTTTGTATTATTTATTGCACTATTTGACCAAATGTGTCTGCTTTGAGGACTCTGGGCGTATTAACCGTAACCAATTTATTATTACTGTTAGCCGTTACCCGTAATGTTTGATCTCTTTCTGAAACCAATTACGTCATACGTAAAACTGCGTTTGTGAGGAAGAAAAATTAAAGATGAAATCAGGAAAAAAATTTCGATTGCCATAAGTTACTAAACGGGACCAATAATGTTTGCCAGAATGCGTTCTATGAAAAATTAGATTTCTAACCTTTGCGACTTCACATCAAAATGAAATATGTCATATTTTAGACCAGTGAAAAAATTTTGTACCATCTTTCGAAATCCTATCAGAATCGAAGTGGTAGTTTTTCCGTGAACATGTTCAACGAAACAAGCAAACAGAATTCCGATCGGCGACACGTAAATTGCTTCTCGCAGTCGTAGTTATTGCTAAATGTGATATAATGAAATGTAGTGCTGAGTTAGTGTTTGAATTACATAATCTTTTGAAGGTACACGTTCAAGTGATTACTTTCCCAGGTTCGATCATATTACTTTAATTATTGTCGTTGCAGCTTCTGCAAGACGTGGGGTTGCCAGCCGTACTTTATTATAAAATATAATGTTTTATTTTCGGACGTTATAATTTTTACTAGGGATGGCGATTGTTTCCGAAAAAGATCGATTCGAATCGAAATTTAATAAATCCATTAACAAAAATTCGAGGTCTAAAATATCGTTTTTCTAAAAATCGATCTTTTTTCGATTTTTTTTTCGTGTTCGTATTTTCAATATAATTCAAATCATGGAAAGCTAAAAGGACACCATAATAAATAATCTTTTATAATTTTTAAACTAATTAATTTTTGTTACAACTAAATCAAAGTACAATAAGACATTTATTTATTTCACATATTTGTTGGTTACATAAAACAGTTTTGAAATGTTATAGTTTACAGTTACCAGTGCTTAATGTCCAAGCTTTTCAGGAACAACAGTCTGTCCAGTCTACTAGGATCCAAGCGGTTCCGCTCATCACTTGCGATATTGCCGGCAGTAAAAAAGGCGCTCGCAAGGTACTTACGATCTTACTACACAGTTCTAATTCTTGTTTGTTTGAGTAAACGTGATGAAAAAATGATTTTTTTTTTCTTGCCAGTAAAGTATAGGATCATACTTCAGGTGCACAACTGCTTGCGATAAATAGTGTTTTAATTCTTCGTTTAAACCCCGACTTTCATGTGCAAGTGCATTACATGTAGAAAGTAATTTTTCACATTCGATTTTCACGGCTGAAATATCGATTCACTGGATCGATTCAGTACTATAAATCGATTAAAAAAATCGATTTGTTTGGTCCAAAAGATCGATTCTTCAATTAATCGAGCTCGGATCGCCATCCCTAATTTATACTTTTTCCTACCAATAAAGTATCCGAAAATATTTTCTTTCAATTAAAGTACACAATATATCGAACGCACCGTTCTTATGCTAGTTCCACAACCCCGTGCAAAAAAAAAAAAGTGCCTTTTGGTCAACGATTTATTTGTCCTCTCGCCTCCTTTGGTCTGTGCACTCAACCACTACGGAACTGAGGCAACAAGTGCGGGCCATCCACAATGCTGCGTTCGTGTTGACTCGTGTCTGCTCGCCGTTATTTCAGAACGGAAGGGTGGATGTTCAGTCATGGGATTGACGAGCGGTTTCTTCTGTTAATCGTCGTTTGAAGATTGGAATCTTCAACTGAATTATTTTTCTTTTACATTGCTTAAAACGGCAAGGAATTCAGATTATGTTTGTGATAGTGATCTACCAGTAACTACAAAGAAAGCAAAATTGAAGAAACCTAAACCATTACAAAGATATAATGACTAGTAGGAGAAAACATATAACTAGATAAGAAGGGTTCCCAAAATAAATCATTTGCGAATTCTATGCGCTGTGAGTTTTACCATTGCGTCGGCTGGGACTAGACAGGTAAGTCAGTCAATATCGATTTTCAATAATTCTCAACATATTGTGACAATGATATTTTGTTGAATAGACTGTAGGCCCAATTTGATGTAAAATTATGCCGCAGCCGCCACAGGTGTAGAGTTACTAACCATACTTTAATATAAAGTACGATACATTATTTTTAGTTGGCATACTTTATCATAACCATAAAGTATACGGAAACGCTTTATTTCTGGTGAACTATACAATTCAAGTAAAGTTATTAATTCCCAGTCAACATATTATTGTTTATGAGAATACGAAATGAGTGCAAAATTGTGGGAAGGGAGAAACAGAGCGTCCTTAAAATTAAAAAAGTGTTGTTCATTTGTTTATTATTCTAGATTTAGAAGGTGGCTCCAGCTGTAACACTTTTTAAATGAAACATAAATCAACAGCTTGTCCCGTAAGCGCGAAAAAATGTGTATTTAAGGCAATAAATACGTAAATTTAACAATCATTTTTTCCTTTAAGATACTTTATATTTTTATCATCAAAAGACAAATATAATTTATTTTTTCAACCCTATCACACGCAGCGATATTGGTCGTACGATAAAAAGTCTTATGACGACAATTCAGCAGTGAAGTGAAGAGGTGTATCTATATGTGGCTTTTCATATGGAATGACTACATCGCGGCGACGTGATCGTGGCGTTCAGTAGTTGTCCTTTGCCACTGGATCGTCGTGTCATTCCAGGAAGACAATAGCCTACAGGAACAAATGCGTGCTTTCACTCCAAACGACTTTTAGTCGTACGTTAAGTTCCTTCGGTGGCTGAATGGATTTTTAAAGAAATGGCTCAAAATATTTATGCTTAGTTACTGACAGCTCTGATTGTGAAATTTACTTCTTTGTAATAACTTTTCATTATAATTCGTATAATTTCAACATAGGCGAAGCATGGTGCGCTGAGTGGACAAATTTCATCCCCGACAAACAGGCGCTAATCCAAGACCCTACACGACAACCTCCTGGATTCAACCTTCCTAGGAAAACCTGGACGGCACTGACCCGAGTGAGAACAGGCCACGGTAGTTGCAATTACTGGTTGTACAAGTGGGGAATGATAGAGAATCCTTCTTGTGACTGCGGTAACTATGAGCAAACCATTCACCACATCGCCATGGAATGCCCTCTCAGGAGATTCAGTGGTACAATGAATCAGATTCACGAAGCAACAACAGAAGCAATTGAATGGCTGCAATCGTTAGACATCAGTTTGTAGTATTAGTTATATTTATTGTAAGTTAATGTAGTTACTGTTTTTGTATTTCTTCTGCCATACGAAATAAATAAATAAATGATAATTCGTTTTTTTCTGTATTGAATTGAAAAAGGAAACAACTTTGTAAATTTACGTACATAAAATTAATTGATATAAATTATATGATCTAAACCGATGTCCAAATAGAAATTTACTATATAAATTTTGTCAACGTCATAACGAACATTGCAATAGATTGAATGTAGTTTGTAACTTCGAACGTCTTTGAGCCTAATCAATTATCCAAGGAAGCAATTGACATTCTAAAATAATTTAAACATTTATTTCCATGATTCGTGAATTGTTCAAAAAGAGCGTAAAAGATGTCAACCTACTCTCTCCTCTGATTGATCTGATCCACCAAAGATGCCAGTTGCGTTTCTTACTTTTCCTACGTAGATGAATTAACCACAGCCCATAAGTTTTTCCATTAGTCGTAGTAACACACTTTGAATGATACCAATATTTGGTAGAAGAGTCAGCTTATTACATACAAAAATAAGAAATCAAAGGTTGAAAATGATTATAAGGTGGGTAAATAATTGCTTGTTAATGACTTGAAATGTAAATATCTTGGCATTACATTTGATTATAAGCTTAATTGGGCAGGACACATTGGACATGTAGCAGCAAAAGGTTTCAAAATTCTCCACTTGTTGGAGAGAGTGATGAGGGGATGTACGAAAAAAGTTAAGGAATTGGGTACATGCTTTGGTGAGTTCATAGCTTAAATATGGTAGTGTAGTATGGGACCCGCAATTTGGGTATCAAATACAGGAGTTTGAGAGGGTGTAAAAAAAAAAGGGCTGCTAGATTTGTTTCTGGAAATTATCGCAAAATTCTATCACTAACAGATATGATAAAAGAGCTGGAATGGGATTCATTGCAAGACAGGAGGAGGGTACAGAGGGTCATGAGAGTGTACAAGGCGTATATTGGTGATGAGGCATGGAAAGATATTGGTATAAGAATTGAAAGTAATGTATGGAAGGGAGAACTTGACCATGACCACAAGCTGGCACTCGATTTCAGGCACAAGGGTGTTGGAAGATTATCTTTTTTAGGTAAGGATGTCAGGAATTGGAATAAGTTAACAAGGGAAATGATGAATTATTAATCCAAAAACGTTGAAAGAATTTAAAGTTATAATTGTAGAGGGCAAATGTAGGTGGGCGTAGGAAAGGGGGAAGATAGGTGTGTTGGGAAATTGCTACCGGAGCGTGTGCTCCATTGCAATTTAATTAAATATTATTAAATATTATAATGGGTAAGAACCTACACACAAACAATGGCACTCGCAACGGCTAAAAATCTGTGCGTGTTAAAGAAGCCCATTGTAGCAACGACTAATGATCAAACAACTTTTTATCGCACGACCAAAATTCATTTCGCGTGAAACCAGCCTTTCAGGTGGGTTCGCTTACTGTATCGTTGAACCCTGTTCTACCGCCGCTTCCACATTCCTTTACATGGAGCGCCGGCGTAGCAAGCCGTATTCGATATTGGCGAATTCACAATACGTTACAAACAAATTTGCGAGTCACACATCAGAAGAGCGCATTTACGTATCCCGTGTTGCAATTCAATGTGCTGTTTGCTCATACATCAAGGTCGGCCAGATGTATTTCGTTGTGCCGTAGTCGGCAAGACATCTCTGCTGAATACAGACTTCTGTTGGCCCAGTGCTATTTCCTTTGGTCTACCTTCACATCTCTGCCGGGGATCTGAATAATGCACGAGCTAACACAATTCGCTTCGCGTGTCGTATGCTAAATTTGCCGCCTGAATAAAACCTCTTTTGTCAGAGAAATGTAGCCAGCAGTCTCGCCTAATAACGTACAGTCTTTCCGTGGAACAGAAGTTTCGCTTTCTCTAACACCAATGCACATCTGTCTCTCAAATTCAAGATTTTCCATCCCTTATACCATAATGTTAAACTAACTTCCCAGAGAACCCTACAGAAATATAAAACAGCGTCGGCAGATCACTTTTAGCAAAATAAAAAACAGCAACAAATAAAACAACAAGAATCAATACTGGGTAGGGTTGCCAGATGGCCGGTAAATGCGAAAATGTCCCGGAATTTTGATTCAGATCCCGTGTCCAGTAATTATGAGTAACTGTCCTGTCCCGGAATTCCGTAGACTAGGTTTTTTTTTTCTTTTCCTCAATTCACCACGGTGGCCAAGTTGCAAACCAAGGTTTCCATGCTCGAAGAGGGAAGATGGAATTTACAAAAATTTCGAGCATTTTGTCCCTTAGATCACAGGAATTGAAATTAATATTGAAAATTCTCTTCGAACTTACTGGGATACTGAAAATTCTAGATGCAGTTAACATTGATTCCCTTCACACAGAGTTCACAAGTCTGAAAGCTGTTCTTGAGGACGTTCGAAAAGACTTGCCAAACGACGAAATCTGGGCCAATTTCTTTAGAGCAAACGTTTCTAATGATTTTGTAAATTTAAAGAAAATAGATGTTTTTGTTTTTACAATTCCAACAACCATCACCCGTTGAACAAATTGTCGACTTATGAGCGAAAAAGAATTTCCATTGATTTGATCAAGACTGAGGTGCAAACTCAATCAATTGTGAAGAGTCTTACTCAGAAATTTTATCAGTTTTGCAAAACAGTAACGTAGAAAAATTTGTGAAAATGATAAAAGCTAGGATAAACATTTTTTAAAAAGTAGTAGAATAAGATGTTGATTTTGATTTAACCAAAGATGTTCAATTCTTTTTTATTTGTTGATAATACCTGATGTTGATTTTCTAGTTAATTTTAATTAATAAGCCTAATAGAAGTGTTCAGTTTTTGTTTAAGTTTAATAGTTTGAGGTTTTGATTGATAATACCCGATGTTGGTTTTATACAAAAGTATAAAAGAAGGACTAAAAGAGGTGCTCGATTTTTGGTTTTAGAATTTTTCTTTTGAATTCATAATTCCTTATACAAAAGTTATGGCTACTAAATGGGTCATGTCGAGGAAGGTCAAATAAATATCTTTTCAAAATGTCAGTGAGTTCACCAAACTTGGCCAAATTGTAGACATAGCGGGGAGGTGAAACCAAACATTTTTCAATCTGGGCAGCAAATCAGATCACTAAAACAAAACTTAAAACAGCCCAAACATCTGTTGAAAGGTTAACGAAGTATTTGGCTAGATGAGACAAGAAGAAAGAAACTAACATCAGATCCGTTACAAAAGTTCAAGACGTTTGCAGTAAACACACACTTTTAAATGACAGTGATCTGACCATGTAGTTTGAAGAATAGATCAAAGATTGATAATAATTGTGCTGGAGCAGACTCAAAGAGAACGCCAGAGACGAAGATGAATACCAGAGAACTGCTAGGATAATGACATCGCAATCGTGATTGCTGGAAGAAAACTTGGTTCACGAAGATGCTTTCCGCAATACGACGGCGAAAAAAATAATATGTGCATGTGGTTAAGGTTCTTTCATGTGTTGTGCATGGTGCCTGGAGGTACTATGTTTCACATGTTTTTACAAGGTCCAAATAAATTTATGTGAGCAACAGTAATGAACTAAAACCACGCAAAGTGATCAATAAGATTTCCAAATTTATTCAGAATAACTAAACAATATCAAATTTTATTATTGTCATTCAGTTTTGCAGGGAAAATGAAAATTGCTTAGATTTCTCGAGCAATATGTTTATATTATGAAAATATAGCATAAAAATCGGGGGGATCGAACATACCGTAGGTCTGCAGATCCAGAATTCTATTCTGGCACCGCTCGACTACGAAATCACTTCTATTTCCGTGAAGGTCACACGCATTACAGCTACACCACAGAGATATAATATCATTGATAACCAGTAAACTATAACTTTGCGACCCACAGAAATCAACCCGAAGTTCAAAGTGATACGATGCGTGGAGGACAGTCGGGAAGCAGTCAAAAACTCAAGCAGCCAATCAGATAACTTAAGTTCTAGATACTGGTGTTTGTTATAAATGTTGCTAGGAACTGTGGTGGTACGAAATTCAATACATGTTTGTCAAGGTTAAGCCAGCCTGCGTTAGTGTGTGTGAATGGCGTCAAAGAGGCAACTCCTGCCAACTACGAGGTGTGTGAGAAAAGTAATGAGATTGCGATCTGGCAACGCTGTGTCTACCGGTCTGTGCTAGACCGGATTGTCCATCCCTTCCACATATTCAGTCCGAGATTCAACTCCGTTCAGCCAGCAAATTATTTTTTACAGCACCATCAGTGAAGTTGTGTTTCTGTTGTCTGTTACGAAAATGGAGCATCAGAATTTAGAGCAACGTTGTGCAATCAAGTTTTGTGTTAAATCTGGGGAATCCGTGAGTGTGACCTTTCAAACGTTGAAACAGGCCTATGCGGGATTATTGTTTATAAAGAACACATGTTTTCCGCTGCCACCAACCGTTTTTGGAAGCCAAGAACATGTTTAAGATCAACCTCGTTCAGGGAGACCTTAAACTTCAAAAACTGACGAAAACGTTGAGCGTGTGAGTGCTCTTGTGAGATCAGACCGTCGTTTAACAATAAGGATGATGAGTGAACAGTTAAATTTAAACACTTTCACCGTACATCAAATTTTTACAGACGATTAGGGCATGCGAAAGGTTTGTGCCAAAAAACCTCACAACTGAACAGAAGGACAATCACCTCAATTGACCTCAAAACGCATTCCTTTTGTTCCTCAGCCCCCTATTCACCTGATTTAAGTCCTTGTGCCTCTTTCCTTTTCCCGCAATTGAAACACGTCTTTAATGGCATTCTGGAACTATGGGGAGCATTCAAAAGACTGTGACCGACCAGTTAACAGCGTTGCCAGTTGAAGCCTTCCAGCGCTGCTACCAAGAGTGGAAACAACGACTCCGCCGGTGTATTGCTTCCCAAAGGAACTACTATGCAGGGGATAATATTGTTGTTTGAAAAAAAAAACTTTTGTAAGTAAAAAATCAGTCTCATTACTTTTCTCAAACACCTCGTATGAGGAGAAGCGTTTAAGATAATACCTTTGTTTTTCATATTCGACCGGAATTCAGAAGTAGATTAAAACTGTCATTTGATTAGAGGATGGTAAAAGAAATTTTGTTGCAAAATTAAGTATGTAAACATAAAATTCTATATATGTTGTAAAGTTGAAAATGAATTTATTAGTCTATCATGAAAAAGTCAGTAGTAAATTTGAATCAACGAAATTTCTTCTGATTCGAGTTTCTGCGATCAGAAAAACATAACCTCAGAGCGGACGGCTGGCGAGTGGCAGGCAATGTTCTGGAAATGAGTGCTGGAGCCACTTAGAGAGGGACTGCGCTGGAGATGGCGGCGCCACTGATTGCAGAACCAATAACTCAGAAAAATCTCCGCTGCCATCACTGGAGGACGAAGAAAAGGGTCACAGGTCTAGAAGAGCACGCAGTGACGCTTTAACATAACAAAAAACTAATAGGTTGTACTCTGCTGTTGAAACCTTAAGTTAAATACAAATATTTGAGCCCCAAACGGCTTACTAACTTTAGTGCGTGTATATCATATACGAAATAGATTTGGGATAAAAGACTCGTACTAACATGAAATATTATGTAAGCCAGGGAGATGGGTTTTCCACGATTCTTTTCAGTTCCGTCCTGGAGATGGTAATAACGGTATCGGAAGAGCAACTCAAAGAAATCATGAGAAAGATTAGGCTCGAAAAGCACAAAGGGGTTGGTGTAAACTGTTTGGCCTTCTCTGATCCAATGTTAAGGATTCACATTACTAATTAAAGAGTTTGGAAATTAAACGAGGTCAATAAATTCAAATATCTAAGTATAATAATTGAGATTAATGGTCTTGATATGGAAGCAAACAAGTCAAGAGCAAGAAAACTAGAACTAACATACCAACTGATTAAAGATACATACAATAAGAAAAATATCTCAAGGAAAACTAAAATTATACACTACAACACAGTAACCATAGTGACTCTACACCTCAGAAAACTCGAGAAACAGAAGATTTAGGGAAAAAGGAAAGGAAATATTTTAGGAATAAATGGGGACCATGGAAAACGGAAAAATGAGTGTTTAGGCAGCGTAGGAACACGAGAAGAAAACGAAAGGTTGTCAGACATTATCAGAAAGAAGAGAAACAGTTTTTTTGAATGAGAATTATTAACAGCAGACTAAAAAAGAATTTTCAGCCTCGTTTACAAGAGTAAAAATGGCAACTAGTAAATCCAAGGACTAAAGAAGGAGATCAGAATAACACAAGACAGAACAATTTTCAGAAGATTCATACAAAATTGCAGGGGTTTCCATAAGAATGAGAAGAGGAAAAATAATAAATCTGAATCCAAGAAAGGAGGAAACAGCAAAGTTATAGTATGAAGAACTATTGGAATTCAAGAAAAGAAACGTCGATAAGAATACACGAGATTACTTTTTTGTGGTGCTTAGATGACCAAAATCGGATAAAATAAGAAATATGAAAGTAAATTGTCGTCAATATTTGTGTTGTTTATCCTATTTACTAAACATTATTAAACACATACAAATACACTATTAATACATTCTCCAGTTTCAAATATGGTTAATGAGACCTATAACTGTTTTTGGGTTGTTTCTGACTTGCAACTAAATAAATGCCTTTGACGGCATACGCGTTTCGCCTTTATTCAAGGCATCTTCAGTGACCTAGATAAGCATATATACACATATATATATATACAATGATGTTGTTTGATTTTTGTACAGTTTTCTTAAAATATTAAATAGGTAATTACAGTTTTTATATATGCATTAACACGCCTAAGTTCGTGTTTCCATACCAGCTACTCTTTTTCCACTATCACTACTGTCCAAAGTTTGTGTAGGCTGCATTCTAGGTAATTTCACCGGCCACGAACTAGGGCACTGAAGATGCCTTGAATAAAGGCGAACCGCGTTTGCCGTCAAAAGCATTTATTTAGTTGCAAGTCAGAAACAACCCACAAATCAGTTATCATAGCAACTAAGGACTTGGGCCGGAAAAATCACCAATATGTTAAATGAAACCTATGTTTATCATTCTGTGTGGTCTACACCTCTCACATCTTTTCAGCATGTTTCAGTTAATTTCGTCTGTGTGTTGCCTCGGTAACGTGGCAATGCAGATCGTGGACTCCTGAACTGTTGAACCGGAAATGATTGCAGCTTGAACGAGTTAAATGTCAGAAAACTTTAGTTGTCGCAGCTTTTACGAAGTCAAACACGTTCAATCATGTATAGGACACGTTTAGCTACAATTTTATGTAAAAAAATTTAAATAGTGATCCAGTTAACTCTAAAAAAATGAACATAGTTAACAAAAGAAACAGAATGTATTTATTTATTTTATTTTATTTATCAGTCTTGTTTCATGGATCCCTGCTGAGGAAGCACCTCTGGGATGTGAAACATGTCATGGTTAATATACATTAATACAATATGAGTCATAATCATAGTAAAAAACAATTATATGTTACAAAGAAAAATAAAGATAATAAAATAAACATAAATGTTTACAACTGTGATTTGCAAAAGTCATATTGAATACAATTAATTGTTTTGTTCAAATTCTTGAATGGAGTAGAAGGAGTTGCCAATAAGATAATCTCTCAGTTTTTCTTTAAATATATCTTTATTTTCTGCAAATTGTTTTATACCCCTTGGGAAGTTTATTAAACGGATGTATACCAGAATAATTTACTCCTCTTGTACTAATGACAGAGATGTTTGTGGTTTGTGCAAGTTATTTCTGCTTCTTGTATTGAGATTGTGTACCTGTGAATTAGAAGTAAACAGGTTACAATGATCTATGACAAAGCACATGAGAGAATATATATACTGAAAACTCAATGTAAGAACACTCAGTTTTTTAAAGAGTTGTCTGCAAGAAGTTCTTGGTTTTACCCTACACAACATCCTAATAGCTCTTTTCTGTGCTATGAAAACTTTTTTACTTTGTGAAGAGTTTCCCCAAAAAATTATGCCATATGACATTACTGAATGAAAATATGAGGAGTAAACCTGTTTCGTTAATTCCAGATCTGCTGTTAGAGAAAGTGTTCGTATTGCAAAGGTGGCACTACTTAACTTCTTCAGTAGTGAAGTGATATGTTCATGCCAACAGAGTTCTCGTCTATTTTAATACTATACTCTCAAGAAGATACATGTAAGTGTGCTGATGGTATTGAAGGTGGCTGCACGTTGAAAAGAGCCTTATAGGAAGGTGTGTGGCTAGTTCAAGAAGATGACGTCATGGACCTTCAGACGCTCGCCGGGCCGAAGAATGTGGAGGTCGGCCTGTGCGGTCCTCTTCATCTCGGGAATGCCGCAACGATCTTCCGCTCCGATGGAACGCAGAGAGCGGATTTTTCCGATGTCGCTGACTTCCAGGGGAAGGTAAGAGAGCGTCTTTCGAGAATAGAACGAATTTTCTACGGACACAATTTTTCGATTTTGCTCATTCGTGCAGCTCAGTGGGAGGCTATAGACAAGTGATACATTTTTTCAGACACGATACTGCGAGGAAATGAGGTAACAGTGTGCCTCGACCTAATAGGAGACATATAAATATCTAAAAAATGCATATATATGTATTTTGAATGAGAAGTAACAGACAAAAAAAAATAATAAATGAAAATTCAAACACATACAAAATCGGGGTTCAGAGGTGCTCTCTATATTGTTGTGCTATTGTACTGCAACGGGCGTGGCTTTGTTTAGTTTCTGTAACCTTCCGAAGAAGCGTCGCGTGCTTATGACTTTAGGCCTCGTCGATGTCGGCGTCACTAGAGGCGTGGGCAGAAGGAACGAGAAGGAATATGGCCATGCCCTTTAAAGGAACCATCCGCGGCATACCCGTGCAGTGATAATTCTCCTTAATATGTTAGGTTTTGTGTTAGGGATAATGGAGGAAAACTATCGCAATCAGGATTTCCATCAAAATAATTTACCAAAAACACAGTCATTAGGCCTCCACTTCTTAACAGCAAACAAATTTGGTAAGGATAGTGTGAGGACTTTAATTAGTAGTCTGGTTTATTACAGACTCATGTCTTGGAGGAAGTGGCTGTTTAAGTATTGATTAGGGTACAGAATGTTTTGAATCGAGTTTTTGGGACCTGTTCTCGCAGCGTAACTTAGTTCACAACCTACACGTCGTCGGTTTAATGAATCCTGTGTGTCAAAAAGAACTTGAGAGCTTCTTTCCATCAGAATAGATGAGAGGTAACAATCGGGCTTCGAATTTAGGGGGCCCAGGCTCAAATCCCCATCCCGAGAACCAAATTTTAGTTTTGTTTGGTTCCCGAAATCACTTCAACCGAATGCTGGGGTATTTTATTCAGAAGGCCATGGCAGAATTCCTGTCCTTTCCTTCTGCCAATCCGCTTACGCCTCTAACAACATCGATGTAGACGATCCGTAGAGCTCATATAAAAAAAGGAAAACAAAGCATGGCATTCTGTGCCAATGCGTGTTAAAAGCTTTTCCACATTCAGAGAGTTGCATTGATGTATCCGGCAAGCTTGGATATAATATTGCTTTTATTCCTTCCGACAACCTAATTCAAAGCAGAAATATGGTTTCACTGTTGGCAATATACGGACAAAGCTATCAATCTGCAGCATCGTCGACGGAACAGATTGCGAACCTCTGATTCTGAGCCAAGTCAAGAAACTGAATCAGGGAACTGAAAGCCTCTCTGACGATCTTGGCTGCAGATTCGCCGATCTCTGATTTAGTGCTGATACGTGAGAGGTTCAAGTGAAAAGATCTGGAACAGGAATCGAGCACACGGATTGCAATGCGGTAAATGCAAGCTCATTTCACACGGAAGCTGTGAATAAGAAACAGCATAACTCATGGATAAGCTGATAGAAATGCATGAAATTAATTAAAATTAATATTTAGGGTTTGAAGTACTATGTGTGTATATTTATAAAATAAGATGAAGGTGATTGAAATTACCATCCTCGACAATGTTCCAGTTAAGCAGAAGAACATGAATTACTACCAGACAAAGCTGTTCCTCTTGAAGATTGATTTATATTATTATTATTATTATTGTTACTCCGCGATTCACTAAAAGTGTGTGGCGGAGGGTGCATTGCACCTATCGAAAAGGGTTATGGTTTGGAAGGGTTATAAGGGATATGGCAGGAGGCGCCCATGGGCTATTGTGAGGAACCATCCCCGCATTCGCGTGGAGTGATCTGGGAAAACCATGGAAAACCCAGATCAGGATGGCTGGAGTGCTTTATCGAAAGCTACTCCTGTCGGATTTTAAGTTTACTCGCCCGGTAAATCCTTTCTATTCCATTCCCTAATCGCTCGTGGGAAAAATGAGTACAGAAATGAATCGGTTCTGGCCCTGATTTCTCTTATCTTGTTTTCATGGTCATTTCGAGATATGAATGTTGCTGGTAGCAATATTTGCTGACTGTCATTCCGAAATACATCTGTCTTGAATTTTACAATTAGCTTCCGTCGAGAGCAACGCCTTCGGTGTTCCAGGTCTTCCCAACCTAACTCCTTCAACATCGCACTTACGCTTTCCCTCCAGCTATATATACCTGTCACGAACCGGGCGGCTCTTCTTTGGACCATCTCTAATGCCTCAATTAACCCCTTTTGATGGGGACCCCATACAGAACAACAATACTCTAAGTGAGGACGTACTAGTGACCTGTATACAATCGATTTAACTTCCTGGGTGCATTGATTTAAATTACGACCTAGAAATCGGAGCATACGACTTGCTTTTCCCATTACATTCTCGATATGCTCATTCCACGACAAATTATTACGAATTGTTACCCCTAGGTATTTAGCAGAATCTACCGTTCTAAGGACAGTGTCATTAATCGTATATTCATAGTTAAATGGTGTCACCTTTTTACTTACACGCATGACTTGGCACTTTTTAGCGTTTAACTCCAACTGCCAATCTTTACACCACGCAATTATTTTCATAATATCGTCTTGTAACAAAGCGCAGTCGTCCTGGGTTTTGATTTCACGATAAATTATAGCATCATCGGCAAATAATCTTTTCATCCCCCCTATTATGTCGCATAGATCATTGATGTATATGAGAAACAACAGTGGCCCTAACACGCTTCCCTGGGGAACTCCAGACCCCACTTCAGTAAGTGATGAACGCTCACCGTCGAGAACTACACACTGTGTTCTGCCCTTCAGGAAGTCTGCAACCCAGTCGCATATTTGTCTAGATATGCCGTAACTGCGAAGTTTCATAAGTAACCTAGTGTGAGGCACAGTATCGAAAGCTTTTTTAAAGTCTAATAGAACCAAATCAACCTGGGATTGCCCATCTATAATTCGGCACAAGTCATGAATTAGAAGTGCAAGTTGTGTTTCGCAGCATCGGCCTTTTCTGAATCCATGTTGATTTGGATTTAAAAGCTCACCTTCATCCAAGAACCGCATGACATTTGAATAGATGATATGTTCTAAAATCCTGCAAAATATTGAAGTTAACGAGATCGGCCTATAATTCTGAGGATCATTAACATTCCCATTTTTAAACACTGGAGTTACGATAGCGGTTTTCCATTCGGCTGGTATTTTTCCTTGATCCAGAGAGACGGTATACAATTTCATTAAATACGGTGCAATTTCCTTTGCGTATCTTGAGTAGAATCTTGTAGAAATACAGTCTGGTCCGGGAGCCTTATTGGATTTTACATTCAAAAGCAGTTTAGTTATTCCCTCGACATCAAGAGCGAGATCATTCATAATTTTGTCGGTACGATTGTTAAATATCGGTATCTCCTCTGAGTTTTCTATCGTAAAAGCCTTTTTAAATATATCATTCAAAATTTCTGCTTTCTCTACGCTTGTTTCTGATAATTCACCATTTTCTTTAATCAGCGACGGCATAACCTTACGAGAGCCTCTTATTACTTTGATATACGACCAGAACTTTTTTGGATTAGTAATGAGATCTTCGGATAAATTCCTGGCTTGGAATTCTTTAAACGCATCGCGCATTGCCTTACGCACTTCCGCACGCAACTGGACTAATTTAGCCCGATTAGAGGAGTCCCCCGATTTTTTAACCGCGTCATGTAAACGCCTTTGCCTCCTGAGCAAACGTTTCACTTCCCTATTGAACCAAGGGAAGTTATTACTGACCTTAATACACTTCTTAGGAACAAACTGGTTTAAACCGGTCCATATTAGTTCTTTTAAATTAAACCAAAGTTCCTCAACATTTGTATTTAGCATGTACGTTTCAAAATTCTTCGCAACGTGATCAACCATACCCGCATCGTTTGCCTTATCGAAGCAAAACACGAGTTTCTCTTTGTCATGCTTCAAACTCAGACTACAGTTTAACGTTACCACAACCGCCTTGTGATCACTTGTACCGTCTTCTATACAAACTTTATCTACAATATCAGGATTGCTAATTAGAAAAAGATCCAGAATGGACGAGGAATCTTTGTCGCACCGCGTTGGCTCTTCGACCATCTGTTCAAGAGATCTTTCTGCAAATGATTCTAGGAACGTTTCGGTTATTAACCTATCTCTTCCACCCAACCTGAACGTGTATGTGTCCCACCTAACCGACGGTAGGTTAAAGTCACCACCCACGATCAATATATGTCCTTGAAATTTTTTGTAAATGTTATTAAGTGACTCTCTGAAGTATTCCGCGTTAGCCAGATCAGAATCCGGAGGTCGATAAAATGACCCGAGTATGAACTTTAAATTTTTGCCAATTTTTACCTTGACCCATATTAACTCGCAAAAATTTTCCGTTTCAGTTACGACAGAGCAATTAACGGTTTTACTTACGGCCACGAACACACCCCCACCCATTGAGACAGTTCTGTCCTTCCGAAAAACATTGAAATGAGGGCCAAATACTTCGCTAGATTCAACTTCAGGCGTCAACCAGCTCTCGGTTCCTAGTATTATATCGACATCATTAGTCGCAACTGAGGCGTGAAAATCCGCTACTTTCCCTCTAATACTCCGACAATTTAGTACCATTATCCTTAGCTGCTTCGTATTGTTATTTGTGTCTGATATAGCATTTTTCATACTCGCACTCTGACGGTAAACGGGTGAAGTAATTGGAGCTGTAATATTAAAATTATTCGCGCCATCACTACCGGGACCAGCTTCTAAGTTATCAGCACATCCTCTTCGGTGAAATGAAGGATCCTCGGGCCTCACACTGTTCCTAAAAAATAATTCATATCAAGGCGGTTCCAAATTTTAGCAGCCACCTTGGACGCCATTCTAGGTGTGTAGTGGACGCCCGACCTGTTCAGAGATATATCGGCCAAGTTTTGGGTGCATTTTTGCTGTCATATTCTGAGCACTATTAAGCCATAACATTTGCAACAGTAATACAGATTTTATTAAAAGAAAATAATGAAAAATTTTACGAAAATATTTTCGTCGTATACTAACGAATAACAGTATTGTCTACATTCTGTGTTATAGCCAATTTGCTGTCATATTCTGAGTACTATTTTGCCATAACCTTTGCATCAGTAATAGATTTTTTTTTTTTTTTTTTTTAATATTGACAAATTTTCGAAAATATTTTCGTTGTATACTAACAAATAATTGTATTGCCTACTTTCTATGTTTTAGTCAATAATAAGTCCCGACATTTTAATGTCGAATTACTCATGTACAAGGTTAAATGTTTCTTTAAAAAGAATTATGATATAATTTTACTAGCATTTAAGCCCTTCAAAAATGATGTGTTGAACGCAGAATTCTGGCAGTTCATTTTATGAAGCTTACTATTACAGTGACAGAGAATATACCGAAAGCATCTACAAACAATATAATTAGCTTATGAAACCGTCAAAAATAACGAGTTGAACACAGTGTTCTTGAAGTTCATTTCCCCGAGGTTGATTAGCTGAATACAATTGGTATTAAACAACGCTTGTATCCTTAAAAATTCTGTATTGTGATACATGTATTTTAGTTTATGTGACAGTGATAACTCTGAACAAAGAGTATAAGAAGACAGCTACATCGACAGAATATAAATAAACCTAATGTATTAATTTAAGCGCAACACATACTTTTATTTCAGTGTTCTGGCAATTCATTTCTTCACGGTTCCTTAGCTAAATAGCTAGCCTGTTGGCCTCGAGTTGCTGGGTCGCCAGTTCGAGTCCGGCCTCGGGCATGGGTGGTTTTAATTAAATGTTGTGTCCGTCTTGTGTTGTCTATACTATTACTATCACTATTACTATTATTACTATTACTCCGCGATTCACTAAAGTGTGTGGTGGAGGGTGCATTGCACCTATCCGGGAAGGTAATGGTTTGGAAGGGATATACGGGATATGGCAGGAGGCGCCCATGGGCTATTGTGAGGAACCATCCCAGCATTCGCATGGAGTGATCCGGGGAAACCATGGAAAACCCAGATCAGGATGACAGGAGTACTTTATCGAAAGCTACTCCTGTCGGATTTTATGTTTAGTGGCCCTGTAAATCCTTTCTATTCCACTCCCTAATCACTCGTGGAAAAAATGAGTACAGAAATGAATCGGTTCTGGCCTTGATTTCACTTATTTTCGCGGTCATTCCGGGATATGAATGTTGCTGGTAGCAATATTTGTTTACTGTCATTCCAAAATACGTCAGTCGATAATTTTTCAATTAGCTTCTGTCGAGAGCAACGCCTTCGGTGCTCTAGGTCTTCCCAACTTAACTCCTTCAACATCACATTTACGCTTTCCCTCCAACTATATATACTTGTCACGAATCGGGCGGCTCTTCTTTGGACCATCTCTAATGTTTCCATTAATCCCTTTTGATGGGGACCCCGTACAGAGCAACAATATTCCAAGTGAGGCCGCACTAGTGACTTGTATGCAATAGATTTAACGTCCGGAGTGCATTGTTTTAAATTACGACCTAGAATATTGTGAATAAAAAAATCATTTAAGAAATAATACAAGTTCAGTTACAAAAAATGACGTAGACTTGAAGAATCATTATACATTAGTAGATTTAATAATGAAATGTTGTGAAGCTGGCTAAATGGCAATTAAAAAAAAGCCTAAGGCCATATTTAAAAAAAAAAGTTCTTAATGGCGACCTTAATTTTTATTTTTTGCTCATTATGATAAAAATACATTAAACTAAATACTCCAAAAATGTCGAAAAATTCGTTCAATTCCCAATAGGTTGGCAGACTTGGGCACTGACTTAAATTATTAGCATCGTATGTGTTACAGCAATCTATGGTACTATATCGCATGGTTGAACGTAATTTATTACTGACTTTTTTTTGTGTCGTTTCTGGATTTGTACACGGAAGATATACACGAAATCCTTTTTTTATTATGGAACAATGTTCTCTAGTATATATCTAAGTTAATTTTAAACTGGTAACAATACATATTTTTTAGATAAAAATTAAAAATGAAGTGTGTATTTTCCTTTTTTAAACATCTGTATCTCGGAAATTAAGCGAGATGCCAAAAAAACTAATTTTTCCTTTTCGATTTGTCTCGTCGAGATCTATAAGAATCAACCATAAAATCTGTAAAATTTCAGTGCCTCGGATATCGTAGAATCCCCCTTTTTTTCCCCCACCCCTCGCATATTAAGGACGCAGCAAAGTGCCCATTAATCGGAGAGAACACAGGTGGAGCTCTTGTTTTGTGGGCGCCATGTCCCCCAGATTCTCCTTTGTTTTACAAAGCGCTTCCAGAGGTCAGCTGACGGCTGTGGCAATTAAAGCTAAGGCCGCTTAATTACTCTGTGGGATTCTGTACAACGCATACAGAATGATTACGGCCTATAAAACAATTTAAACGACCGTGCGAGATTAAGTCTAAAGCTACTTCTTTAACAATCTGAGACGAATGATGTCTACATTATAAGCCTAAATTTTAAATTGGTATTCATTAATTTTACCGCCTGCGGTATATTCATAGAAATTTCATATAATTAATTTTTTGGTATCACGTTACATTAGCTGTGCATACTGCGAATTGCTTTCATTTCAACAGTTGGTAAGAAATATAACCTTCGTTAGTACTGACTTTTTTACTTTATGATAAATTCTTATTATTTTTAGGGACTTAAACTCAATTTCCTGGAAAGCTCTGGTCGACTATATAATGTATGCATTGCTATCTCATTTAGATACAGAACAAAATTAGTAACAACGAAAATAAACTATGACTTGCAAGTACACTATTTTAACGAGACCTTTATTTGGTAAACAAATTCATACAAACTTACAAAAAATACTTTTTTTGGGTACGTGTACCAGATTTCTCAGTAAATTGTTTCGCCAACAGGTTACTAGTATCAATTTACATTTGTCATTTACTCTCTGGTTCTTTTGTGTAATTTTGCTTTTGTGATTCCACTGTTCCATGTGTTCCTTTTCTCTCCACCCCCGGATAGTATTCAGTTTAAAACAATTTTTCGTTCTATTTGCGTAGCAGTTTCAAATTAATTGTTTCTTGTACACTTTTTATATCTCATTTGTGTCTTTACATACTGTTCGAGCAACATCCTCATTGCAAACAGTTGTATAGTTTAATTTACAGATCATATCTGTGACAGCCCATTTTGATTGCCAGCGACCTTTATCTAGATTTCTTAATGGTTTTATTTGTTACATTTTTTATCCATATTTTATGGTGCGTGCTTTCAACCACACAGTCGCATATGGTATTTTTTATTTTGAGCTAATTTATGAATGTGATAGTCACTATAACTTGGTTGTTCGCCAGTCTTCAACATTTGCTTCGGAATAGTTTTCAAATTTAACAACGTCTAAATTAATAGTTAGTAAATGAAGCCAGTTCAACAGTATTTTTTAGTTATTTGTTGCTGCATGCGTTCCGCCTCTCACTATGGCATAGCCGCCGATAAATCATTTACATTGCTGTTACTAGGGTTAATTGTTGCACATTTCTGTTTTTCTCATAAAGCATGTTTCGTTTAGAGCCATCTGCGATATCATTGGGAGCCATCACAGTTTGACAGTTTGGACTCTAAAATCGTCGAAATTGTTACGCTGCTCTTTTACAATTGCTTTCATCTGAATTCCGAAATTAGCTGTTCAGATAACTGAATCAACTATTTTCTTGTCTCTAAGCATCTTGGATGTATAGAATTACTAGCCCGTACCCGCAACTTCGTACGCATGGATTAAGAATTTTTTTGCCGGAATTAAATATAGAAAGTTGCTAACGAAGGATTGGTCCCAAACAGTATCGAGTAGGAATAATATGACAGGAAAGCTATCACTATATCATTGTACCATCGAACCTCTCTCTTGAAGAGAATAAATTTCCAACATATTTCTGTCACCATTCGATAAGGTCTCAAAATTTCGTGACTACAAGTGTTAATCATACTGGAAAAAATATCCTGTGCCCTTCATACAGATTTCCTTATAAAATTGCATCACAACGATATAGCCATTTAGTCGTCAAAACGTAACAAAAGACAGAGACTTAATTCCGTATTTATAATAATATTACTGTGGTTCACACTCACACTGACTGCGAATCACCTGAGGGTAAAAAAGTGTACACCTACAACATTGCAAGACTACCAACGATTTGCCTCGCATTGCACCCCTAACTTTCTAATATCTACAGTTTAACATTCAATCCGAATAACCTACGGCCCAGGCCTGACTCTTACGATGAAAAACAATTTTTAAAAATCTTAGCCTCCACGGAGATTTGAACCGGAGACCACGACATGCTTAAGCAAGCGCTTTAACCACGAAGCTGCCAGTCCACTACACGGTAACACGGTACGGAGGCGACCATACCCAACGTGTCTGTCTATCGCCGTATTTCGAAGTTATGAGACAACATGTGTTATTTATACAGATAATTTTTCAACCATATGTAGACAGTATTGTTCTCCTTGTTTCAAAGGATAAGTGTGCAAATTTTTATCGAGATCGGATAAAAACCGTGGATTTGTATGAATAATTACTGTGGTTCACACTCACACTTTGACTACGAACACCACCTGAGGGATCATTATAACGAAAAAAGTGTACACCTACAACGTTGCAAGACTACCAACGATTTACCTCGCATTGCACCCCTAATTTTCTAATATCTACAGTTTAACATTCAATCCGAATAACCTACGGCCCAGGCCTAACTCTTACGATGAAAAATTTTTTTTAAAAAATGTTAGCCTCCACGGAGATTTGAACCGGAGACCACGACATTCGTAAGCAAGCGCTTTAACCAACTAAGCTGCCAGTCCACTATACGGAAATATGGTACGGAGACGAGCATATCCAACGTGTCTGTCTATCGCCGTATTTTGGAAGTTATGAGACAATGTGTTATTTATACAGATAATTTTTCAACCAAATGTAGACAGTATTTTTTTCCTTTTTTCAAAGGATAAGTGTGCAAAGTTTCATCGAGATCGGATGAAAATTGTGGATTTTTATGAAGAATTACACATTGACTGCGAACACCACCTGATGGATCATTATAACGAAAAAAGTGTACACCTACAAAATTGCAACACTACCTGCGATTTGCCTCGCATTACACCCCTAACTTTCTAATATCTACAGTTTAACATTCAATCCCAATAACCTACGGCCCACGATGAAAAACAATTTTTAAAAATCTTAGTCTCCACGAAGATTTGAACCGGAGACCACGACGTTCATAAGCAAGCGTTTTAACCAATAGGCTACCAGTCCTCTATACCGAATCACGGTACGGAGACGACCACATCCAACATGCCTGTCTATCGCCGTATTTCGAAGTTTTAAGACAACATGTGTTATTTATACAGATAATTTTTCAACCAAATGTAGACAGTATTTTTCTCCTTGTTTCATAGGATAAGTGTGCAAAGTTTCATCGAGATCTGATGAAAACTATAAATTTGTATGATGAACAAACAAACAAACCAACAAACAAACATACATACATTCATCTTCATATATAAATAGTTTGGATAGACTAGCAATAGTATTCTCAAGGTTCATGAGTGATTATTTCCAAAGATTATTATGCAAGCGCAATAAGATGCGCATAACAATCATTCGTCCCGTTAATTTATAAAAAGGTAGGAAATAAGATTGAATAATATTTATTTTGTGTTTAATGAATATAAAGTAATGTTATAAGATATTAATGAGTTGTTTTTGTTAAGAAGCTTTGACAGCAAAGAAATAATGTGTGGACTGGTCATGGAGATTGCATGCATTATTATATAGAGAAGAAGAATGAAAATGGATGGATGGAATGGAGGTAATTGAGCTGAAATTGGAAATGGTGCTGGTAGGGAGTTGATGGGTTATAAGAGGATAATATAATATGAATAATTTATACGGCTGGCGGCCAAAGAGAATATTGATGATATTGAAGTTGTGAAATGTTAATTGTTCGAACTGTGTAAGGTTAGGAATAGTGTGGAATAATATAAGAAGAATTCTAGAAAGATATAATAGTATTATTGATTTTATTTAAAGAATATATCTCGAGAAATAATTCCAGGTACAGTATAATAGTTAATGTCAGGTGATAAAAAGGATGGAATGGAATCATAACCGGAATGACGAACACGAAAATACATTGTAGGGTAAAAAGATGTCAAAACGCGTGTTCCCTCTCTGGCAGAAGATGTTGGGGATCACTACAAGGCAAGACACAATGATGTAGAATTATTTGTAATTGTAGCTAACTCAACAAAGAGAGAATTTGAATATTGTTTAATTTAGATAGAATGGATAAAAAGTAATAGTTTTAAGTTACAAGATTTCTGTTTCGATGTCCTAACGTTATGTGATACAAGCGTCATTTTTAGAATGGACTAAAAATTTCAATGCATGGTAACTAGCGTATAACATATTTACCCCACTCTTGCAGACACAATATAAACAATTGGGAGCAATTGTAAACTGGTAAGTTAGCTCAATATTTAGCACGCTTTCAGTGGATGTCGTAGGTTGGATCATGACAGATAAATACAGCTTACTCTTACAGAACCGACGTCAAGCAGTTCCAAGTTTTATTATAGGTCAATGTCACTGCTAGACAGGTGGATTGAGAAAATAATAACCCTACTACACTAGATGGCAGAGTTATCATACCAGAGTTAGCAGCCTTTACTTAGTACCTGGTCATTTTTGCCTGTAACCAACCAAACGAATACGTCTGTGAGTAATGCACTTCCGTTTCCGACCATCCTGCTTTATTCCCAGCTACGTTCCCCTGGGCCATTGGCAAACATATTTTATCGGAAACAGCCCGAGTGGCCTGGACACAGACAGACTCTCAATTGGTCGGCACTCCTCTCTCATCAAACTGAAAATATGCACCGAGGACCTCCAGTCATCAATAACAAGAAATACTCGAGATAAGAGTTTTGTGGTCTTAGCATCCATGACAAATTCTTCGGTTGTTTTAACACCAAGTGGATTTGGAGGTTTCCATTTCCTTCTAGCTTTTTCTTACAATGGATGAAATTTCCATAATGGATACACTTTCTCTCACAAAATGGCGTGAGAAGGCTCCTAAAGAACTAAATCTTGTGCTACAGAAAAATGTTAAAAATTAAGTTGACAGATATATTACGAAACGAACAATTTCCTGAATGGGAACTATTTCAAAAAAATAAATAATAAAAATTAAATGTTGGTGTCTAATATGTTTCTTTGATAGGGAAGCTGTTTTGTCTTTGGTCAACGAATAACAGTAATGATCGCTGGATGTCAGGTCAGAGATGTTATGAAATTGTTGGACTGATTGAAATGAAATGGACTGTACCTTTTATAGAAACTAATAAGACCAATTATTATTCATGACAAAAGTTAAGATGGACGTTATATTATACTGTTAATTTATGAAGTGAATATATAAATTGTTGAAACTACGGAGAACGAGGATTGTGGTAAATAAATATTGTAATACAAGAAGCAGTTGATTATTAAAGGAAAGGGAAATACGAATTTAAATATTATTAGATTCTATTTGTGTAGACGAATATATACAAGATCAATTTTCTAGATTTTAAGTTCTACTTTTTAAATAATATAAAATTATATTGTATGGTTCAGTTGGTATAACATAACCCATCCAAATACAAGAGCCTAACAGATAATTGTGATGAAGGAGTAGTAACACCATAAGTTGAGGAATTGTTTGATGAGTAAAATAATTTTTCAAAAAAAAACAAAAAACAAAAACAAAAAAAACAAAAAACAGAAAATAGATATATGATGGAGAATTTTACTTAAAGACATTATGAGCTGATACCAGTTCATCTATGGAAATAATCGAAATGAAGACTTATAAAGGAAAACAGTGATTCAAATTTGTAAGATAGATAACAGAGAGCGTAGGTAACCTTTTATTTTGAGACAGAGAGATGTCCCAAGATACGCGGAGATGGAAAATTGGATAAATGTAATCGACAGACAGTTGTATAGCTCTTTGTTGATTGTTTTTAGCATCTTGCTTCAGAGGTAGACTACGTGCAAGGGAACGGTATGGTTAGCATATTACCTAATTACACTCAGTCATCTGTAAGTCACCGATTGTAAGCATGGTGCGTAAGTAGCGTGTTAACAAGACTTTAGATTCTATCATTTATCAGTCAGCGCAATTTATACATAACCACTGACAACTAACAGTAATTAAATTCGTAACTTAAACCGACAATCAGTTTACAGTCAAACATTTGCCCACTTGGTAAAAGATTGGACACAATGGTGATGATGTTAGAATAGCGCCGAAACTTCTAAATAGGTGAAGACAAGAAATATTTAGTGTATCTTACCACGACGAAATAACACAAGTTAAGTTCCGATACCATAACGTCAGCTGCGCAGAAAGCAGGATGGGATAAATTTAAAAATAAATGTATAAGAAGATACATAAAGGAAGACCTGACGGTGGAAGAAAGGTTTGAAAATTGTGCAGGAGTTTCGAATTCCAAGGCAGTAGATGGATAAGAATGTATAAGGAAATAACTTCCAGCTGCAATTTTTTTGCAAAGATGATTGGATCGGATTAAGGACGATTAGCAAAACCAGGAAGATGAACTGGAGGATATATAAGACAAGAAACGTAGAAGGAAAGAAATAAATGAGATAAAAATCATTCGAGAAAATCTGGAAGGATACCAAGATGATGGTAATGATTGTTTTCTAGCATGATTCCAGTTTGTCTCTGATTTACCTTTATTTCAGCTACTTAAGTGTGATTATAACAACGCAAGTAACCTTTTTGATACACATTAACCACCTCATGAGTTTAGGTTTGTTCAACTAATGTAAAACACAGTCTTTAATTATAAAAATGTAGGTTTATTAATAAATATCTTAATATTATCAGAAAATAAATCCCTGAAATCTTATAGATATTCGAGCGGGAAAATGATACCTTATAATGTTGTTGATAGTTTGAAGTATGATGAAAAAACGAGTGGTACATCCAGATCGACTCATTTTCCAGCTTGATGTAGGTGGATGGTAGAACAAATATCCAAATCTTCGATTGAGGTTAAAAAAAATCTAAAAAAGATAGTTTTAAGTATAACCATAAAGAGTATAACATATTAACTCGGTTTTGAATACGAAGCCAATCTGTCAAAGTTGCTTGTGTGTTTGCCAACAAATTCAACACAGCGCAATCAGTTAGGAACAGCAGCTTCACTACAGAAAAAGCTGTATGTAATGCACAGAATGTTCTAAAAATAGTAAAAGTATCGATAACTAGAAATTAGGAATGCGTAAAGCAAACACTGATAGGATTTTGTAGGTGTTTGTAATTAATACAACCATTATAATATTCGTTTTGCTCATGGACATATCCTCACCCTAATATGAATGCAATTACACGAATGAACTGTTATTTTGAACAACGTAAGGGATAAGAAAATAACTAACTCATATTTAACTAAAGATTGATAAATAACGCAGGTTTACAGTTGCCACAAATAAACTTCTTTCAAATAATTTTGTGCTTTAGTAGTTTTTTATTAAGAAAAACGGAAATTAATTGGTAACGCTTCCATTTTTTAACGTTAATGCTGAAAACATCTAATGACAATAGTTTTATTCTTGTTCCAAGTACTTTGGGTTAAACAAAGAGACGCTGAAGTAATGTCTCTTCTAAATTACTTTAATTCAAAGTTTTACTTTCAATCATACCAATGCGTTAAGTAATTCTGTAGTCATTCTTTACGAACTCTTTTGTTGCTGCCTTTGTGTGATGAATTTCGATACATAAGGGTCAATAACCTACAAAGTTTACGTACAGAGACTCTATTGTGTAATTAGTAGTACATCAACAGCATCTGCCACACGTTTATTTTAATAACACAGCAGTGACATTACAGATTTTGGAAATACTGCAGAAAGTTCTGATGTTTCAGAGTTGCCAAATAAATTATTTCGTGAAGTAATCACGTTCTCACCTAGTCCCGGGCAAATTACAGTGCTAAATTATCTCCATCTACTCAGGGAATAAACTGCGAATGCACTACCTGTAATCTGATGTCATTGGAGCCTTTGTCAACAGGATTTAACGTGAATCTGGATATTGATACTTGATTAACGTTGCTCTGTGTTGAGAGAACAGTTCATTGTATGTATTGGTGAGATAGAGAGAAAGATGTAGCGGAAAGTTTTTTAAAATTTTACTAAAAGTATCAGCTAATACAATTTTCCTCATTAACCAAGTTTATACTTCATTATATCAGCAAAATTGGTTTTTACCTTTCACACAAATAAACGCACGAAAGAAATTAATAGAACATCAGGTTTCAAACTACCAGATATTATATTTTTGATTGGAGCTTTGAGGCTCTCCACGGAGACGTTAGAAGCCCGCAGGGGATTGTTAATCAAGGAACGGGGAAGCGATCGGCCGCGGCTTTATGAAGACCTGGAGTGATTTTGGAAGAACCAATAACTGGTTGGCAGAACCCGCAATCGAAGTACACTTCCTTGCGAATGCCAGGTGCTAAAATTACTACCCAAACAAAATGTCCAATAATTATTACCCAGCGACAAAACGAGATAATATCTTTTTTTACATCACCTTTGCGCGGTATTAATTTTTCAGTTGCTTATTTCGTAATTCGATCGTTTTTCTACCTTTCTGAGATTATTAAATATCGTTTTCAGTATTCTCGCTTCCGCATTTATCTACCTGCGTGCCTAAAATTATGTTTCTGTGATTCTAATAATCAAAAAAACAAAATATTCTCAGTTCGAGGATTCTCGATTTTGCCTATCAACGGAACTGGACATTGCAAAACAAATATATTCAACACGGAGTGAAGACAAATTTTCAGACCACCCGCAGAAATTGAAAACTTGCTAGGCAGCGTTAAACATGACCTAATTTTACGAACCCCTGGTGAATATTATGCTGTATACCTTGTGAATATGGCCGTGATTATATCGGATAAACGCAGCGGTGTACAGTGATGTGTCGAGTACGCAAGAAATGTCTGGAGCAGTTACAACGCGTCTGAAATATGCGTCTGAAATAATGACGCCAGAATATTGTGTCAGTGACAGCAAAAAAAAAAAAAAAAAAAAATCTTAACAAATTACGTTATACATCCTAATATTAATTTTAATCCTGGTCTAGGCCGCATAGGTCGCGAAAAATTAGCAACTAGCCTCATACATATGAATTAATGTTTTCAGTAATTTCAAATGCTCTATGCTGTAACGACAAATGACAAATGTCATTCCGATCCAGGCAAAATTTCAATCTAATCAAAACTTGCACTATCGATGCTGCTCGAAAATTAAAGGTTATATCTTACATATACAGGGTGTGCGGGAATGATATGATAACACTGAAACCGCAGATGGGTCACATCATTTCCTAATATTTGACAAAATTTTATTTCAATAAAAGTCTCACCATTTTCGAGATATATATTTTTTTAATTTTTTTTTTATTCGAAACAAGGGAATTTGTTCAGTTTAATCCATGCCATTTCTACAAATTAAGACTTTTTGATACCTGTTTTTTTTAGTTACTCTAAGGATATTTGAGTCATCTAAAACAATGTTCATTTTTTCTTAATACGATAAAAACACCTTTTAACAAGTTTTAAATGGTATAATTATGATAAACTTCTTTTAAAAGGATTGTTTTATTTTGGTTCAATATAGTGCCATATGGCGCTTGAGGCCAAATAAATTAAATAAATAAATAATAAAATAATCTGGTAAAAAGACCATTGTGCATTTTAAACATGTAGTAAAAAAATTATGATAATTATTTGAAGAAGATTTTTAAAGTTTTTTTTTTAACGGTTTAAGAAAGAAAATAACATTGTTTCAGATGATTAAAAAACCCTTGAGTAAATTGAAAAGAAAAACATGGTTTAAAAAGTCTTAATTTGTAGAAATTGTATGCAATAAACTGAACAAAGTCACATGTTTCAAAATAATATTTAAAAAATCAATATCTCGAAAATGGCGAGACTTTTACTGAAATAAAATTTTGTCGTATAGCAGGACATGACGTGACCCATCTGCGATTGCATGGTTATCCTTTCATTCCTGAACACCCTGTATATGGCGAAGAATTTAACATGTACATTTCTCATCGAATGTAAACAAATTTAAAAAAAAAACAACAAAAACAACAGCTAAAATTGATTTGTTAATCTGAACACAATACATCGTTTTCTTTTAATATTTTGGCAATTCATTCCATCGCATATGTTTATATAAATAGAACTGTTATTAAATAAGGCGTATAGCCTCGAGTTTGTCTGGCCGCTGTAGCACGCCAACGAATGACGTCAGCGTAGCGGACATGATGACAGTGACCGATCTTAGCCTTTTATTATTATTGATGACTCAATGATAGCTATATTACCGTTCCTATATAAGTTTTTTTTTAAATATATCAATGTATTTATCTGTCGACTGATTATCCGACTAAGATATTGGTTTTAACTGAGCTTCAAATTTTCTGACACGACCGTTACAAGCGGCTGCAGAAAATAATAGTCCTCATTACGGAGAAAATCTACAGTAGCCGTGAATTTTTAGACGCCGTTTTATACTTTCAAGAAATTGATTTCTTTGACGTTACCTCGTGCGAATGGAATTGGGTGGACGGTCAGGGTAAAAAGGCAAAGGTATTTTAATTTCGCATAACAGAGACCCTGTGATTGCTACCAGCGTGAAGTCCGTAACACGTTGCTGTCGAAGCTGCCGGACTGTCCCCATGGCAACGAAGAAATTCAATTAGCGTGGCTGGTGGTTTACACAGGTAATTAATTACTCATTAACGGCCCACGCAAGTTGGAAACGCGGGAGGAAATTGTTTATTGAACATTGCGCGAGAGTGGAAAATTGATTTCGCATTTGAGGCGAGTTAATTTTAGCGGATTCAGAAATTGATGCAAATTTCTTTATGCTAATGGATTTCTTTAAATAAAATTTCACATTTTATAACTAGGCAGATGCTGCTCCATTAATCTGTAATGACCTGTGTCTGTAAAAAGTCAGATTTAAATATATACTTACCATTCTGTAGTAACGACAGTCACTATATGCAGAGAAGATCTATCTGGAGACATTAGTTTTTGATAATGCAACTCATCTGACTATAGTCAGGGTAACCAGTATAATGTTGTTGAATTAAAGTGTACTGTTTTTGTGGTAGGACTGAATGTATTACTAAATTTTCTCTATCTACTGAGACATTAAAAAATATTTTAATATTGCAAAATTTTAATTTAAAAAATCATCAAATCCCTCTTTTTCTCAAAGTCTTTTTTAATATCTCGAGCTTTCAATGTTTTACTTTCGTAACTTCGCCGAAATGACACAGGTGCACATGATATTTTATTTCCTAAATAACTTGAAAAAGGAGAAAACGCTAAAAGAATTGAGATTAGTAGAGGGAAAAGTAGGTAAGGAAGGAAAAGGGTAAAAATGGGTGTCTTAGGAATTTGCCACCGAAGCAAGTGCTCAGTCGCAATTAAATTAAATATTTTACAAAGTGTTGGTGCTATATCTCTTGTAATCCCCTGTGATTCAACAGTAGCAGTCCCTTTTAATAAATTGTAAGCATTATGTCAGCTAAGTAAAAATGGGTAAAATTTTATGTAATTACGCTTTTATTAATTTCTCCCACAGTCAATCCTTCCCTCATATTTTTATGCATTCGGGAGGACGAGGATTCGAATCCCCGACCGGGCATCCAGATTTGGGTATTCCGTGATTTCCCCAAATCACTCCAGATGAATGCCGGGATGCTTCCTTCAAAAGGCCATTGCTGAATTCCTTCCCATTCCTTGCCTCCAGTGCTATCCTGCCTGTAATGACCTCGACTTCGACAAGGCATAAAGCAATATATATATATATATATATATATATATATATATATATATATATATATTGATTTTGATGCATTTATGTAATATTGACGTTCTAAGTTTGTCTTTTAGATATTTTATATAACTACTATTGCGCTTATACATGAGTCACAAATACAGACATTAGATGTAGTTACTTAAAATTAGTTTGCCGCATACCATTCATGTTTCAGTTTTCGTAGTTTCCCGAAATCACTCCAGCTGTATGCCGGGATGGTTCCTTCAAAAAACCATGGGAGATGCCTTAGGTTCCTTGCCACCAGTTCTTTTCCCGCCTGTAATGGTTTCAACGTCGACAAGAAAGATAGCCTCCACAAAAATATTTTAAAAATTAGACTAGATTTTGTCGAGGAGTCTTTTAGCAAAATGATGTCAAGGAATAATGTTAATTCGATATAATCACATAGGAGACAGGAGAAATACATATATTGATAACTATTTTATGGGTTATGCAACGACGGTTATAAGTTTCTATACACCAAAAAAGATCAGGACTGTGTTAATGTTGCAAACTCAAGTACAATAGAACTCCAATTATCAGAAGCAATTTTTACCCGACCCCATTCGGATAATAAAAAATTCGGATAGTTGATTTTTTTCCGAAAAAGGGTCTATTTTAATTAATTACTCTATGTACGTTGAAAATGGAGGAAATCAACTATTTTAAAGAAAAAGAGCATTTAATTAATTAAATGAAAAGGCAACACTTTCACAAGTTAAGGGTACTTACAAGTGCTGTACATTAGTGCAGTATGTATGTTCCATACTAACGTCATCTCGTCAAAGTAAGCTGTTTGACTATATTCATCCGTTTTCGGGCAGCCATGTCACGCATCCGCTTGACAGTGAGAAATTGCATATGGACACACTCGGGCTGACGCTCCATCAACTTCAACGCAGTTTCAAGGTCATCTTCCTCCTCGACGCTTTCTTCTCTCTCACTTTCAATAAGGTCATCATCATTTAGAATTTCATACCCAGGGTCTGAGGAATCACACACCACCCACTCTCCTATATCTAAAAAGCGATTCGGTTATTTAGCGATTCGGATATTCGGAGTTCGGAAAATTGGAGTTCTACTGTAATAACAATAGAGCTATTTAAAGGAGTTGAGAAGATAATCGATAAAGCAATTAAAAGTAAGTATCAAGCTGAACTGTGGACATGAGAGACATGAATTCTCATGGTTATCGTGATATGAAGTGGTTCCAAGTTGCCAAGTTTCTGTTCGATACTACAGTGGAGTTCGTGGGTTGACCTTACATAAGCTTCCACGCTAGCTCCAAAAATCTTTAGCGTGCTTTCCAATCAACTTCGCGTTTATGACATTGGCCGATAGCTGAACATTGTCTCAGAAACAGACTCCCATAAATACAACAAAATTATAGACATCAGGATTTGATTATTTATTTTTTACGCTAAATTTATACTGATATAAACACAAAGGCTTAAAATCAGCGAAACATTGGTTTAAACACGTAGGACGAAACTTCTCTAAAATCTATTACCTACTAATTACCGAAGGCACTATCGAGTAACTTAATTTAAACTATCAGTACCCAAAAATACGAATCTTGGTTGCTGGACTACGTGGTAGTTATGAAATACATGGTTATATATATATCTTTGACACATGACACTGCAATAATTAATGTGAATACGTTACTCTGCTGTCAAAGTAAGAAAAGAAAGAGCTGAATGACGACAGTGTGGTAGTATTACACCTACATTAATCCAAATCATTATTTAAATGTGAAAGTTATTGTTAGTAACACAGTTAAAGCACTCACAAAAGAATGTCATACTATGAAGAAGACAAACATTTAGAAATGATCAAAACGTTTTCAGTTGCTACAAAAACCTTCTCTAAAGCGAAATTTAGCATGAATACAGCTATTTCCCTCACCATGAAAATCCCTTTAAGAATAAAATAGTATATGTGGTTGCGCAGGTTAAGTATTTGAAGACTTGCCACTGTGTAATGACATAGTGGTATTGATTTCAAATTTCCAAATAAAATTGTAGTTGCAACCACATTCGTGGAATATGACCAGGTCTCTGAGTTGTATTCTACTCTAGTCGCTTGGAGTTCCTCAGGGCTCAATGTCGTCGCCCTGCCAACTCAAACAGCTGTAGCAAGCAGGGTCGGACTTCCCATATTGCCAGGGGGCTCTCTGCGGCTCCACTGTATATTATTAAACCCCCGGCATAGGTCAGAGGTGGACGCGCCCGAACTGTGCAAACTGGAAGGGTCAAGTGTGGGTAACTGAGCAAACATCTTACCGACACGACGGCCAAACTGGTCGAACGTCTTTGAGAACACAGCCACTGATGAAAGAAAGAAAATAAAAGTTACAGATCATAAAGGAACAACACAGAAACTTTGGAAGGAATATGTATCTGATAAGTACGAAATGTTATGAAATGGAACTATCCGTATGACAAATTTTCCTACTATAATTATAATTACATTGATTCCGCATTCAATTCATTTTATTTAGATGTATAGGAAACAATGAATGTATGGAACAAGAGATTTTAAGCAAGAAGTGGACAGTAGAGCACAGTGATTTGAAATGACAGTAACTGATCAACCGAGCAGGACGCTTCTACGATCTATCGCAAATGCTCAGTAGCTATGTCTTGCTGGACGGAGAAATTCTTGAGTAGGAAACAAAGAGCATGTATTATCTGGAGAGGCTTTAGTTGGAACATGAATATCACAGAGCGGCATAATAGCATAATTACTGTTCACTAATGTAATGACTAATGAATTAATTTTTGCTGATTTTAGATCGAAAGTAGTTTTGAAGATGTTGTAATGGTCCAATTTCTTACCTATTTATTATAAAAATAATTATATTTTCCAATTTCGGGTGGTGGCTTCAGTGTTGTAGGATTTTTGTTACCTCTATACCCGATACCGGATTTAACACTACTGCTGAAAATAAATTGTCTTTTAACTAAAGTAAAATTACTTCTCTAAGAACCACACACAAAGTTTACTTACTTTCACAAAAAAGAAAATAATTATCATTTACTATATTCTTACTGTCCCTTCTACAATATATTATTCTATTCGAAACATAAGAATTGCAATTCATTTATATTATTCCTTCTCTATTGCCCTCCAGCTTATTTTCTTGAGTATCCATATTATAATTATATATCCATCGTCTTGTTAATTGCAGCTTCTCAAGCCATCTTCTTTTCGTCAACTTTCTTTAGTAACCAGAGATCGTCCTTCACTTCCTTCGGTCTGGTTTGACTTTCTCTGATCTTGAAAAACTTTACTGCCGATGTTATTATATGTGACTCTAGTAATTTAATGACAAAAATATGCGTTAATAATAAATTACACGATTAATGAGGTCGTGTACCAACGTATTGTTGTTGTATGTCCGGATTAAACCAAGATTGGAATGCTATACAACTATGGGCGGAAGTGGAGGGAGGGGGAGGTAGGGGGGTGGTGCATAGTATATCTAGTTAGTCAGTAAAGACTGATTATTCATGGCAAAAGTATGAGCTTATTATGATCATACACAGAAAAAAGTGGTTTGTTATTATTATTTTGTGGAGGGGATACTGCTTGTTGAAGGTATAAAATGTAAATATCTAGGCATTTTATTGGGTTATAAACTAATTTTAACATGCATACTAATGCGTCCGCATTTGGAATACTGTTGTGCAATTTGGTATCCGTATCGCAAGGGATTCATTGACACATTAGAGAAAGTACAGAGGAGAGCCGCTCGATTCGTGACTGCTAGTTACAGTCCTTATGTAAGTGTCACAGAACTGATACATGGGTTGTGCTGGGATTGTTTGGCGGAGACAGACGACGTCGTTTTCGTTTGAATTTGTTGGAGAATATGCGAAAGTCTTTAATTTACGAGTGCAACGAAATACTTCTTCCGCCAACCTATTTAGGTCGCAATGACAGTAGGTATAGGATACGAGAAATAAGATGCCGTACTGATACATTTATGTACAGTATTCCTTCTTTCCTCGTTCTGTTCGGGATTGGAATGCACAGAATTAGGATTGGTGTTTAGCACCCTCTGCCACCCACAGTATTTGTGATTAGCAGAGTATAGAAGTACATGTAGATGTAGAAAATCTAGGGGAAAGTCCTCGCAGTCCTTAATAGTCTGAACGGGGAAATTCAGCATTCCGGAGGACGCTGGTTCAAAATCCCGTTCGCCCAAACAGATTTGGGTTTTCCATGGTTTCCCGAAATCATGCTACGATAAAAAGAAGGAGAAGACAGGATGATGTAACGGGTAAGAGTGGATGTATTGGGATACTAAACTACGGCCAAGCCGTCGCCTGAGTATGGTGGGTAGAATCTAACCCGTCTCTAAAGATCTCGCTGTTAACAGACGTTAAGCAATAATAATAATAATAATAAAAAAGAATCGGAAATTGATGAAGAACACAAGACGTAACTGATATGATCAAGGAGCTGAGTTAGAAGTAATGAGTAGAAAGTAGGAGATGCACCGTAATAATCTCTTTATTACATGGTTATGCTTTTGATACTTATTAGTCGCACTGTATTGTGCCAGCAAGCAACACTACTTGATTTTCTTCCATCAACTTGGATGTTATCAAACAGTGAGCCCCGCACATGACATATCTCAATGGATTACAAGAACACAAAAACGGGTTCACAAAAAGTAATGAATTTATCTAACAAACCAAATTATTTTTGTTAAAAGAAAACAAGATAAGATATGTGTACAAAGTCTTAAAGAGTCCACTAGGCTCATTCAAACATGTCTCTAAACAATATGGGTAACAGCTCAGGTTTTTTTTTTGCGGGTCCTGATAAGTTTCAAACTTGTCATTTTGTTCTGTGGCACTTGACCGAGTCCTCGCACATCTGACGATATTGCCGGTGGCGGGACGCGCACCTCGGACCCACAGATCTGGCAAGCCCCTCCGCTCACATCGACACTCAAACCAGAAGTAAGTCTTTGCCTCGACTGCCACCTTCAGCGTTCCATGAAACAGATAAAAGAACATATCGGAATGGGGTGTCACTCTTTTGCATATGCCGGCTGTGTCCTTGTCGTTATCGACGGCAAGGAGTCCTCGGAAAACTGAATTGATTGTAACTTGTCACAATACTTCCCAAAGCTATTGTCATCGCCTTGGCCTTTCGTACAGCTTCCATTCATACTGGAGTCAACCCAGCAAATGTATTGACGTCTGCAAGGACGTATCCAGGATCAGAACTGGGGAGGGGTGGGGGAGGGGCAACATCTGAGTTAGGCGAGGGCAACATCGGAATTGGGGGGGGGGGGGCGGGAACTCGTATTTTTTTCGAGGAAGTGGGGTGGGGGACTGAAACATGACAATACTTACAAAATAACACTCAAAACTATTGAGGAAACTATTTTTATTATTGATTAACATAGTAATCCAAGGAGCTATTATGCAGTTAATCAAGATCGTACCTTAGTTATAGTTTTTTATGTAAACATTAATCGTCTTGGAATCTCAGAAAAATTTTCTATAATTTTGTCAATATCTCACGGTGTACTTCCATGAAATTTCGATGCACACTCATCAGACATAATCCAGTCAATCATTCCTCTCCCATACTGCTCCTGAGCTAGTTCTTCACTCGTCGAAACGTGCTGAAGGCAACTTGATTTCTCCTTTAGGGGGGGGGGCAGCAGTCCCCTCCCCCCTGCCCCTCGCTGGATACGCCCATGGACGAATGGTTTTACAACGGCGGCAGTTCACCGAAAAAAACACTTTCACTTGATCGTCCTGTCTAACTTCTGGAACACGTCTCATTAACGATGGATCGCGGATCGGATGGATATACGGAGAAGATCAGAAATGGTACAACGAGGGGAAAAGATGACTATGACCACAAAAATTAGCACTTAACTTGAAGCATAAGACAATAAGAAAGTTTTCATTTGTAAGCAAGGGGGCCAGAGGTTATAACAGATTATCGGGGAATGTGTTTACAAAAAATTCAAAATAAAAATTCGCTTTATGCTAAACTAGATGAAGACGAAAACTGCGACCAGAATTAATGCTCATCATAATTAATAAACAAAACAAAAAAGATGCGGATATAACCAGTGGAACAGAGATCGAGTTATAGATAGGAGTTAGAGGAAATGTAGTACGGTCGTTGTAGTCGTAATGTATTGTCGGGAACAGAGAAGATAATAAAAGTATAGAGGAGCATGGTTGTTACTCACCGTGAGTGCTGTAACAGGGCTGTTCATTACGCTAGTGACGGCAGGGGCTGGTGTAGCCACGTAATGGCCCCTAATTGGGTCCACTGCTCCTGTGGCTTATGGCTTGCGCGCCGCCCTAGTGTAACTTCTCGTTTCGCAATGCTGGAAACGAAAAATCCGGGCGCACATGATGTACTGCGTGATCTGCGGTGCTTGTTGTTTCATAGCAATAACAATACACTAAACCAAATTTCGTCGAAGTAAATTTAGCCAAAATCGCGAGGAACGGGCTTTTGAACTAAATTACAGCCGACCCCGTTAACGTGCGGGCAAGCGTACTGGCTCCACGAAGCGAGGATCTACCGTTCGAATCCGGCAGAGGGCGAAGTTAAAAAATTATGTGTTGGAATACGCTTGTGTCGTCCTTCACTTGAATAACAGTTGGAGAAAGACGGCATTAGACGTCGGTCTAATATAGGACAAAGTTTCATAGGAATACACTGCCTCGAATAATAACTAATGTTTACTAGCAATCGTAAAGGCAGGCTTTTCATCATTGTTCTTCGAATCTACACTAGTATTACAAATGCGGAAGTAACTCTGTCTTTTTGTTACATTTTCGCGACTTAATGGCTAAAGTAATCTAGATGAAATTTGACGAAGAAGTATCGTTTTTCGTTAGGAAGGACGTAGGATACTTCTTTCGGCATAAATAAATATTCTGTCATGAGATATTGCAGACAGACGGATAGAGTGTGTGTCTGCAATGTTTCGTCGGACGGAGCTTTGTTTCTCTCGCGGTCAGTTTGTGTATAATCTGTTCATAAATTACATTTACAGACACAGCTTCATATTGAATTAGTTATTTAATTTAAAGTCTGCTCTCTGTCCAGCAGCCCACTTCCCAGCCTTCAGCTAGGAGGAATGAAATCGTAAAAAAAAAGCTTCATAATTAGCGTAGATTGTAGAATTTAAACTTGTAGTTTGGGCTTTTACAACCCTAAAATTTTTGGTGTCAATACAATATGGTTTTACTTTTATATGCTCCGCAGGCATAATATTAGCCTATGCAAATGAAAAAATATCATTATTGATATTAATAAGCAAAATCGACAGATACTGGAAATATATCGATTTTTGTCCTAAGCCAGCAATTATCTAAAAATATTTCCCAAAATATCATACATATTATTTCTATAAGGTGTTTTTTTGTCACAAGCCATTATCTCCCTTCATATTTAACCGAAATTAATGAATAAGGTGTCATATTAAAGATTATGGTCTCCACCTTGGTCACATCATATTTTAAGAAAGGATTTTTTCAGAATTCGACCCTTAAAGGGCAAAAATGTTAATATTTCTAAAATGCTGTTTTTTGTGTTACGAGTCATTTATCTCCCTGGATACCTATCTGAAATCGTTTGATGAAGTATCATTTTAAAGTTTAAGATCTCCGCTTTGGTGACATCTTATACTAAGACAGGAATTTTTCAAAATTTGACCCTTAAAGGGCAAAAGTATCAATATTTCTGCAACGCTTTTTTGTGTCACGATCCATTTATATTCCTTTATATCTAACCGATATAGATAAATGAGGTATCATATTAAAGAGTAAAGTCTCCACCGTGGTAACATTAAATTATAAGAAATTAATTTTTCGTAATTCAACCCTTAAAGGCCAAAAATGTCAATATTTTTAAAATGCTTTTTTGTGTCACGAGTCATTTATTTCCCTTCATACCTAACCGATATAGATAAATGAGGTATCATTCTAAAGATTAAGGTTTCCACTATGGTCACATCTTGTTTTAGGAATGGAATATTCCGAATTTAACTCTTAAAGGGCAAAAATATCAGTATTTCTAAAATGCGTTTCTGCATCTCGAGTCATTTATCTTCCTTGATAATTAAACAAAATTGATAAACGACTTATCATTTTAATGACTGAGGTATTCGTAAGGTCTTCGGTTGGCTACACCATATTTTAAGAAAGGAATTTTTCAAAATTCGAACCTTAAAGAGCAAAAGAATTAATATTTCTACAATGCATTTTTCAGTCACGAGCAATTTATCTAACCGAAATCGATACGGGGTATGGTTTAAAATATTACAGTATCCGCTTTGGAGAGGTCATATTTTAAGAAAGAACTTTCTTTAAGTTCAACGCTAAAATTTCTAAAACTTTTTTTCTTTTTAACCTTGCTTGATGCTTAACCGAAATTGGTAAATGAGGTATCATTTTAAAGGCCAAGGTGTCCGCTTTATTCACACCATATTGTATAAAAGGAATTTTTTGGAATTTGACCCTTAAAGGCCAAATTGATCAATATTATTTCTACAACATTATTCTTTTTTTATTATTACGAGCCGTTTATCTCCTTTGATACCTAACCGAAATCGATAAATGACATATCATTTTAGAGATTAAGGTCTCCAATTAGGTAAAATCATAAATTAAGAAAGAGTTTTTTGGAATTTGATACTTAAAGTCCTCAGATTGCAGCAGCAGTATCGCTGAGATGTTAATAAACTGTTTTTTATACAATAAGTAGCTTTTCGGATATTTTTTTTTTCTGGTATGGAAACATTTTTGATTTGCTATACAATTCCAGTGTAAACATTTTATTCGCACAGCAGCACATATCACAGAGATGTTATATGCTGTGCGCATTTTGTTCAGGTTGGTTGTATTCTGTTAGGGTCAGTGACAGTTTGTTGTACATACAGTGTGTTTTAAATTTTCCTAGCTGTTTCGTAATATGTTTTGATGCGTACCTATTACTCTAAACAAATAAATATTTGCTACAAAGTGCGGTTCTACTTTTCATTATATTACAAGCATTAAACCTCACTATTCATTGTATTTTATTCGCGAAATTTTCGCACGGGTCGTCTAGTTTAAGAAAATTAAAGACATGCAGAAATTAGGGTTTTATTATTTTATCTATTCTTGTAATCTATAAAACCAGTAATCGTCTGAAATAGACTTCAAAAGAACTCTCAGTTTTATTTATTTCCCGTCAATCTACTCCACTTATCCGATGCCGCCGAGTTAACGGTAGAAGCCACTGTGTAATGTGTTAAATTGGATACTGAATTGCATTCGTACAAAAAAATATCGAATTGGTACTTAAAACTGATACTCCAAATATAATATAGATTTTGGATATACCTAGAATAAAAATATCGAAGATAAATATCGATTATTTTATGAAAAATATCGGTATGTAGAAAACACGTGTTTTTCTCATGGGCAGTTAGTTATATGTAGCTTGCTGATGGGTTTCCAGCATTCAAATGCTAATTATCTTAGCAAAGGACAGAAAATCCAAACATGTGTACAAAGCGGTATTGACGTAAGATGAACCGAGAAAGTGACCTAATTTTGAACCACAAACAAAAATCTGCCTGAGGAACTTTGGTAAGTCTTCTCCCACAGTTAATGAAGTGAACTACACTTAATGGTTCCTTGAGGTTTATTACTATGTACACAAAACACTGGTAAACAATAACAAATGTGGTACAGTTAGCGGATGACCGTCGAGAAATTTAGCCTGGTCCTGATCCGGGGTAGAGAGAGACGGCTTCTACTTCTCGCGAACTTCCGGTGGTCTTCTGTAGTTGAAGCTGGTTCCGCGGTCAGGCCGGAACTGGCGGTGGAGCGGCCGGCTACGCTTATATAGGCGGCCTGGCGCAGGAATTCCGTTGTGTGGTAGTACGGCGACCTCTGTAAGAAATAGTCCCACTTAGCTTCTAGATGATTCTATTTGTTTTCCTGGTTTGTTTTGATGTCTCTGCGCCTGTTTGGAGTCGTATATGTATCCCGGCGTGCAGGCGCGTTGTGTGTGAGGTCTGCCTGGCAGGGGCCTTTACTGGCAGACTGAACATTCCTCCCTCCCGGGGGGGGGAGGGGGGGAAGCGATGTCTGCGACGTCTGCGAGGTCGTCTGCCGCGGCGCCCTGGAGCAGACTATGAAGGCTACCTCCAGGGGAGTACGGAGCTGTTCCCCTGGCGATGCGTGCCGACCTGCGTCGTGGTGCAGGTTGTGGTGGAGGTACTTGTGGAGCTAACGGCATCGGTTCGTCGGCGTCGATGGCCGGGGGCTGTACGGGGGGCGCTGAAGATGGTCCCCGCAGGTGGTCGAGAGGTTGCGGCTGAAGGGTGTCGGAGCGACCGACAGGTTGTGGCGTCGTTGGTGGCGCTGTAACTGTCCCTGAGCAACGGTTAGACGGCAGGAGTGGTGGAGGTGGCAGGGAAGGAGAGGAAGAAGTGGATGGCCGTGCCGTGGTGGAAGAGGACGGTGCCGTGGGGTAGCGGGGACGTAGTTGGTTTCGATGGCGTCGCACTATCCGGCCATCCAGGCTGACGTCGAACAGTTGGCGGCCCCGGGGCCGCTGGATGACCCCCGGAAGCCAACCGGCCCGGGAGCCAAACCCGCGGGCCCAGACTAGGGAGCCCGGGGTGAAACGGAATGGGCCCGAAGGTACCTGTACTTTGGGCGGGGGTAAGAGGAGATGGAGGAGAGTGCGAGGTTGGCGGCCATGTAGCAATTCCGCCGGGCTTTTGGCCCCCACTGGAGTGGTTCGATAGGAACTGAGGAAGAGTGTCATGCCTCTTCGAGTTTGTGACTTGTGGTGTATTTGGTCATTTGGGTTTTGAATGTTCTGACTAGCCGTTCCGCCTCCCCGTTAGATTGGAGGTGGAAGGGCGGGGTGAGGAGGTGTTGGATATTGTTGGCGGTACAGAAGGATAGGAATTCCCGACTTCGAAATTGCGGTCCGTTATCTGTGACGATAGCGTATGGTAATCCTTCGATGGAAAAGATCTTCGTGAGGGCTGAAATGGTGACCTCTGTAGTGATTGTGGAGCAACGGACGACATATGGGAAGTGGGAAAAGGCATCCGTCACTAGGAGCCACTGGTGGCCTAGGAATGGGCCAGCGAAGTCGAGGTGAATGCGTTCCCAGGGTCCGGACGGTGCCGGCCAGGAAAGGAACTTTTGAGGGGGGCGGGGCAGTTGTTGGGCACAGATGGTACAGCGCGCACCATCTTCGTGACATCCGTGGTAAGGCCGATCCAGAATACATGGCGTCTGGCAAGGGATTTGGTGCGGGCAATTCCCCAGTGTCCTTGGTGGAGAGTTTGGAGGATTGTCGGTTGTAGGGATCTCGGAACGACGACCCTCGGGGTGGAATTTGGTTCTGTGCGGAGGAGCACTCCCTCTACTACTGAGAGCTGGTGGCGGATGGAGTAGTAGAACTTGAGGTCTTGATGATGGCGTGGAGGGGAACGTGTTTGCCACCCGTGTTGGATGTGGTGTCGGATGACACGGAGGAGGGGGTCCTCCCCTGTGGCTGCCGCGACTTTTGAGGCCGTGACTGGAAATGTCTTCAGTGCTTCTTGTATGTCATCGTCGATCTGGAACACCAGAAGTTCCGACTTGTCGAAGGCAAGGTCTGGTCCCTGCGGTAGTCTGGATAAGGCGTCTGCATTGGCATGCCTGGAGGTGGTACGGAAATGCATGGTATATCTGAACTGGGACAGGAATAGTGCCCAACGCTGGATGCGGTGGGATGTTTTGGTAGGCAGACGTGTGGACGGATCAAATAGTGATAGGAGAGGCTTGTGGTCGGTAATGAGATGAAAAGAAATCCCAAATAAAAGGGAATAGAATTTGGAGCAGGCAAAAACAATAGCTAGCGCCTCTTTCTCGATTTGAGAATATTTAAGCTGAGCAGCCGATAGGGCTTTGGAGATGTAGGCTACGGGGCGTTCCGTGCCATCTGGTAATTTATGAGACAGAACTGCCCCCACACCGTAATCGGATGCATCTGTGGCAAGTATCAAGGGGAGGTTTGGAGTGTATGGCATGAGGCATGCTGCGGACTTGAGCTGCTGTTTAAGGGTGTGGAATGCGGTCTCGCAAGCTGGGGTCCAACGGAACGGGACATTCTTGCGACAGAGGTGGTACAGGGGTGCTGCCACTTGTGCTGCTGAGGGTATAAATTTTCTGTAGTATGAAATCTTGCCTAAAAAAGATTTCAACTGATGTAGATCCTGAGGCCGAGGTAAGTTGGAAATAGCGTCCACATAGGAAAATGCTGGGGAGATGCCTTCCTGAGCGATGATGTGACCCAGGTAGGAAATGGATTGTTGAAAAAATTGACACTTGGAAAGGTTGCATTTTAATCCTGCTGCACGGAGGCGGAGGAAGAGTAGGCGGAGGTTGGTCATGTGTTCGGCAGCGGAGGGTCCCGTGACGACTATGTCGTCGAGTTAGTAGATGCATCCCGGAATATCCTGGAGAAGTTGTTCGAGATAGCGTTGAAAAATCGCTGGAGCACTGGCCAATCCGAACATGAGCCGGTTGAGTTGGAAGAGGCCAGAGGGAGTGTTGATGACTGTGTATTGTCGGGACTGGATATCCAAAGGGATTTGAAGGTATGCTTCTGCCAGGTCAATTTTTGTAAAAGTAGGTACCTCCTGCTAGTTTACGGAAGAGGTCGTCCGGTCTCGGAAGTGGATAGTCGTCTACCAGCAGATGCGGGTTGACGGTGGTCTTAAAGTCACCACAGAGACGTAAGCGGCGTCCTGGCTTCTGAACTATGACCAACGGCGTGGCCCAGGGGCTGAACCGCACCGGCTGGAGGATCCCTTCGTCTTGGAGACGTTGAAGTTCTTCCTGAAGTGGTTGTTGAAGCGCTACGGGTACCTGGCGTGCCCGGAAGTATCGAGGCCGTACGTCCGGCCGGAGTTGGAGTGATGCTTCGAAGTCTTTGCACAGCCGACGCCTGGTGAGAACAGGTCCTGAAACTCGGTGCAAAGGGCGTCCACTTCAGGAAAAGGAACATGCTGAGATACGAGGTGTATGTTATCCTCAATTGAAAATCCGAATAAGCGGAAAGCGTCCAGTCCAAATAAGTCTGCTGTGAGAGAACTGTTAACTACTAAAAAGGGGACTGAACGATGTACAGACTTATACATGACGTTTGCTGTGAACTGTCCCAGGAGTGCTATTTCCTGTTTGTTGTATGTCAGGAGGCGCTTGGGGGCCGGCGAGAGGGGGGGCGAGCCAATTTGCACATAAGTAGTATAATTAAGCAATGAGACTGCTGCTCCTGTGTCGACTTGTAGGCGCAGAGGCTTGCCATTGAACCGTAACGTCAATAAAAAGTTTGGATGCAGTGGAAGTGTCTACCTGATTGATATCCATAGGTGCGCCGCTCAACCTGTCTTGGTAAGACCCTGGGCGGCGAGAGGCCGGGATTGGCATTGGTGGTGTTGGTGCGGCAGACGGACGCCAGGTGTCCTTCCTTGCCGCAAACGTGAGCATTCAGCCCAACGATCCGGACAATTTTTCCCTCTCATGTGCTGAATAACAGGCGGGCAGGAGGGTAGGGCGGAGCGGGCCTGCGGCGTCGGCGCTGCGGATCCGCTGCTGCTGCCGAGACTTGGTGCCCCTGCCGGAACGGGCCGGTTCGATGTCCTTACTGAGGAAGCGGTCCCCGGTTGTGGTGTCGCGAGGAGCGCGACTGGGAGCTCTGGATGGCGGCGACGTCCTGTGTGTCCTCTACGTCGGTTCGGATTGCGGCCACATCCGCCCAGGACTCCAGGCGGCGATCTGCGGCCGTAGATATTTCGAATTTGGTAGGCAAGTTCGATGACCTGCTCCGGGGATGGGTCCTCTAACTTGAGGGCGTCATGCCGGAGTGCGGCATCTGGTGCAGCCTGTATGATGTGATCACGCACCATGTCGTCGGCGTAGGATTCGTGGGAACAACGAGTTTGAAACTTACATTTTCTGCTAAGGCCTTGGAGTTCGGCCGCCCACTGGCGATACGTCTGATCGGGCTTCTTCCGGCATTGATAGAATTCCGACGCGGGCCGCGACGACATGGTACCGGCGTCTGTAGTATGCATTCAGTGTCGTACAGATGGTCGTGAAGGTGAGGGTGTCGGGGTCTTGTGGCTGAAGTTTGGTGAGCAAGACATACATCTTCGATTGGTTCCAGGAAAGGAAATATGCACGCTGGTCTTCTTCTTTGGATATGTGATGAATTGCGAAGTGTTGTTTTATGCGCTTCTCGTAGGTCTCCCATTCTTCGACGTCGTCGTTGAATGCTGGGAACGGAGGCGGGGCCGTGGGTTGGGGGCGGAGATTCCTGACTTCCGCAATCAGTTGTCTCTGAGATTCGAAGAACTGATGTAGAAGTCCTTGGAGGAACTGTTGCCATTCCGTAGGTGCTGCTGGCGTAGCCATGATGGTCGAGAGTTCTTATCCCAACCTTGTCGCCACTGAAGTGAACTACACTTAATGGTTCCTTGAGGTTTATTACTATGTACACAAAACACTGGA
>JARYHS010009186.1:246315602-246681848 GCA_031002005.1 Vandiemenella viatica
CAAGAAAAGAAACGTCGATAAGAATACACGAGATTACTTTTTGTGGTGCTTAGATGACCAAAATCGGATAAAATAAGAAATATGAAAGTAAATTGTCGTCAATATTTGTGTTGTTTATCCTATTTACTAAACATTATTAAACACATACAAATACACTATTAATACATTCTCCAGTTTCAAATATGGTTAATGAGACCTATAACTGTTTTTTGGGTTGTTTCTGACTTGCAACTAAATAAATGCCTTTGACGGCATACGCGTTTCGCCTTTATTCAAGGCATCTTCAGTGACCTAGATAAGCATATATACACATATATATATATACAATGATGTTGTTTGATTTTTGTACAGTTTTCTTAAAATATTAAATAGGTAATTACAGTTTTTATATATGCATTAACACGCCTAAGTTCGTGTTTCCATACCAGCTACTCTTTTTCCACTATCACTACTGTCCAAAGTTTGTGTAGGCTGCATTCTAGGTAATTTCACCGGCCACGAACTAGGGCACTGAAGATGCCTTGAATAAAGGCGAACCGCGTTTGCCGTCAAAAGCATTTATTTAGTTGCAAGTCAGAAACAACCCACAAATCAGTTATCATAGCAACTAAGGACTTGGGCCGGAAAAATCACCAATATGTTAAATGAAACCTATGTTTATCATTCTGTGTGGTCTACACCTCTCACATCTTTTCAGCATGTTTCAGTTAATTTCGTCTGTGTGTTGCCTCGGTAACGTGGCAATGCAGATCGTGGACTCTTGAACTGTTGAACCGGAAATGATTGCAGCTTGAACGAGTTAAATGTCAGAAAACTTTAGTTGTCGCAGCTGTTACGAAGGCATACACGTTCAATCATGGATAGGACACGTTTAGCTACAATTTTATGTAAAAATTGGGTGGGGTGGGACATTCTCCACCACCGAAATACTGGTACTGACCTTTTGAAATTAGGATTAACTGCTTCCTTATAATGTCCTCTTCACGTTGTACACTCTCCTTTTCCGGCAAAGTCGCCTCGAATTAAATTAAAAATGCCTAAATATGACGTTGCAGCGCTGCTATTAGTTGCCGCTGCGAAATCAATGATAATCTCTTGAAATGTTGGTTTAATTCTTTGTTGTAATATTTTCTTGCCGTTTTAGCTTCATTCCGTTGCAAAACGTCGCATAAAATTAACAGACAAAAATTTTATCCGAAATGCAGTACTATAAGGCTCACCATCTTGGAATCGATATAAGCAGTCAGAGATAATCGATTGCATCAGTTGTAAACAAATGTGCAGTTTGTCTCTGGTTTGCGACATGGGCTGCCGCAGAACGAATTTCCCGTAAACTTTTTACTCTTGGTCCAGGCCGAATTTCAACCTAACCATGATCACTATGACAAAACGAACCTATTTAGGTTGATATGATCCCTGTACCGATAATTTTTTAGTAATTTTTACAGTGCTGCTAACATTTCGCGGTTGCGGAGCATCCCATATTTCGGCATTTTTAATTTAATTCGTGGCGACTTATCCGGAAAAGGAGAGTGTTAAACGTGAAGAGGACATTATAAGGAAGCAGTTAATCCAAATTTCAACAGGTCAGTAACAGTTTTTCACTGGTGGAGAATGTCCCACCCCACCCAAAAAATTTAAATAGTAATCCAGTTAACTCTCAAAAAATGAACGTAATTAACAAAAGTAACAGAATCTAGTACTATACTCTCGAGAAGGTACATACAAGTCTGCTGATGGTACTGAAGGTGGCTGCACGTTGAAAAGAGCCTTATAGGAAGGTGCGTGGCTAGTTCAAGAAGATGACGTCATGGACCTTCAGACGCTCGCCGGGCCGAAGAATGTGGAGGTCGGCCTGTGCGGTCCTCTTCATCTCGGGAATGCCGCAACGATCTTCCGCTCCGACGGAACGCAGAGAGCGGATTTTTCCGATGTCGCTGACTTCCAGGGGAAAGTAAGAGAGCGACTTTCGAGAATAGAACGTATTTTCTACGGACACAATTTTTCAATTTTGCTCATTCGTGCAGCTCATAGTGAGGCTACAGACAAGGGACACATATCTCAGATACGATACTGCGAGGAAATGAGGTAACAGTGTGCCTCTACCTAATAGGAGACATATAAATATCAAAAAAATGCATATGTATGTGTTTTTAATGAGAAGTAGCAGACGAAAAAAAAATATAATAAATGAAATTTCAAACGCATACAAAATCGGGGTTCAGAGGTGGTCTCTATATTGTTGTGATAATGCACTGCCAAGGGCGTGGCTCTGGTTAGATTCTGTAATCTTCCGAAGAAGCGTCGCGTGTTTATGACTTTACGCCTCGTCGATGTCGGTGTCACTAGAGGCGTGGGCAGAAGGAACGGGAAGGAATATGACTATACCCCTTGAAGGAACAATCTCGGCATACTCGTGCAGTTATAATTCTCCTCAATATGTTAGGTTTTGTGTTAGGGATAATGGAGGAAAACTATCGCAATCAGGATTTCCATCAAAATAACTTACCAAAAACACAGTCACTAGGCCTCTACTTCTTAACAGCAAACAAATTTGGTAGGGATAATACGAGGACTTTAATTAGTAGTCCGGTTTATTACACACTCATGTCTTGAAGTAAGTGACTGTTTAATTATTGATTAGGGTACAGAATGTTTTGAATCGAGTTTTTGGGACCTGTTCTCGCAGCGTAACTTAGTTCACAACCCAAACGTCGTCGGTTTAATGAAGCCAGTGTGTCAAAAATAGCATGAGAGCTTCTTTCCACCAGGATAGATGAGAGGTAACAATCTGGCTTAGAATTTGAGGGGCCCAGGCTCGAATCCGGAGAACCAGATTTTAGTTTTTCTTGGTTCCCGAAATCACTTCAACCGAATGCTGGGGTATTTTATTCAGAAGGCCATGGGAACATTCCTGTCCTTTCCTTCTGCCAACCCGCTTACGCCTCTAACGACATCGATGTAGACGATCCGTAGAGCCCATATAAAAAAAGGAAAACAAAGCATGGCATTCTGTGCCAATGCGCGCTAAAATAATTTCCACATCAGAGAGTTGCCTTGATCAATCCGGCAAGCTTGGATATAATATTACTTTTATTCCTTCCGACAACCTAAATAAAAGTAGAAATATGCTTTCACTGTTGGCAAGATACGAACAAAGCTATCAATCTGCAGCATCGTCGACGGAACAGATTGCGAACCTTTGATTCTGAGCCAAGTCAAAAAACTGAATCAGGGAACTGAAAGCTTCTCTGACGATCTTGGCTGCAGATTCGCCGATCTCTGATTTAGTGCTGATACGTGAGAGGTTCAAGTGAAAAGATCTGGAGCAGGAATCGAACACAAGGAATGCAATGCTGTAAATGCACGCTCATTTCACACGTAAGCTGTAAATAAGAAACAGTATAACTCATGGATACGCTGATAAAAATGCATAAATTTAATTAAAATTAATATTTAGTTATTGAAGTATGTATATTTATAAGACGAAGGTGATTGAAATTACCATCCTCGACAATGTTCCAGTTGAGCATAAGAACATGAATTACTATCAGACAAAGCTGTACTATTCAGTAGTAACCAGAGATTTACCGGCCAAGTTTTGGGTGCATTTTTGCTGTCATATTCTGAGCACTATTACGCCATAACCTTTGCAACAGTAATAAAGATTTTATAAAAAGAAAATAATGAAAAAATTTTACGAAAATATTTTCGTCGTATAATAACGAATAAAAGTATTGTCTATATTCTGTGTTATAGCCAACTAGCTGTGCCCGCGACTTAGTCCGCGTGGAATAGTTATTTTGGGCATCATATTTATTTTTGCAAACAACCTCCTCAGCTTTATAAATTATAGCAGTTACCCACGACTTTGTCCGCGTCAATTTCTGTTATTATTTTAGACAATTTTTTGCAAATTTAGTTTTTTTAAGTTTTTAAAATAACATAATTATTTTAAAGTACTTCTGCGTAAATTATATTTTTAGTTTTATTTTCTTGTGGCAGAAGAACATATTGGTTTTCTCCGCAACTTGATCTTGACAACGCGACATATAGTTCGCCGTGTGAAAAGCAGTCTTGACGTAAATCGATTCCTACGTGTTTAAATGTTTGCCCCTGTGATTTATTAATTGTAACGGCGAAAGATAGCTTAACGGGAAATTGAATTCTTTTAAAAATTAAAAGGTAAATCATTTGGAATCATTGGGATGCGAGGTATAAGCACTGTTTGACCAACTGCTGGACCAGTCAAAACTATTGCAACGATCACGTTATTGCGTAGAAATTTAATTTGAAGTCGGGTTCCGTTACATAAATTTGGTGGTTTGAGATTTCTAAGTAAAATTATTGGGGCACCTATTTTTAACTTGAGGGAATATGGGGGAAGGCCACTTGGGTTCAAAGAATTAAGAAACTCTTGTGGATAATGTACCGCATCTTCTTGATCCATTACGTTATCAATAGACGTGTAGGTAACTATGTCTCCTGGAAGTTTACTTAAAATTAGGTTGTTAATTTCGTCCACGCTACTGTTTCTCGCCGCCAATATTGCCCTTTGACACATCCATTGATGATCGTTATTTTCTATTTCGCTGATTTCAGGGTAAACTTTCGATATTAAGTCCTCAATGTTACTTACTCTTTCTCCTAAATCGCGATCAATTTCAATTTTATTTTCAAAATGAGGTACTTTCCCGTCTCCTATTAAAAGTAACTTTGAAGGAAAAGTTATACTACCTCCCCCAAATGTGCTCTCATATTTTTAGTTAATTTTAAAATGTTAACAAACTTCCATAATGGGGAACTTTTAAGGCAAGACTTTACAATGTCTGCTCTAGTTCCCCTTACTATTACTGGTAAAGTTTGTCGAAAGTCCCCAGCAAACATAACAGTAATCCCACTAATGATTTTATCACAGCTTCTAATATCTCTAAGAGTCCTATCTAGAGCCTCCACATGAGCTCTATGGATCATGGTACATTCGTCTCAGATTATTAAACTGACATCTTGTAAAACTTTTCCCAAAGGACCATTTTTACATATAGAGCACACGCTATCTTTCTGTAAAGAAATAGTTAGGGGCAGTTTAAAAGTGGAATGAGCTGTGCGTCCACCTGCTAATACTACAGAGGATTCCCCTATTAGAAACAAAATACTATCCTTAAAACAAACAATACTATAAAGAAAACCATGACACCTACTTATAATTAATTATATCAAAACGAATAAAAAAAGTGTTAATAATTGTGAAATTATTAGAACCAAAATATTATCCTTAAAACAAAATGAAATAGTATTTAAAAGTATTATTATACGACAATATTATATCGCAAAAACAAATAACGCTGCATACAACTGTTCAGAAGGGAGCCGACCGCGCGTAATCTATACTAATATTATAAAGCTGAAGAGTTTGTTTGTTTGTTTGTTTGTTTGAACGCGCTAATCTCAGGAACTACTAGTATCTTATAAGATGTTCATTGAAATTAAGTGATGCCAAAGACAATTTTGTTCACAATTAAATACTCTTAATCAACAACACATTTATTTGGATAAAGATTAATATTATTATGTTGATACAACTCTAACAAATAATTGGTAATAATGCATTAATTTCGACAAAATTTGATTACCATAAAAACGGTTCTAGTGAGTTAATCTTAAAAGATAGACATATACTGTCGCGGACATTTTTTTAGATCATTTCAAGAGGAATAATCCTTTCATACATATTTTTTTGGTATCTTGAACCGTTTTCGCAGCGCACGCAACAGAAGCCCTCAAAGATGAATAATTTTCCCCTTTTTTCCACATTTTACATTGTTTCTTCTCTCCTATTAGTCGCAGCGTGATGTTATATAGCTTACAGCCTTCCTCGATAAATGGTCTATGCAACACAAAAAGAATTTTTCAATTCGAACCAGTAGTTCCTGAGATTAGCGCGTTCAAACAAACAAACAAACAAACAAACTCTTCAGCTTTATAATATTAGTATAGATTTGCTATCATATTCTGAGCACTATTTCGCCATAAGCTTTGCATCAGTAATACATCATTTTTTTAAAATATTGACAAATTTTACGATGATATTTTCGTTCTATACTAATAAATACGAGGGCTGTCCAGAAAGTAACAGACGTTTTGTAATAAAAAAATAAACAAAGTGAAAAAAACGATTTTTATTATATACATTTTAGAGGTAAACTCTTAGGCTATTTTTCAACATAATCGCCATTTAAATTAAGGCACTTATAACGTGGTACAAGCTTTTCGATACCCTCTCTGTAGAAATTTGCCGCCTGAGACTTCAACCACTGGTTTACACAGGCATGCAGTTGAGCGTCAGTTTCAAACCGTTATGTTGCGAGCCACGTCTTCATCGCCGGGAACAGGTGCTAGTCGCTCGGTGCCAATTTCGGGCTGTACGGCGGGTGATTGAAAACTTCCCATCCAAAACCATCCAAGAGCTCTTGGGTACGATTGGCCGTGTGTGGACGAGCGTTGTCGTGGAGAAACAAAACTTTGTCACTGAGTTTTCCCCGACGCTTGTTTTGTATCGCGCGTCTTAATGTTCTGAGTGTTTCGCAATACCTTTCTGAAGTGATTGTTTGGCCACGTTCAAGAAATTCAACGAGAATCACAAAATTTGTGGTAACCAAGTTTACAAACCACAATCTCATGAACTAAACTCCGTGAAATTTGGGGGAAATGTTCTGAAAGCTCCGTAATCGTGAAACGACGATTTTCACGGATTTTTTCGTTGATTTTCACCACCAGTTCATCACTCACAACACTAGGCCTACCCATGCGGTCCTCATCGTGAACATTGGTTCGACCATTTATAAAATCAATGCACCATTGCCTCACTCGGCTTTCACTGATTATTCCTTGGCCGTACACATCACAAATCTGGCGATAAATTTCAATTGGTTTGTGATTTTTCGCCAACAAAAACCGTATTACATCTCGCACTTCACAACTGGCGGCGGGATTTTTAATTGCAGCGCTCATTTTAACACTCTACTGTATTCAAAGTACGATAGGAACGATGTGCAAACTACCACGGCTGGTTGCGTACTGAATGTATGAACAGTCTGACGCCAAGATGGCGGCGCTAGGAGCACCCGTTGTTGCGCCAGGTCAATACGTCTGTTACTTTCTGGACAGCCCTCGTAATTGTATTGCCTACTTTCTATGTTTTAGTAAATAATCAGTCACGACATTTTAATGTCGAATTACTCATGCACAAGGTTAAATGTTTCTTTAAAATGAATTATGATATAATTTTACTAGCATTTAAGCCCTTCAAAAATGATGTCTGGAATGCAGAATTCTGGCAGTTCATTTTATGAAGCTTACTATTACATTGACAGAGAATATACCGAAAGCATCTACAAACAATATAATTAGCTTATGAAACCGTCAAAAATAACGAGTTGAATACAGTGTTCTTGAAGTTCATTTCCCCGAGGTTGATTAGCTGAATACAATTGGTATCAAACAACGCTTGTATCCTTAAAAATTCTGTATTGTGATACATATATTTTAGTTTATGTGACAGTGATAACTCTGAACAGAGACTATGAGAAGACAGCTACATCGACAGAATGTAAATAAACCTAATGTATTAATTTAAGCGCAATACATACTTTTATTTCAGTGTTCACGGTTGCTTAGCGTAATAGAATTGTATTAAATACCACCCAAAACCTCGTTTATACAGTAATACCTCAAGCCAAAATTAGTCGGGTAATGAAGGCCGTGCACCTGACATCAGTATTATACACACGATGATATAGTGACCGAAGACGCCTTTTGTCTAGTTAGATAGGCACGGCTGACGCAAATTATGGTTATGGTGACGGTTGATAACTGAAGTAGTTACTTCTAGATAAAGGCACTATAAATTTGTATTTATACATAAGCGTCTTCAAGTTCTTAATGCCGACCCCGGCAGCATAACGGCTAGCGTGTTGGCCTCGAGTTGCTGGGTCGCCGGTTCGAGTCCAAACTCGGGCATGGGTGGTTTTAATTAAATTTTGTGTCCGTCTTGTGTTGTCTATACTATTGTGAATAAAAAAAAATTGAGAAATAATACATGTTCAGTTACAAAATTGACGTAGACTTGAAGAATCATTGTACATTAGTAGATTTAATAATGAAATGTTGTGAAGCTGGCTAAATGGCAATTAAAAAAAAGCCTAAGGCCATATTTAAAAAAAAGTTCGTAATGGTGACCTTAACTTTTATTCTTTGCTCATTATGATAAAAATATATCAAACTAAATACTCCAAAAATGTCGAAAAATTCATCCAATTCCCAAAAGGTTGGCAGACTTGCGCATTGACTTAAATTATTAGCATCGTATGTGTTACAGCAATCTATTGGTACAATATCGCATGGTTGAACGTAATTTATTACTGACTGTTTTTTGTGTCGTTTCTGGATTTGTATACGTAAGATATACAAGAAATCCTTCTTTTTATTATGGAACAATGTTCTCTAGTATATATCGACGTTAATTTTAAACAGGTAAAAATACATATTTCTTAGATAATAATTAGTGAAGTGTGTATTTTCCTTTTTAAAACAACTGATATCCCGGATATTAAGCGAGATACCAAAAAAACGAGATCTATAAGAATCAATCATAAAATCTGAGAAATTTCAGTGCCTCGGATATAGCAGAATCCCCCTTTTTTTCCCCCACCCCTCGCGTATTGAGGGCGCAGCAAAGTCCCCAGTAATCGGAGAAAACACAGGTGGAGCTCTTGTTTTGTGGGCGCCATGTCCCCCAGATTCTCCTTTGTTTTACAAAGCGCTTCCAGAGGTCAGCTGACGGCTGTGGCAATTAAAGCTAAGGCCGCTTAATTACTCTGTGGGATTTTGTACAATGCATACAGAATGATTACGGCCTATAAAACAATCCAAACGGCCGTGCGAGATTTAGTCTAAAGCTACTTCTTGAACAATCTGAGAGGAATGTTGTCGACATTATAAGCCTAAATTTTAAATTGGTATTCATTAATTTTACCGCCTGCGGTATATTCATAGAAGTTTCACAGAGTTAATTTTTTACGTACCACGTTACATTAGCTGTGCATACTGCGAATTGCTTTCATTTCAACAGTTGGCAAGAAATATAACCTTCGTTAGTACTGACTTTTTTACTTTATGATAAATTCTTATTATTTTTAGGGACTTAAACTCATTTTCCTGGAAAGCTCTGGTCGACAATATTATGTATGCATTGCTACCTCATTTAGATACAGAACAAAATTAGTAACGACGAAAATAAATCATGACTTGCAAGTACACTATTTTACCGAGACCTTTATTTTGTAAACAAATTTATACAAACTTAACAAAAAATACTTTTTTGGGTACGTGTACCAGATTTCTCAGTAAATTGTTTCGCCTTCAGGCTACTAGTGTCAATTTACATTTGTCATTTACTCTCTGGTTCTTTTGTGTAATTTTGCTTTTGTCATTCCACTTTTCCATGTGTTCTTTTTCTCTCCACCCCCGGATAGTATTCAGTTTAAAACAATTTTTCGTTCTATTTGGGTAGCAGTTTCAAATTAATTGTTTCTTGTAAACGTTTTATATTTCATTTGTGTATTTACATACTGTTCGAGCAACATCCTCATTGTAAACAGTTGTATAGTTTAATTTACAGATTATATCTGTGTCAGCACATTTTGATTGCCAGCAACCTTTATCTATATTTTTTAATGTTTTTATTTGTTACATTTTTTATCCATATTTTATGGTGCGTGCTTTCAACCACACAGTCTCATATGGTATTTTTTATTTTGAGCTTATGTATGAAGGTGATAAGTCATTATAACTTGGTTGTTCGCGAGTCTTCAACATTTGTTTCCGAATAGTTTTCAAATTAAACAACGTCTAAATTAATTGTTAATAAATGAAGCCAGTTCAACCGTATTTTTTAGTTATTTATTGCAGCATGCGTTCCGCCTCTCATTGTGGCATCGCCGCCGATAAATCATTTACATTGCTGTTACTAGTGTTGATTGGTGCACATTTCTGTTTTTCTCATAAAGCACGTTTGGTTTAGAGCCATCTGCGAAATCATTGGGAGCCATCACAGTTTGACAGTTTGGACTCTAAAATCATTGAAATTGTTGAGCTGCTCTTTTGCAATTGCTCTCATCTGAATACCGAAATTAGCTGTTCAGATAACTGAAGCAACTATTTTATTGTCTCTAAGCATCTTAGATGTATAGAATTATTTTGGATAGACTAGCAATAGTATTCTCAAGGTTCATGAGTGATTATTTCCAAAGATTATTATGCAAGCGCAGTAAGATGTGCATGGCAGTCATATAATTTAATTCAATTTAATTGCAATGGAGCACAGTCATTCGTCCCGTTAATTTATAAAAAGGTAGGAAATAAGATTGAATAATATTTATTTTGTGTTTAATGAATATAAAGTAATGTTATAAGATATTAATGAGTTGTTTTTGTTAAGAATCTTTGACAGCAAAGAAATAATGTGTGGACTGGTCATGGAGATTGCATGCATTGTTATATAGAGAAGAAGAATGAAAATGGATGGATGGAATGGAAGTAATTGAGCTGTAATTGGAAATGGTGCTGGTAGGGAATTGATGGGTTATAAGAGGATAATATATTATGAATAATTTATACGGCGCCAAAGATAATATTGATGATATTGAAGTTGTGAAATGTTAATTGTTCGAACTGTGTAAGGTTATGTATAGTGTGGAATAATACAAGAAGAATTCTAGAAAGATATAATAGTATTATTGATTTTATTATTGATTTTTTTTAAAGAATAAATCTCGAAATAATCCCAGGTACAGTATAATAGTTAGTTTCAGGTGATAAAAATGATGGAAAGGAATGATAACCGGAATGATGAACATGGAAGTACATCTTAGTATAAAAATATGTGAAAACGCGTGTTCCCTCTCTGGCAGAAGATGTTAGGGATCACTACAAGGCAAGACACAATGCTGTAGAATTATTTGTAATTGTAGTTAACTGAACAAAGAGAGAATTTGAATATTGTTTAATTTTGATAGAATGGGTAAAAAGTAAAAGTTTTAAGTTAAAAGATTTCTGTTTCGATGTCCTAACGTCATTTTTAGAACGGATGAAACATTTCAATGCATGGAACTAGCGTATAACATATTTACTCCACTCTTGCAGACACAATATAAACAATTGGGAGCAACTGTAAACTGGTAAGTTAGCTCAATGTTTAGCACGCTTTCAGTGGATGACGTAGGTTGGATCATGACAGATAAATACAGCTTACTCTTACAGAACCGGTGTCAAGCAGTTCCAAGTTTTGTTATAGGTAGATGTCACTGCTAGACAGGTGGATTGAGAAAATAATAACCCTACTACACTAGATGGCAGAGTTATCGTACCATTATCATACCAGAGTTAGCAGTCGTTACTTAGTACCTGGTAATCCGAAAATATTTTTGCCTGTAACCAACCAAACGAATACGTCTGTGAGTAATGCACTTCCGTTTCCGGCCATCCTGCTTTATTCCCAGCTACGTTCCCCTGGGCCGCTGGCAAACATATTTTATCGGAAACAGCCCGAGTGGCCTGGACACAGACAGACTCTCAATTGGTCGGCACTCCTCTCCCATGAAACTGAATATATGCACCGAGGACCTCCAGTCATCAATAACAAGAAATACTCGAGATAAGAGTTTTGTGGTCTTAGCATCCATGACAAATTCTTCGGTTGTTTTAACACCAAGTGGATTTGGAGGTTTCCATTTCCTTCTAGCTTTTTCTTACAATGGATGAAATTTCCATAATGGATACACTTTCTCTCACAAAATGGCCTGAGAAGGCTTCTAAAAAACTAAATCTTGTGCTACAGAAAAATGTTAAAAATTAAGTTGACAGATATATTACGAAACGAACAATTTCCTGAAGGGTACTATTTCAAAAAAATAATAATAAAAAAAATTAAATGTTGGTGTCTAATATGTTTCTTTAATATGGAAGCTGTTTTGTCTTTGGTCAACGAATAACAGTAATGATCGCTGGATGTCAGGTCAGAGATGGTATGATTGAAATGAAATGGACTGTACCTTTTATAGAAACAAATATGACCAATTATTATTCATGACAAAAGTTAAGATGGACGTTAAATTATACTGTTAATTTATAGAGTGAATATATAAATTGTTGAAACTACGGAGAATGAGGATTGTGGTAAATAAATATTGTAATACAAGAAGCAGTTGATTATTAATGGAAAGGGAAATACGAATTTAAATATTATTAGATTCTATTTGCGTAGACGAATATATACAAGATCAGGTTTCAAGGTTTTAATTTAGATTTTTAAAATAATATAATATTATATGGTATGGTTCAGTTGGTATAACATGATACACCTAAATACAAGAGCCTAACAGATAATTGTGACGAAGGAGTAGTAACACCATAAGTTGAGGAATTGTTTGATGAGTAAAGCAATTTTTCAAAAAAATCCCACAAAAAATAGATAAATTATTGAGGATTTCCCTCAAAGACATTATGTATTGATACCAGTTCATTGGTGGAAATAATCGAAATGAAGACTTATAAAGGAAAATAGTGATTCAAATTTGTAAGATAGATAACAGAGAGCGTAGGTAGCCTTTTATTTGGAGACAGAGAGATGTCACAGGATTCGCAGAAATGGAAGATGGGATAAATGTAATCGACAGACAAACGTCAGATGTATAGATCTTTGATGAGTGTTTTTAGCATCTTGCTTCAGAGGTAGACTAAGTAGGTACTTAAGTGTCATTGTAACCACACAAGTAACCTTTTAGATACACATTAACCACCTCATGAGTTTAGGTTTGTTCAACTGATGTAAAACACCGTCTTGAATTATAAAAATGAAGGTTTATTAATAAATACCTTAATACTATCAGAAACTAAATCCCTGAAATCTTATAGAAATTCTAGCGGGAAAATGATACCTTATAATGTTGTTGATAGTTTGAAGTATGATGAAAAAACGAGTCATACATCCAGATCGACTCATTTTCCAGCTTGATGTAGGTGGATGGTAGAACAAATATCCAAATCTTCGATTGAGGATAAAAAAAACCTAAAAAAGTAAGATTTAAGTATAACCATAAAGAGTATAACATATTAACTTGTGTTTTGAATACGAAGACAAACTGTCAAAGTTGCTTGTGTGTTTGCCAACAAATTCAACACAGCGCAATCAGTTAGGAACAGCTGCGTCACTACAGAAAAAGCTGTATGTAATGCGCAGGATGTTCTAAAAATAGTAAAAGTATCGATAACTAGAAATTAGGAATGCGTAAAGCAAACACTGATAGGATTTTGTAGGTGTTTGTAATTAATACAACCATTATAATATTCGTTTTGCTCATGGACATATCCTCACCCTATTATGAATGTAATTACACGAATGAACTGTTATTTTGAACAACGTAAGGGATAAGAAAATAACTAACTCATATTTAACTAAAGATTGATAAATAACAAAGGTTTACAGTTGCCACAAATAAACTTCTTTCAAATAATTTTGTGCTTTAGTAGTTTTTTATTAAGAAAAACGGAAATTAATTGGTAACGCTTCCATTTTTTGGTCAAAAATAGCTTTGACCAACATACATTCAGATCATCTTTAGGTTCGTCTAGCAAGGACCGAACATTTGAGACCGTGAATAATTGTTCAATAATAAACTGAAGAAATAAAACATTTCATTTAAATAATTTAGTGCAAAGGTAGGACAGACGAACACATAAGTTAATCGAATATCAAAAAGCGTCTAAACTGTCGCATAAATTTTTGCACCCCTGTTGTTAGAGGGCTTACACAATTGCAGTATTGTCAGCTGGTATAGATACAATATGTCACGTTAATGCTGAAAACATCTAATGACAATAGTTTTATTCTTGTTCCAAGTACTTTGGGTTAAACAAAGAGACGCTGAAGTAATGTCTCTTCTAAATTACTTTAATTCAAAGTTTTACTTTCAATCTTACCAATACGTTAAGTAATTCTGTAGTCATTGTTTACGAACTCTTTTGTTGTTGCCTTTGTGTGATGAATTTCGACACATAAGGGTCAATAACCTACAAAGTTTACGTACAGAGACTCGATTGTGGAATTAGTAGTAAATAGAGTAACGAATGATTCCACTTTTGTTGTTCCACAACATCAACAGCATCTGCTAGACGTTTATTTTAATAACACAGCAGTGACATTACAGATTATGGAAATAGTGCCGAAAGTTCTGATGTTTCAGACTTGCCAAATAAATTATTTTGTGAAATAATCACGTTCTCACCTGGTAGCGGGCAAATTACAGTGCTTAATTATCTCCATCTACTCAGGGAATAAACTGCGAATGTACTCCCTGTAATCTGTTGTCATTGGAGCCTTTGTCAACAGGATTTAACGTGAATCTGGATACTGATACTTGATTAACGTTGCTCTGTGTCGACAGAACAGTTCATGGTATGTATGAGTGAGGTAGAGAGAAAGATGTAGCGGAAATTTTTTTAAAAAAATTTTACTAAAATTATCAGCTATTAAAATTTTCCTCATTAACAAAGTCTATACTTCGTTATATCAGCAAAATTGGTTTTTACCTTTCACACAAATAAACGCACGAAAGAAATTAATAGAACTTCAGGTTTCAAACTACCAGATATTATATTTTTGATTGGAGCTTTGAGGCTCTCCACGGAGACGTTAGAAGCCCGCAGGGGATTGTTAATCAAGGAACGGGGAAGCGATCGGCCGCGGCTTTATGAAGGCCTGGAGTGATTTTGGAAGAACCAATAACTGGTTGGCAGAACCCGCAATCGAAGTACACTTCCTTGCGAATGCCAGGTGCTAAAATTACTACCCAAACAAAATGTCCAATAATTATTACCCAGCGACAAAATGAGATAATATATTTTTTTTACATCACCTTTGCGCGGTATTAATTTTTCAGTTGCTTATTTCGTAATTCGATCGTATTTCTACCTTTCTGATATTATTAAATATCGTTTTCAGTATTCTCGCTTCCGCATTTATCTACCTGCGTGCCTAAAAGTATGTTTCTGTGATTCTAATAATCAAAAATACAAAATATTCTCAGTTCAAGGATTCTCGATTTTGCCTATCAACGGAACTGAACATTGCAAAACAAATATATTCAACACGGAGTGAAGACAAATTTCAGACCACCCGCAAAAATTGAAAACTTGCTAGGCAGCGTTAAACATGACCTAATTTTACGAACCCCTGGTGAATATTATGCTGTATACCTTGTGAATATGGCCGTGATTATATCGGATAAACGCAGCGGTGTACAGTGATGTGTCGAGTACGCAAGAAATGTCTGGAGCAGTTACAACGCGTCTGAAATAATGACGTCAGAATATTGTGTCAGTGACAGCAAAAAAAAAAAAAAAAAAAATCTTAACAAATTACGTTATACATCCTAATATTAATTTTAATCCTGGTCTAGGCCGCATAGGTAGCGAAAAATTAGCAACTAGCCTCATACATATGAATTAATGTTTTCAGTAATTTCAAATGCTCTATGCTGTAACGACAAATGACAATTGTCATTCCGATCCAGGCAAAATTTCAATCTAATCAAAACTTGCACTATCGATGCTGCTCGAAAATTAAAGGTTATATCTTACATATACAGGGTGTGCGGGAATGATATGATAACACTGAAACTGCAGATGGGTCACATCATTCCCTACTATTTGACAAAATTTTATTTCAATAAAAGTCTCACCATTTTCGAGATATAGATTTTTTTTTAAATTTGTTTTCGAAACAAGTGACTTTGTTCAGTTTATTCAATGCCATTTCTACAAATTAAGACTTTTTGATACCTGTTTTTTTTATTTACTCTAAGGATATTTGAGTCATCTAAAACAATGTTCATTTTTTCTTAATACGTTAAAAAACCTTTTAACAAGTCTTAAATGGTATAATTATGTTAAACTTCTTTTAAAATGATTGTTTTATTTTGGTTCAATCTGGTAAAAAGACCATTGTGCATTTTAAACATGTAGTAAAAAATGAAGATAATGATTTGAAAAATATTTTTTTTTTTTTTTTAACGGTTTAAGAAAGAAAATAACATTGTTTCAGATGACTCAAACACCCTTGAGTAAATTGAAAATAAAAACATGGTTCAAAAAGTCTTAATTTGTAGAAATGGTATGCAATAAAGTGAACAAAGTCACATGTTTCAAAATAATATTTAAAAAATCAATATCTCGAAAATGGCGAGACTTTTACTAAAATAAAATTTTGTCTTATGGGAGGACACGACGTGACCCATCTGCGATTGCAGGATTATCCTTTCATTCCTGAACACCCTGTATATGGCGAAGAATTTAAAAAATACATTTCTCATCGAATGTAAACAAATTTAAAAAAAAAAACAACAGCTAAAATTAATATGTCAATCTAAACACAATACATAGTTTTCTTTTAATATTTTGACAATTCATTACATCGCATATGTTTAGATAAATAGAACTGTTATTAAATACCGAGTGGGGCGGTGTAACGGTTAGCGTTGTCGCCTCGCATTCGGGAGGACGGCGGTTCGAATCCCCGTCCGGGCATCCAGATTTGGGTTTTCCATGGTTTCCCCAAATCACTCCAGGCAAATGCCGGGATGCTTCCTTCAAAAGGCCATGGCCGAATTTTTTCCCATTCCTTGCCCCCATCCTTGCCCCCCATCCTTTCCCGTCTCTAAAGACCTCGATGTTAAAAAGAGACGTAAAGCAGTTACAAAAAAAAAAAAATGTTATTAAATAAGGAGTATAACCTCGAGTTTGTAGTTACATGTCTGGCCGCTGTAGCACGCCAACGAATGACGTCTGCATATTGGACATGATGACAGTGACCGATCTTAGCCTTTTATTAGTATTGATGACTCAATGATAGCTATACTACCGTTCCTATATAAGTTTTTTTAAAAATAATAATAATATCAATGTATTTATCTGTCCACTGATTATCCGACTAACATATGGGTTTTAAGTTAGCTTCAAATTTGCTGACACGACCGTTACAAGCGGCTGCAGAAAATAATAGAAAAATGTTTCAGTCCTCATTACGGAGAAAATCTACAGTAGTCGTGATTTTTTAGACGCCGTTTTATACTTTCAAGCAATGGATTTCTTTGACGTTACCTCGTGCGAATGGAATTGGGTGGACGGTCAGGGAAAAGGACAAAGGTATTTTAATTTTGTATAACAGAGACCCTGTGATTGCTACCAGCGTGAAGTCCGTAATACCTTGCTGTCGAAGCTGCCGGACTGTCCCCATGGCAACGAAGAAATTCAATTAGCGTGGCTGGTGGTTTACACAGGTAATTAATTACTCATTAACGGCCCACGCAAGTTGGAAACGCGGGAGGAAATTGTTTATTGAACATTGCGCGAGAGTGGAAAATTGATTTCGCATTTGAGGCGAGTTAATTTTAGCGGATTCAGAAATTGATGTAAATTTCTTTATGCTAGTGGATTTCTTTAAGTAAAATTTCACATTTTATAACTAGGGAGATGCTGTTCCATTAATTTGTAATAACCTGTGTGTGTTGAAATTCAGATTTAAATATATACTTACAATTCTGTAATAACGACAGTCACTATATATAGAGAACATCGATCTGGAGACATTAGTTTTTGATAATGCAACTCATCTGACTATAGACAGGGTAACCAGTATAATGTTGTTGAATTAAAATGTACTGTTTTTATGGTAGGACTGAATGTATTACTAAATTTTCTATATTGACTGAGATTTTAAAAAATATTTTAATATTACAAAATTTTAATTTTTTTAAAAAAAATCATCAAATCCCTCTTTTTCTCAAAGCCTTTTTAATATCTCGAGCTTTCAAAGTTTTACTTTCGTAACTTCGCCGAAATGACACAGGTGCGCATGATATTTTATTTCCTAAATAACTTGAAAAAGGAGAAAACGCTAAAAGAATTTAAAGTTGAGATTAGTAGAGGGAAAAGTAAGTAAAGAAAGAAAAGGGGAAAAATGGGTGTCTTAAGAATTTTCTATAGAAGCAAGTGCTCAGTCACAATTAAATTAAATATTTTACAAAGTGTTGGTGCTGTATCTCTCGTAATCCCTGTTGTTCAACAGTAGCAGTTCCTCTTAATAAAATGTAAGCATTACAAATGGGTACAATTTTATGTAATTACGCTTTCATTAATTTCTCCCATGGTCAATCTTTTTCTCATATTTTTATGCATTCGAGAGCACGTGGGTTCGAATCCTCGTCCGGGCATCCAGATTTGGGTATTCCGTGATTTCCCCAAATCACTCCAGGTGAATACCGGGATGCTTCCTTCAAAATTCCATGACTGAATTCCTTCCCGTTCCTTGCCTCCAGTGCTATTCGGCCTGTAATGACCTCGGCTTCGACGAGGCATAAAAAAAATGATTTTGATGCATTTATGTAATATTGACGTTCTAAGTTAATCTTTTAGATATTATTTGTAACTACTATTGCGTTTATACATGAGTCACAAATACAGATATTAGATGTAGTTACTTAAAATTAGTTTGCCGCATACCAATCATGTTTCGGTATTCGTAGTTTCCCGAAATCACTCCAGCTGTATGCCGGGATGGTTCCTTCAAAAGGCCATGGTGGATGCCTTAGGTTCCTTGCCACCAGTTCTTTCCCCGCCTCTAATGGTTTCAATGTCAACAAGGTTGATAGCCTCCACAAAAATATCTTAAAAATTATACTAGATTTTGTCGAGGAGTCTTTTCGCAAAATGATGTCAAGGAATAATGTCAATTCGATGTAATCACATACGAGACAGGAGAAATACATATATTGATAAGTATTTTATGGGTTATGCAACGACGGTTATAAGTTTCTATACACCAAAAAAGATCAGGACTGTGTTAATGTTGCAAACTCAAGTACAATAGAACTCCAATTATCCGAAGCAATTTGTACCCGACCCCATTCGGATAATCAAACATTCAGATAGTTGATTTTTTTCCGAAAAAGGGTCTATTTTAATGAAAATGGAGGAAAAAACTATTTTAAAGAAAAAGAGCATTTAATTAATTAAATGAAAAGGCAACACTTTCACAAGTTAAGCGTACTTACAAGTGCTGTACATTAGTGCAGTATGTATGTTCCATACTAACGTCATCTCGTCAAAGTAAGCTGTTTGACTATATTCATCCGTTTTCGGGCAGCCATGTCACGCATCCGCTTGACAGTGAGAAATTGCATATGGACACACTCGGGTTGACGCTCCATCAACTTCAACGCAGTTTCAAGGTCATCTTCCTCCTCGACGCTTTCTTCTCTCTCACTTTCAATAAGGTCATCATCATTTAGAATTTCATACCCAGGATCTGACGAATCACACACCACCTACTCTGCTATTTCTAAAAAGCGATTTGGTTATTCAGCAATTCGTATAGTCGGAGTTCGGAAAATTGGAGTTCTACTGCAATAACAATAGAGCTATTTAAAGGAGTTGAGAAGATAATCGATAAAGCAATTAAAAGTAAGTATCAAGCTGAACTGTGGACATGAGAGACATGAATTCTCATGGTTATCGTGATATGAAGTGGTTCCAAGTTGCCAAGTTTCTGTTCGATACTACAGTGGAGTTCGTGGGTTGACTTTACATAAGCTTCCACACTAGCTCCAAAAATCTTTAGCGTGCTTTCCAATCAACTTCGCGTTTATGACATTGGCCGACAGCAGAACATTGTCTCAGAAACAGACTCTCATAAATACAACAAAATTATAGACATCAGGATTTATTTATTTATTTTTTACGCTAAATTTATACCGATGTAAACACAAAGGCTTAAAATCAGCGAAACATTGGTTTAAACACGTAGGACGAAACTTCTCTAAAATCTATTACCTACTAATTACCGAAGGCACTAGCGTGTACCCAAAAATACGAATCTTGGTTGCTGGACTACGTGGTAGTTATGAAATATATGGTTATATATATATATATATATATCTTTGACACATGACACTGCAATAATTAATGTGAATAAATTAGTCTGCTGTCAAAGCAAGAAAAGAAAGAGCTGAAAGACGATCGTGTGGTAGCATTACAGCCACATTAATCCAAATCATTATTTATATGTGAAAGTTATTGTTAGTTTGTTAGTAACACAGTTAAAGCACTCACAAAAGAATGTCATACTATGTAGAAGACAAACATTTAGAAATGATCAAAACGTTTTAAGTTGCTACATAAACCTTCTCTAAAGCGAAATTTAGCACGATTACAGTTATTTCCTTCATCACGAAAGTCCCTTTAAGAATAAAAATGTATATGTGGCTGCGCAGGTTAAGTATTTGAAGACTTGTAACTGTGTTATGACATAGTGGTATTCAATTTAAATTTCCAAACAAAATTGTAGTTGTAACCACATTCGTGGCATATAACCAGGTCTTTGAGTTGTATTCTACTCTAGTCGCTTGGAGCTCCTCAGGGCTCAATGTCGTCACCCTGCCAACTCAAACAGCTGTAGCAAGCAGGGTCGGACTTCCCATATTGCCAGGGGGCTCTCTGCGGCTCCACTGTATATTATTAAACCCCCGGCATAGGTCAGAGGTGGACGCGCCCGAACTGTGCAAACTGGAAGGGTCAAGTGTGGGTAACTGAGCAAACATCTTACCGACACGGCGGCCAAACTGGTCGAACGTCTTTGAGAACATAGCCACTGATGAAAGAAAGAAAATAAAAGTTACAGATCATAAAGGAACAACACAGAAACTTTGGAAGGAATATGTATCTGATAAGTACGAAATGTTATGAAATGGAACTATCCGTATGACAAATTTTCCTACTAAAATTATAATTACATTGATTCCTCATTCAATTCATTTTATTTAGATGTATAGGAAATAAAGAATGTAAGGAACAAGAGATTTTAAGCAAGAAGAGGACAGTAGAGCACAGTGATATGAAATGCCAGTAATTGATCAACCAAACAGGAATCATCTACAATCTATCGCAAATGCTCAGTAGCTATGTCTTGCTGGGCGGAGAAATTCTTGAGTAGGAAACAAAGAGCATGTATTATCTAGAGAGGTTTAAGTGGGAACATGAATATCACAAAACGGCATACTAGCATAATTACTAATGTAATGACTAATGAATTAATTTTTGCTGATTTTAGATCGGAAGTAGTTTTGAAGATGTTGTAATGGTCCAATTCCTTACCTATTTATTATAAAAATAATTATTTCGGGTGGTGGCTTCAGTGTTGTAGGATTTTTGTTACCTCTATACCCAATACCGGATTTAACACTACTGCTGAAAATAAATTGTCTTTTAACTAAAGTAAAATTACTCTAAGAACCACACACAAAGTTTACTAATTTTCACAAAAAGAAAATAATTATCATTTACTTATCTTACTGTCCCTTCTACAAATATTATTCTATTCGAAACATAAGAATTGCAATTCATTTATATTATTCCTTCTCTATTTCCCTCCAGCTTATTTTCTTGAGTATCCATATTATAATTATATATCCATCCCATCAAGATTGGACCGTCTTTTTAATTGCAGCTTCTCAAGCCATCTTCTTTTCGTCAACTGTTTTAGTAACCATAGATCATCCTTCACTTCCTTCGGTCTGGTTTGACTTTCTCTGATCTTGAAAAACTTTACTGCCGAAGTTATTATATGTGACTCTAGTAATTTAATGACAAAAAATATGCGTTAATAATAAATTACACGATTAATGAGGTCGTGTACATCATGACGTATTGTTGTATGTCCGGATTAAACCAAGATTGGAATGCTAACAACTATGGGCGGAAGTGGGGGGGGAGGTAGGGGGGTGGTGCATAGTATATCTAGTTAGTCAGTAAAGACTGATTATTAATGACAAAAGTATGAGCTTATTATGATCATACACAGAAAAAAGTGGTTTGTTATTATTATATTGTGGAGGGGATACTGCTTGATGAAGGTATAAAATGTAAATATCTAGGCATTTTATTGGGTTATAAACTAATTTTAACATGCATACTAATGCGTCCGCATTTGGAATACTGTTGTGCAATTTGGTATCCGTATCACAAGGATTCATTAACACATTAGAGAAAGTACAGAGGAGAGCCGCTCGATTCGTGACTGCTAGTTACAGTCCTTATATAAGTGTCACGGAACTGATACATGGTTTGGGCTGGGATTGTTTGGCGGAGACAGACGACGTAGTTTTCGTTTGAATTTGTTGGAGAATATGCGAAAGTCTTTAATTTACGAGTGCAACGAAATACTTCTTCCACCAACGTATGACAGTAGGGATAGGATTCGAGAAATAAGATGCCGTACTGATAAATTTATGTATTCCTTCTTTCCTCGTTCTGTTCGGGATTGGAATGAACAGAATTAGGACTGGTGTTTAACACCCTCTGCCACCCACAGTATTTGTGATTAGCAGAGTATAGATGTACATGTAGATGTAGAAAATCTATGGGAAAGTCCTCGCAGTCCTTAATAGTCTGAAAGGGGAAATTCAGCAATTCGGAGGACGCTGGTTCAAAATCCCGTTCGCCCAAGCAGATTTGGGTTTTCCATGGTTTCCCGAAATCATGCTAGGATAAAAAGATAAAAAGAAGGAGAAGACAGGATGATGTAACGGGGAAGAGTGGATTTATTGGGATACTAAACTACGGCCAAGCCGTCGCCTGAGTATGGTACAATCTGACCCGTCTCTAAAGAAGCAAAAAAAAAAAAAAAAAAAAAAAAAGGAATTGGAAGGGTATCAAATTTAACAGGAGTAGGGTACATAAAGGAAAGCTGTTTGGCTTGTTTGTGAAAATTGATGAAGAACACAAGACGTAACTGTTATGATCAAGGAGTTGAGTTAGAAGTAATGAGTAGAAAGTAGGAGATGTACCGTAATAATCTCTTTATTACATGTTTCTGCTTTTGATACTTATTAGCCGCACTGTATTGTGCCAGCAGGCAACACTAGTTGATTTTCTTCCATCAACTTGGATGTTATCAAACAGTGAGCCCCGCACATGACGAATCTCAATGGGTTACAAGAACACAAAAAGGGGTTCACAAAAGGTAATTAATTTATTTAACAAACCAAATTATTTTTGATAAAAGAAAATAAGATAAGATATGTATACAAAGTCTTAAAGAGAGTCCGCTAGGCTCATTCAAACATGTCTCTAAACAATATGGGTAACGGCTCAGGTTTTTTTTTTACGGGCGCTGATAAGTTTCAAACTGGTCACTTTGTTCTGTGGCACTTTACCGAGTCCTCGCACATCTGACGACATTGCCGGTGACGGGACGCGCACCTCGGACCCACAGATCTGGCAAGTCCCTCCGCTCACATCGACACTCAAACCAGAAGTAAGTCTTTGCCTCGACTGCCACCTTCAGCGTTCCATGAAACAGATAAAAGAACATATCGGAATGGGGTGTCACTCTTTTGCATATGCCGGCTGTGTCCCTGTCGTTATCGACGGCATGGAGTCCTCGGAAAGCTGAATCGATTGTAACTTGTCACAATACTTCCCAAAGCTATTGTCATCGCCTTGGCCTTTCGCACAGCTTCCATTCATACTGGAGTCAACCCAGCAAATGTATTGACGAGTGCAAGGACGTATCCAGGATCAGAACTGGGGAAGGGTGGGGGGGGCAACATCTGAGTTAGGCGAGGGCAACATCTGAATTGGGGGGGGGGGAACTCGTATTTTTTTCGAGGAAGTGGGGTGGGGGACTGAAACATGACGATACTTACAAAATAACACTCAAAACTATTGAGGAAACTATTTTTATTATTGATTAACATAGTAATCCAAGGAGCTACTATGCAGTTAATCAAGATCGTAACTCAGTTATAGTTTTTTATGTAAACATTAATCGTCTTGGATTCTCAGAAAAATTTTCTATAATTTTGTCAATATCTCACGGTGTACTTCCATGAAATTTCGATGCACACTCATCAGACATAATCCAGTCAATCATTCCTCTCCCATACTGCTCCTGAGCTAGTTCTTCACTCGTCGAAACGTGCTGAAGGCAAACTTGATTTCTCCTTTAGGGGGGGGGGCAGCAGTCCCCTCCCCCCTGCCCCTCGCTAGATACGCCCATGGACGAATGGTTTTACAACGGCGGCAGTTCACCGAAAAAAGCACTTTCACTGGATCGTCCTGTCTAACTTCTGGAACACGTCTCATTAACGATGGGTCGCGTATCGGATGGATATACGGAGAAGATCAGAAATGGTACAACGAGGGGAAAAGATGACTATGACCACAAAAATTAGCACTTAACTTGAAGCATAAGACAATAAGAAAGTTTTCATTTGTAAGCAAGGGGGCCAGAGGTTATAACAGATTATCGGGGAATGTGTTTACAAAAAATTCAAAATAAAAATTCGCTTTATGCTAAACTAGATGAAGACGAAAACTGCGACCAGAATTAATGCTCATCATAATTAATAAACAAAACAAAAAGATGCGGATATAACCAGTCGAACAGATATCGAGTTATAGATAGAAGTTAGAGGAAATGTAGTACGGTCGTTGTAGTCGTAATGTATTGTCGGGAACAGAGAAGATAATAAAAGTATAGAGGAGCATGGTTGTTACTCGCAGTGAGTGCGGTAACAGGGCTGTTCATTACGCTAGTGACGGCAGGGGCTGTTGTAGCCACGTAATGGCCCCTAATTGGGTCCACTGCTCCTGTGGCTTATGGCTTGCGCGCCGCCCTAGTGTAACTTCTCGTTTCGCAATGCTGGAAACGAAAAATCCGAGCGCACATGATGTACTGCGTGATCTGCGGTGCTTGTTGTTTCATAGCAATAACAATACACTAAACCAAATTTCGTCGAAGTAAATTGTTAGCCTCTTTTCGCGGTTGTCTGATGATCAGCTTTTGAACTAAATTACAGCCGACCCCGTTAACGTGCGGGCAAGCGTACTGGCTCCACGTAGCGAGGATCTACCGTTCGAATCCGGCAGAGGGCGAAGTTGCAAAATTATGTGTTGGAATACGCTTGTGTCGTCCTTCACTTGAATAACAGTTGGAGAAAGACGGCATTAGACGTCGGTCTAATATAGGACAAAGTTTCATAGGAATACACTGTCTCGAATAATAACTAATGTTTACAAGCAATTGTAAAGGCAGGCTTTTCATCATTGTTCTTCGAATCTACACTAATATTACAAATGCGGAAGTAACTCTGTCTTTTTGTTACATTTTCGCGACTTAATGGCTAAAGTAATCTAGATGAAATTTGACGAAGAAGTATCGTTTTTCGTTAGGAAGGACGTAGGATACTTCTTTCGGCATAAATAAATATTCTGTCATGAGATATTGCAGACAGACGGATAGAGTGTGTGTCTGCAATGTTTCGTCGGACGGAGCTTTGTTTCTCTCGCGGTCAGTTTGTGTATAATCTGTTGATAAATTACATTTACAGACATAGCTTCATATTGAATTAGTTATTTAATTTAAAGTCTGCTCTCTGTCCAGCAGCCCACTTCCCAGCCTTCAGCTAGGAGGAATGAAATCGTAAAAAAAAAGCTTCATAATTAGCGTAGATTGTAGAATTTAAACTTGTAGTTTGGGCTTTTACAACCCTAAAATTTTTTGGAGTCAATACAATATGGTTTTACTTTTATATGCTCCGCAGGCATAATATTAGCCTATGCAAATGAAAAAATATCATTATTGATATTAATAAGCAAAATCGACAGATACTGGAAATATATCGATTTTTGTCCTAAGCCAGCAATTATCTAAAAATATTTCCCAAAATATCATACATATTATTTCTATAAGGTGTTTTTTTGTCACAAGCCATTATCTCCCTTCATACTTAACCGAAATTAATGAATAAGGTGTCATATTAAAGATTATGGTCTCCACCTTGGTCACATCATATTTTAAGAAAGGATTTTTTCAGAATTCGACCCTTAAAGGGCAAAAATGTTAATATTTCTAAAATGCTGTTTTTTGTGTTACGAGTCATTTATCTCCCTGGATACCTATCTGAAATCGTTTGATGAAGTATCATTTTAAAGTTTAAGATCTCCGCTTTGGTGACATCTTATACTAAGACAGGAATTTTTCAAAATTTGACCCTTAAAGGGCAAAAGTATCAATATTTCTGCAACGCTTTTTTGTGTCACGATCCATTTATATTCCTTTATATCTAACCGATATAGATAAATGAGGTATCATATTAAAGAGTAAAGTCTCCACCGTGGTAACATTAAATTATAAGAAATTAATTTTTCGTAATTCAACCCTTAAAGGCCAAAAATGTCAATATTTTTAAAATGCTTTTTTTGTGTCACGAGTCATTTGTTTCCCTTCATACCTAACCGATATAGATAAATGAGGTATCATTCTAAAGATTAAGGTTTCCACTATGGTCACATCTTGTTTTAGGAATGGAATATTCCGAATTTAACTCTTAAAGGGCAAAAATATCAGTATTTCTAAAATGCGTTTCTGCATCTCGAGTCATTTATCTTCCTTGATAATTAAACAAAATTGATAAACGACTTATCATTTTAATGACTGAGGTATTCGTAAGGTCTTCGGTTGGCTACACCATATTTTAAGAAAGGAATTTTTCAAAATTCGAACCTTAAAGAGCAAAAGAATTAATATTTCTACAATGCATTTTTCAGTCACGAGCAATTTATCTAACCGAAATCGATACGGGGTATGGTTTAAAATATTACAGTATCCGCTTTGGAGAGGTCATATTTTAAGAAAGAACTTTCTTTAAGTTCAACGCTAAAATTTCTAAAACTTTTTTTTTTTTTTTTTTAACCTTGCTTGATGCTTAACCGAAATTGGTAAATGAGGTATCATTTTAAAGGCCAAGGTGTCCGCTTTATTCACACCATATTGTATAAAAGGAATTTTTTGGAATTTGACCCTTAAAGGCCAAATTGATCAATATTATTTCTACAACATTATTCTTTTTTTATTATTACGAGCCGTTTATCTCCTTTGATACCTAACCGAAATCGATAAATGACATATCATTTTAGAGATTAAGGTCTCCAATTAGGTAAAATCATAAATTAAGAAAGAGTTTTTTGGAATTTGATGCTTAAAGTCCTCAGATTGCAGCAGCAGTATCGCTGAGATGTTAATAAACTGTTTTTTATACAATAAGTAGCTTTTCGGATATTTTTTTTTCTCGTATGGAAACATTTTTGATTTGCTATACAATTCGCACAGCAGCACATATCACAGAGATGTTGATATGCTGTGCGCATTTTGTTCAGGTTGGTTGTATTCTGTTAGGGTCAGTGATAGTTTGTTGTACATACAGTGTGTTTTAAATTTTCCTAGCTGTTTCGTAATATGTTTTGATGCGTACCTATTACACTAAACAAATAAATATTTGCTACAAAGTGCGGTTCTACTTTTCATTATATTACAAGCATTAAACCTCACTATTCATTGTATTTTATTCGCGAAATTTTCGCACGGGTCGTCTAGTTTAAGAAAATTAAAGACACATGCAGAAATTAGGGAAATTTTGTCATTATTTTATCTATTCTTGTAATCTATAAAACCAGTAATCGTCTGAAATAGACTTCAAAAGAACTCTCAGTTTTATTTATTTCCCGTCAATCTACTCCACTTATCCGATGCCGCCGAGTTAACGGTAGAAGCCACTGTGTAATGTGTTAAATTGGATACTGAATTGCATTCGTACAAAAAATATCGAATTGGTACTTAAAACTGATACTCCAAATATAATATAGATTTTGGATATACCTAGAATAAAAATATCGAAGATAAATATCGATTATTTTATGAAAAAGTATCGGTATGTAGAAAACACGTGTTTTTCTCATGGGCAGTTAGTTATATGTAGCTTGCTGATGGGTTTCCAGCATTCAAATGCTAATTATCTTAGCAAAGGACAGAAAATCCAAACATGTGTACAAAGCGGTATTGACGTAAGATGAACCGAGAAAGTGACCTAATTTTGAACCACAAACAAAAATCTGCCTGAGGAACTTTGGTAAGTCTTCTCCCACAGTTAACGGCCACATCACTTTTTTTAAAATTTTATTTATTTATTTATTTTCGCTATTTGTAAACATGTAACAAATTGGTTCTCTTCATGAGACATGTTTAATGGTAGAATGTTAGTGAATGCTTCCCCCTCATATCATCCAGACTCCGTACTTTTTGGGATTTTTTTGGTTTCTTACAGCTTTCTATATCCAATTCTAACAATAAAACTCTAAGTCAACGCTAGGTAACACGTGGGCGAGAGCTAGAATGTTCGTATTTTCATAAGTGGCGTATATTAAGTATTCAGGGAGCGTTCATAAACTACGTAGTTCCATTTTGGTTTCCTGTGAACTCCCCTCCTACGACGTAACCTGAGGTGGCTTTTGCCTCTATTCCCCCCCCCCCCCTTTCCCCCACGTAGCAGGTAGCTTTTTTCCCTATTGATTGCAGAAGACATTTTGTACTGTTTTCTCTTGTAAGACTACCTTAAATTACATACGGTGATAATTAAATGACGGAAATAAATATGCTCATGCTGTCGGGTGTTACTTATTTTAACTGTGATAAATAATATGAATGAATAGCGTCATGGCTTGGCTGGCTCGAAACTCTCACTCTCTCTCCCTCCTTTCCAATTAGCCCAACGTATCTTTCTACCGAACCCCTTCCGTCCTAGAGCGAGCCATGTAGTTTATGGTCGTTACCTTAGGTCTCTCCCAATAAATGTCTAACACAATACTGAGTTTTCATCCGTCTTATTGCAGCTAGAAAATAAAGGAAGTTTGTTCTGTAACTGCAATAGGCTAATGAAATCCTCATATTAGTATAGCAGCTAAGGAAAATGGCCTAGTGTCTAACACAATGATGGAGATGGAACTTTTGATCCAGGGAAACACTCGACACACAATTACTATTTCCTAACATCCAAGGTTTTTTTTTTTCTAAATGATACTCGGTCTACTATCCATTTAACCAACATTAAGCAACTTGTTTTCTTGGTTCTCCGGGTGGATAGCGTAGATTTAAAAAAAAAAAAAATTAAGGACTGACATCTGACTGGCAATCGAAAGATCCGTCGTTCGAATCCCTGTCTCCGTAATACTTGCTGTGTAATTTGTAGTACGCGAGAAGGCTTCTGTTTCGGATTCCACGTTAAACTGTAGGTCCTCTGTACCCACTGGGACCACCGGGTTAAGGCGGAGGCTACGGCAGGGGCGAATGCACAGCTAATTGAAGTTCTGTCACCAGGTCATTACGACCACTCGGAATTATATATATTTTTTAACTTCTTAGCACAAATTATTAAGATATCAGTCTGTTATCATTTCCCATGTACCCAATTAAAATCAAATAAATACAGAACTTCGATCTTTACTATCTACTGTAATTTTCAAGGACTAATATTTTTTCTAAAAATTGTTTCACATTTAACATCAAATATACTAAAACTTTAATGGAGATTGAGGTATAGCTAATACAAGATATGTTTTGCAATTTTCGGATGTATGTAATCTTGATTTTAAGAAGTTCATTGAACATCCTGTGAATACGTACGCAAAACCATAACTCCAGTTGTTTTTCTGCAGCGCCTAAATTGTGTAATATCCTATGTAACTGTTGATTTGTGTTCACAAGTCTCCTACACTTGTAAATTTTTTTTTCTTTTTTACTTATTGCTTTACGCCTTGTCGACGTCGAGGTCATTAGAGGCGGTATGGACAGGGTACAAGGAACTGGAAGGAATTCGGCCATGGCCTTTTCGAAGGAAGCATTCCGGTGTTCTGGGGAAACCATGGGAAACCCAAATCTGGATGCCCAGACGGGGATTCGAACCGCCGACCTTCCGAATGCGAGGCCCTAGCGTTATCCGCTCGCTCACCATGTTCGGTACTGCAGTTGTAAAGTCCTCCTGTATAATAATGGAAGACTTTAGTTTGATTAATTATCAGTTGTAGTTTTTACACAAATAAGTACAAAATAATTAGTAAATTAAATTAATCACTTATATATTTTCTAGAAAGTCTTTTCTTTTGTGACGATTCATCTTTCTTCCTTCATACTTAACCAAAATAAATAAGTAAGGTATCATTTTAAATATTAATTTTTAACATAATTAATTAAAATAGGAATTTTTCTAAATTCAGCCCATAAATGTCAAATTCATGAACAACCAATGTCAGGCAGGGATACGCGATAGTTCAGGAACAAACTGCTAGACTTCGCTCGCGTCGAAAAGGCGCAATCGCAATACTGCAGGATAGCAACACTACATATCATAGAGCTATTGATAAACTGTGTGTTTTCTAGACTCAATAGCTTCTCGGATATTCTTGTTTCCGTTAAGGAAACGTTTAATTATTTCTGATTGTTTCGTAAGACGTTGCAAGTGCTTTGTAAAGTATCTACTTCAGTTAAAAAAAAAACAAATGCTGCATGTAGGCCGGTTCTTCTTTAATCCAACCACAAACTACCATCCTCGCTATTCACTGTATATCACTAGCGAAACTTTTGTACGGGCCTCCTAGTAGTAACAATTTTGGCCTAATATGTCAATAATAACCTACACGTAAAAAAGGTAACATTGACCGCGCATGATTGAATGAAATCGTCACGTGAGAACCACGCCGGATTATGTTTCGAAAGCTGACTCAGCCTTTTTTATTTTTTTTTAGTATGGCTTTACGCCTCGTCGAAGCCATTAGAGGCAGGGAAGGACTGAGAACAAGGAGCTGGAAGGAATTAGGCCATGACCTTTTGAATGAAGCATCTCGGCATTCGGCTGCAGTGATTAGCGAAAACTATGGAAACCCCAAGTCTGGATGCACAGACGGGGATTCGAACCGGCGTACTCCCGAATGCGAGCACAGAACGTTAACTGCTTACCCATCACACTCGGTCAGCCGTATCCTTCTGGTGTATAACCACTTATACACTTTCATGACCGACAGCTATTTGATGTGCGCCACCTGAACTGAAAAAAACAGCTGTCAGCTAGCAGACCAGAACAGATAGTTTCACTCCTGAGGAATATTGTGGAGACAGCTATCGATACATCGTGTTTTACAATGCAATCCGGAGGTGCACCCGTGATGATTTCACTCGAATAACATCTCTTACTTATCTGTACGCAATATTTTGTATGACATCATCATCCTTTAACTTGTTAATCGGAGATTTGATGAGTCACCGCTGTAGTGTATGGCAACATGTCGGAAAATAATTATATATTGATAACAGCAACAAATGATAGTTTGTATCCACCACCTAATGGAAGGAGGATCAGACTTAGTTAATTAATCTCGGCCTCCACCATTGGCTGGCTAGGGTAAAAATCGATACATCCATAATGAAAAATTTCTTCAAAGAACACTTTGTGTATGCAGATCACAAGCCAAAGATTTATTCAGTTTTTATACTGCACAAATGTATCCGGCCACCAATGGAAAAAATAACTATAGTGCATACAAGTAAAATTACTGGTAGTAACTATAATCCGAAGATGCAAGTTCTTAAGAGTGAAAAGCAACACATTAATTACTTTCACGTAGCTGTTCATATCAACACAGTTCACCAACACTCCGCCACGTAACTTCTGTCAGTGATCCGTTTACCGACGCGGTAGCCCGTAATTAGTATCTAAACACTTTGGCACAAATCACTTGTTAATTTTTTTCGGCCACGACATACACCGAGCTACAAACAAAACCCGGAGGCATGTTACCAACAACGTTCTCTTCCCGCCAGACTCAACTTCACTCCACTGATCGATTGTCAGTCTCGCAAGTCACCGATGCACATAGCATTCGACACTTGGCATAGCATAACTTTAATAATTAAAAAGTTAATTACTGAAGGGTCATTTCCCACTGTATTGTGACAAACACTACATGGAAAATACTTGGGAGAGGCCGCACAGTTAGACGGTTCGAATAAAGGTAACGGTAGCTGTTCGGCTTCGTTCCGGAATGTGACCTTGGGCCGGGTACCCTCAATGAAGGAACAAAGCGTGGCCGCTAGAGTGACGAGGAGGAGCGGGGGGGAGGAGCGGGGAGAGGGCATCGAATTGTGAGCTGTGTGGTGGGTGCGTGGCCAGCCTGCAGAAAGAGATGAACTGTGATTAACGCCGGTGCGGTATATGGCGGTTCTTGTATTACATGTCGTAATCCGAGTAGACGTGGGTCTCAGATGGGCAGTAGAAAATGGAACCATCGCGTCGGACGGCTGCGGGCAGCAGACTCGGAACATCCTGCTAAATGGTTACTCCTCTGATATGGTGATCACCGCATTATCGTTATCGTATCGATCAACCCAGTGTCGCCCCGAGAAAATCCCACTGTCCCGCTGAGTTCAACGAACGGACATACGAGGTGTGTACAAAAAGAAACCGAGCTTCTGCTGTAATTGCTTTATTACTCATCATACTAACTTTTACATACTATACCCTTCAAAGTACTGTCCTTCACTACACCGTTGCCATAGTTTTTTCAACTTTTGGAACGCCTCTTCGAATGCAATTTCTCCGAAGGCGCACAGTTCTCTCGTCGCATTGTCTTGAATGTCTTCTATAGTCTGGAAACGACGTTGTTTCAAAGTGTTTTTCAGTTTTGGGAAGAGAAAGAAGTCTGCCGTAGCCAAGTCTGGAGAATAGGGTCCCTGAGACATAATGGGAGTGCGATGTTTTCCCAGATAATTCGTGACAAACAACGATGCGTGAGCGGGTGCGTTGTCATGGTGCAACATCCAGGACTGATTATCCCACAGTTCAGGCCTTTTCCTACGCACAGCATCTCTCAATCATGTAAGAATTTTCTGGTAGACTTCCTTATTTACCGCTTGACCATGTAGTACAAATTCATGGTGCACAACTCCTTTGTAATCAAAAAACACGACCATCATCACATTGATGTTCTGTTCTACCTACTCATCCTCGCTTTCTTTGGTCGAGGAGATCCTTTCCCCACCCATTCTGAAGACTGCCTCTTCGTTTCCACATCGTACCCATAAACCCATGTTTCATCGCCTGTAATGATGTTCTTGAGGAAGTTTTCGTCCTCATTTGTTTTTTCAAGCAATTCCATAGAGATCCTAGCTCGATTCTCCTTCTGCTCGTCCGTCAACAAGCGCGGCACCAGTTTTGCACTGACACGATGCATTCTAAGTTTTTCTCTCAGGATGTGATTGCAAGAGCCTACACTGATGCCAACTTCTTCAGCAACCTCACGGACAGTCAAACAGGGATTTACACGAATCACAGTGCGAAAACCCTCTCAACATGGTGGTCGTCTGTTGATGTGGAGGGTCGACCAGATTTTGGATCGTAAGTAACCGAACTCCTGCCCTCCTTATAGCGCTTAAACCATTCAAAGCACTGTATTCGGCTCATGCAGTCATCCCCGTATGTTTGTTTAAGCATTTGAAGTGTCTCGGTAAAAGTATTCCCAAGTTTACCACAAAATTTCACACAGACGCGTTGCTCCTCCAATTCCTTCATTCTCGCTTTCTCACAAATCCGACGAGCATTCTGCGCGCCTCACTCAACCGGCTGTCACTCGTAAACTAATGCAGCGACCGTAGTGCGACAAGAGGCAATCTCTTTCCGAGAGATGTCACTAGTGTGCACGGAAGATAGAGAATTTTATCTGCAGCCTTTGGCGCGCTATTTAATTAGTTCAGTTTCTTTTTATACACACCTCGTATAGAAACCCTGAGAACTGATGTAAAATTAACACATTGTCGGATTTCAAAATGTTTGTTTAATTGTGTCATTCCATTATTAATCACATTTGAGGAATAATTTTGTAATAAACGTATATTAATGTCAAACGTAGGTTCAACGGTGTTGTCAATATGTAAAGCAACATCCCGATTCCTCATATCAGCAATTAAAATGATTAATAATATTTTTATTGAAAACTAATGCAAGCAAAAAGTTATTTTAGTTTTTGACGGGAGCTGTACGCTTCGCAACGTATAGTTTTGACTAAGCTGGGGTGTGACATCTATTTCCAGGCTGCCGCACACCTGCTCTTAAGCCCTTGTAGCTCTAAGCAGTGGAACCTCGGTTTTGGGAGCCCCTCGCCGTCGGCCTGTTCGGGCCGTTGTGTCGGTTTTGAAACTTGGGGCCGCGTTATTGCTGCCGTAGCTCTTCACCAGGCAGGCAGCGGAACTTCTCTCTCATATCTCCTTCGTGTTTATTACACACGAGTTCCGTGTTTCTCCGCAGTTTATAACTTGCGCCTTCCTATGTGATGAAGAACATTCTCCGTGCATCAAACAGCGTATGTAACAGTCCAAAAGTATTGCCGTTTCCAAAACGTAAATCGTGTTGCATTACAGGAAATACGGCGGTTGCATTGCTGTAATATTAGTGCCGCACCGACTACATGGCTTCCTGTTGCTACTGACAAACTTATAAATCCAAAACGAATCAATCAGTGCCGGGGAAACAAGCTTCCTTATGTGTGACTCATAAATCATTCTGTTTTAAGGTGGCTTTCTTTTTTTATAGAAGAAACTAGAGCTTTTTCGATATTATGTTGATGGTTTATTTATTTTTATTTATTACTCTTGTCACATAGATTCATGCTGAGGAAGTGCCTATGGAATGTGAAAAATCTCATGGTTTAATATAGAAACTTATGATATGAATAGTAATCATAGAGAAAAAGAACTATATGTTACAAACAAAGACAAAAAATAAAAATTGAACATCAATTTTTACACCTGAATTTTTCAAATCACTTATTAAATACAATTAATTCTTTTGTATAAATTCCTAGATGGAGTAGAAGGAGTTGCCAATCACATAATCCCTCAGTTTTTATTTAAATACATCTTTATTATGTACAAACAGTTTTATACTTTTAGAAAGTTTAATAAAGAGATTTGTTAAAGAGTTATTAATTCCCCTTTGTATCTCTTATGCTGCTGTGAAGTAAACTGCAATTTGCTGCTGTCCAAACATTTAACCACAATATTTCTTAATGATTTAAATGACTGTTTTATATTTGTAAATCGTATAATCACAACGTCAGTGACAGAAAGCACACTTCGCTGGCTTCAAGCATTTTTCTACAAATAAATTCACTGAATTTTATTTTCAGGTATTACTTTTTGCGTTATAAAGATTTATAGCAATATTAAGAAAAACACGTTGTGGAATGAATTACGTAAAATAAAACACTAGGTTTGAAAGATACATAGGAAATAAGTCAACAGAAAATTAATTGAAAGCTGTTGCGGTAATTGTCATACGATAAATACATGGACAAAGTTGTAGTATCAATGTTTTGAGTCTGCATTGGTTAATAACCTTGGAGAAATAAAACTGATTATAAACGTCGTGTTTTACAATGCAATCCGGCGGTATAGCCGTGAAGATTTCATTCCAATAACATACTCTCTAACTTATGTGTAAAGCAATATTCTGTATAAAATCATAATGGTAGTTGTCTTTAACTTGTTCTAAAGAGTCACAGACAGAATTCACAACCCTACATCGTCCGCTACTATTTTACTGTAGAACATTTCCAGTTGTTACTCAAATTTGTTTCGATTAAATTATTTCCGTGTATGACCTGTGAAGTACCTGCTTGAATTTACAACCATCTGCGCATTGTAAAGTCGGTCTGAGTATAACAGAACAGAGTCTACGAGCTGCCAAGAGGATCCGGCAGAGCTTTTATTTCGGCTGAGTGATTCGCAGTCCTTGACAACTTATCGCCAGTGCTCCAGAAAGATGGCAAACAATTTAGAAATGCCTGACCGAAATCCAGATAGCCAGGCGCAAGAATGTAGTGGGAAATTGCGTTCGTGACGTCACACCATATTTCAAATCTACTCTGCGTGCTGTAAATTCATGGAACGACAAAGACGTTGCGATTGGTTCAAACAACGATGGGCGGGGCCAACGCCAGCAACCATAAACAAGTTTTGATTTAAACCAATGGCTGTTCTGTGAGGCACTGGAGAGATCACTCATTTTTTAGGCTGACTCTTGTTGTAAGTGGATTGGTTATATATATACAGTCCAGTCACATTAATGTGACCACCACCTACTTTCGACGTCAACGTGAAATAACCAATCACAGAAGGCAGGTGGCAGCACATTACAATGGATTGTATATAAAGGATATCCTAGGGCATCGGGAATCTAGTCCCACCTAGGTATCTGTGCTGTCCGGACGGAGATTCTAACCAGTTAAAGTATACATTATTTGTATTCTCAACGCCGAGAAAGACTTCGTAATTATACAATTAAAGTATATTTTAGTAAAGTTGTAAGTGTGCAAAGAACGTGCAGAACATTGTCGCAATAGGTTGCCTGTTGTTTAAATTCGTGTTATTCTTTCCGCATTTAGTTTCTGTGTTAGTCTTTAAGGTCTTTAACTTCCTCTTATTATTTCCGTGTCTATTGCTGTGTTGATCTGTAAGGCCTGTAATTTAGTGTTATTATTTCTGTGTTTTTGTTTCTACGTAGTTGAAATGTTTGGAATTCCGTGTTAAAGTTACCATGTTATAGTTTTCGTCCTTGTTGCTGAGTAGTCTGTAAGGTTTGTAATTTAGTGCTATTGTTTCTGTTTCAAATATAGTCTATAATGTTTTGAATTCCATGTCATAGTTTCCATGTTATGGTTTTCAGGTTCTGTTGTAGTGTTAGTCTGTAAGGTTTGTAATTTAGTGTTATTGTTACTGTGTTTTGTTTCTGTGTTAGACTACAATTTTTGTGGATATTACTGATATTGTGAAAATTGTGGTATAGTATGTAAATTCACGAATATTGAAATGTACTAGTCGTATTGCTAAATACCAAAAAGAAACACCATGTACAAGAAAATATATATACATATAAAAAATTTTAAAAAAAAAATAATGATTAAATTTTTTAAAAACATAATTTATATATATTAAAAAAATAAAGAAATATACATTTAAAAAAAAAGGAATAATGAAAGACTAAAAATGTTAAGATGTTATTATCTTTGCATAAATGTAATGTTAAACCCAAAGTGGTTATTAGCTATAAGACCAAAAATGTAAGAAAAAGGGGCAGATGTCACAGCAAGAGTGACAGGCACCCCTACCCATGTACAGCTAATCCCACAAAAGGAATTAGCGGAAAGCATTTCAATCGTTGGCGTAATGCAGAAACGTAGCGATTTATCCAATGTCCAAAAGGGCATGATTATTGGCTTTCGGGCCAAGGGTGGAAGCATTTCGGAAGCGGCTAATTTTGTGAACTGTTTACGTTCCGCCGTGGTGAAAGTATACCGTGCATGGCAAAATGGCACTATTCAAAATCAGCGGCGTGGAACATGTGGTGCACCACGGGATATAGATGACAGAGGCGAGCGAAGGCTACGGAGATGCGTTCGGGCAAATAGACGTGCAACTGTTGAGCAACTGACCGACTGACCGCCCAGATGAACCGAGGGGTTACCAAGACTGTATCCTCAACAACGGTTCAGCGAACGTTGCTGCGCATGGGCCTCCGCAGCAGACGCCTGGTTAATGCACCTATGCTGACTGCTGTTCATCGGCGACGAAGGCTGGAATTTGCACGCCAGTACCGCAACTGGACGTCCACAGAATGGCGACAGATGGACGTTGGCGCATACGGAGTAAAACGTCTGAAAGCAAACACCCTCCAACAATTGCCGGAAGGATCCAGGGTGGAGGAAGGAGCATTATGATTTGGGGAATGTTTTCCTGGCATTCACTGGGTGAACTCATCATTCTGGAAGGCACGATGAATCAGCACAAGTACGTATCTGTTCTTGCGGACCATGTCCACCCATACATACGAATAATTTTTTCTCAGAATGATGGCATTTACCAGCAGGACAATGTGAGGTGTCATACAGCTCGCAGTGTATGTGCGTGGTTCGAAGAGTACCAGGATGAGTTTACCTTACTCCCCTGGCCAGCAAACTCACCGGATTTAAACCCAATCGAGAATCTGTGGGACCACCTCGATCGGGTTGTTCGCGCCATGGATCCTCAACCGCGTAATCTAGCGCAGCTGGCCACGGCACTGGAGTCGGCATGGCTCAACATCCCAGTGAACACCTTCAGAAACCTAATTGACTCTCTTCCTGCACGCCTCGCAGCGGTCCGCTCTGCCAAAGGTGGTAATTCTGGTTTTTGAGAGGTGGTCATATTAATGTGACTGGACTATATATATATTCATCTTTTTTTTTGGGCCCAGAAGTCCTTGATTCGTATTGAGTGGGCCTGTTTGCGCTCTTCTGTCCAAAAGGTATCGCGTCTTCTTTTAGAGTGCTGGTCTCGGTTTGTCCCATTCGTCACTAAATTCTTTCGAAAAAGATCTCTATTGAAAGCATCTTCTGGTTGTAATCCCATCGTATAAACGTCTTCTATAATATTTACGAACCAGGGCATTACAGTTTTGGGTTTTGAATCAAATAAATTAAAGATATTTTTTTCTTATTCTCCTCCATTTGTTTGAGGTGGCCATTGAATCGGATTGTTTCGTTGATTTTCTTTATATTGCTGTAGATCTCTTTTAAGGGACGTCGTTCTTGAACTTGGAACCCAGAATTGCTCTAATAATTTTTCGTTCTTTTTACTACGATTCTCCCAAGAGTCCTTTATCGGCATTCTGGAACAAGGTTTCTGCTGCATACAACTCCACTGGTTTCTGGACTGTTTCATAATGACATATCTTAGTATTTTGTGAAAGACTGTTTTTGTTGTAAATCTCTCGTGTAGTTGGTTCGTGGAGATTGGTCTCTAGCTGAACACGCTTGTTACTGATCTTTTAGATAATTATTTTCCTGATTTTTTCAAGTTCAGAACGTATTCTCTGATTTTCGAGACGATGACTTCTGGTGTGAATTTAGAGTGAGACACTCTGCAACGTAAGACGTCCTTAATTACTCGCTGAGCTTTCACCAGGTGATGCGTATCTGACAACCCCTACGCAGGTGCAACTGATTGCCATCAGCGGGAACGACCTGCCCATTAACCAGCTGATTGCCAGGGGGGTCCCATATCTCGGTAACAGCAAGTATCCATTCCTTTAGGTGACTTACAGTCTGACTGGAACACATATGCGTTTGTCCCATAATAAAAATTCCACACCCATTAACGATCCTCTGAGAGGGTCACAAATGACTGCCCCTATTCGCATAGGCAGTAACAGGTCAATTATAAAGTAACAGTTATTCTAACTGCAGTATACAATGCCAAGAAAGTGATTATCAATACCAATCGTAGTGTATCAATAAATAATTTTTACTGTCCGTATAACATTGAATTTACCACCTTGTAACTCCCAATGCAATTTTAGATATTGATTTATTTACTCTGACATTATTAGGTGTGAGATTATTACTGATTTACTGTTCTGATTTAGACATAATAAATACAAACCCTCGTAAGTATAAAATTTTAGAAACAAAATAAAATGTAAAAATAACTATCTGAAACAAATAAACATGGTCCCATTAATCTACAAACATTCTTCGTACGTCATTTGAACCTGGTACCCAAATGCACAAATTCACCTATGAGAATTATCTACAACGTTTTCCCTTACAGTGGTAACGTTGGAATCGTTGTAATGTCTTTGTAATAGGATCACCACGATGGCAGCAGGAGAGAGAGAAAAAGGTAAGAATTGTTTCGATTGTAATGAACATGGAATAAAAATTGCACTTACTTGCCTTTTCAGGTTTTGCACTACGTTTTTCTTGCTGCTTATGCCAACGTTTCGGACCCAACCTGGGGCTTTCATCAGGGTAGCCTCTAGTTATGTATCCGCTTCGTTTATGGGTGCACTTAACGACCTGTTGCAACAACTGCCAAATCGCTCCACAAAGTATAAACCCCTCTGGAACAGCAAATACTCTTTGGCGGAGAAACATCATCTCTGCCGGTGAATGTAAACAGAACATCAAATGCAGCCGTAGATGAAGCGGATACATAACTAGAAGCAGTCCCGATGAAGGCTCCAATTGGGTTCGAAACGTTGGAAAAAGCAGCAAGAAAAATGGAGGGCTAAAACCCGAAATGTCTAGTAAGTGCAATTTTTCAAAATGATGCCTATGAAAAGTGCGAAATTTTTTAGAACATGCAATGAGTTTATTATTATGCGAATGTGGCATACATCAAAAATCACGGCAGAGTAAACTATGAATTTGGCCTCCATTTCGTACTCACGCCAAAACACACAGTTCGTGCACTCGTAAGTTGTGCAAAAGCGAAACACATTCAATAACTGTGAGATTGTAATGAAGAAAGAATTCCAACACAGCTATTATTTACTGTTAAAATGAACATATGCGAGAGGCATGGTAACATATCACACATCACAGCTCTCCGTCGATAGTGATTAAGGGAGGGATGGAGCGAGATCACCCCCTTCCGTCCGCATGTCCGCGTTATTATTTACGGCTGTCTCTGGGATAATATGCAGTACACATCAGCCGTCATACATCACGCCTGCCGATATCATTCGACACTTGCTGTTAAGCGGCTATTGCGCTCGTTCAAGCTATTAGCTCGCTTCAGCGCCTGCGACTAAAATCAAAATTCCCCGGGCACGGTCAGTCGCTCTGCGAGGTTTATGGTGACACTGGAGAGCAGGTAATGTGTCACCATAAAGCTCGCAGAGAAGTCATATATAGCGACACTGTAATTATTCTTGATTAAGACCCCTTGCTCTGTTTCTGACGTAATTACCCAATTATAAACTAGTGTTGCAACTTTGTTGCATTACGAGTATATGTCATCTAGTTAGTAGATGGACAGTTCTACGTAATTATGCCTATGAAATGGCTTATTACTTAAGCAGAACGAAAAATCTAAAAAATAGGGAATTCACTTTTTAGTGTTCCGTTTCTAAAGAGAAACGAAATTGACTTGCTGACGCTCCGGCTTTAAGGTTTTGTGTACGAATAGAATATTTCTCTGGTTCTGTTTAATTGATTCTGCCGCCCCTCAATCAACTGGGAATATACTGGCGGGTTATACCAAAACTTACTATCATATTTTCCAACATAACATTTAAGAACACAGTTCATTTTCGTATCGTGGTACAGGGTACATCTTCCATGCCTTCCCATCTGCGCTAACCATTTCATTTCAACATACCCCTTACTACCAACGTACTCAATTATCTGATTCATATATTCTAATCTCCGTCTTCCGCATGTCTCAAAATATTGTCTATCATCCTGTCTCTTCTTTCTGTTAGACTCTTCCACAAACTTCTTTTCTCATCAACCATTTAAAAAACAGGTTTGTTTCGTACTTTATCTGTCCACTTAATTTTCAGCATCATTCTATAGCACCACATTTCAAATGCTTCAATTTTTCTTCTTTCTGGTATTCTTAAAGTCCCTAAAGTGATGTGATTCATACATAGGGTTTTAAAAAGGTTCTTTCTGAGCCATAGATCTATATTTAAAACCAAAATATTTCTCTTTTTCATGAAAGCACTTTTTGCTAGTGCTATTTTGCCTGAAACATCATTCATACTTAGACCATTAGTTGTAATTTTACTTCCTAGGTAGCAGAATTCATTTACTTCATCTATCGCATCCGATCCTATTTTTTTATTTAATCTACTATTACGGATATCATTTCTGCTACATTTCATCACTTTTTTCTTGCTTCAACTTATCAAAATTATCCTTCAGTATTTTGTTCATGCCATTTAGTAACTTCTCAGAATGCTCAGCCTGTTCTGCTAACAGGAAAATGTCATCAGCAAAGTAAACCATAATTATTGTTTCTCCTTGAACATATCACATTCAAATTTTCCTTCACTTCCTTTGTAGCTTCTTCCACATACAAGCCAATTGATTCTTATAGAGTTTATAAAGTATTATTCTGTATCGTTATTTTAGACTTGACTTTTTTTTAAAATAAATTTGAACATCTCATCCCACCAAACATTATAAAAGATTTTTCTAAACAAATGAACGCCATAAGCGTATTTTTCTTCTTCGTTGTGCCATTTAGATTTACGTTTTCTGAAATCACTCCAGGCGAATGCCGTGGTGGTTCCTTCAAAAGACCATGGCATAATTAATTTCCGTTCCTTGCCCACACTCCTCTCCCACCTTTAATAACGTCGACGAGGCAAAGGTCACAACAAAATTGAAAACTGAACCAATGTTTTTTTATTAAAGAAACCCGTGCATATTCACCGGGTGATTAGGAGCATCAAATAAAACATAATAAAAAATAAATAAATAAATAAATTAAAAAATTGAATATTGGCTGGGGCTTAAATCTATTACCTGAATGCCTGCATAATTAATGTCAAATCTGAAAAAATATTAATTTTACTTGAGCTAAAACTGATTAAAAAAATACTTTCATGCTATATGAAATGAGTGCTCAAGTTAGTCCGTTTGCACCAAGCCCAACCATCAAGACCTGATAACCCTTACGCAAAGTGAAATAAATATATTTCCGAGCAGCGGCGGATAAAATTAGCATAAGATTATTTGCGGTATTTTTCCCCATTCTTCCTCGAAATTGAGGACGGAGCTTCGTATATGCAAACAAATTATTTGTTGCTTTAATAACCCCGCAGTTCTATTTATTCAACTTCTTGCCTTTCACTGTTCTCTGGATTTCATATTTACTGTATACGAACTCATATCAAGGAATGCCCTCGAAGCAAAATACACGGTACATTGTATATACCTAAGAGGAGTGCGCTCTCTGAATTCACGAAAGGAAGTAAACATTTAGTAATATTGCATGTTGGAGGGCACGTCTACAGAAAGGAAAGTTCCTGAGTTACTGAGTTAGATCCAACACCAAAAGTCCAGATTCCGATTTCAGTATGTGAAGCCAATGAACTGTTATCAACATACAAAATGGTCTTCCTATTATTGCTGCTTTCTGGATGTGTCTGTTTTCTTGAACTACGTTCTTATCCGTCACATTTTCGCGAGCAAAATAAATAATTTACTATTGAAGATATAAAATTAAAATTCTATTTTTTCGAAGGAGACAAGGCCTTTAATAATGGGAATTTTGGGATTGCATGACCTAATTATACTAATGGGCCGTTAATTGTCCATTAACATGTAGCTCAATCTGTTTTGGGATACTGCATGTAGGCGTGGGATTTCCTTTTTTTTTAATTATTGCTTTACGCCTCGTCGACGGCTAAGGACATTAGAGGCGGGATGGGACTGGGGCAAGGAACGGGAAGGAGTTCGGCCATGGCCTTTTTGAAGGAAGAATCCCGGCGTTTGGCTGGAGTGATTTGGGGAAACCATGTAAAACCCAAATGTGGATGTCCGGACGGGGATTCGAACCGGCGCGCCGGTTCGAATGCGAGGCCAGAGCGCTAACCGTTCACCCACCACGCTCAGTAGACGTGGGATGATCTCTTATTATGGCTGAAATAATTTTACACGAAAATAGAAACATGATAGTCTACGAACGACTCTTTCTATCACGCATGGAAATAAAATAAAGCTTTTCACTATTCATCCCTACTTAGGCAAAGTTACAAAATATTATAGTAAATCGAAAAGGCGTCCGCTATTAGTAGCTGGTCCGTTGATTAATATTTTGTACCATGATTTCTTTCTCTTTTTCACTATGTCTGTTACGAAAAATGTATTTTACTTCAATCCATTCTGAAAAGACTTACTGCTGCCTTTAGTAAACAGCCTCTTCAGAGTGAATCACATACCTTGTGATATCTTTACAAATACGGAACAGACAATAACGCACAAAAACAGTAATGACATTCTCTTGCAATCCAGCTTCAACTTATTCACCCTGTAACAGGTTAACGGCATTCCCCATTACTTTGGAAGATAATTTGAGAAGTTTAAAAGTTTTAAATAGTGGCGGTTGACGTGATCATCTGGTGACGTCAGTATCTGCCAAGTCCGTGGGCTCAGGGAGGTAGAGCCCAGTTTTAAAGCATGGGCTGAAACTGGTCGTCGTCTAGTGACGTCAGCATCTGCCGGGTCCATGGACTCGGGGGTGTAAACCCCAATTCGGGAGCGTGGTGCACTAGGGAGAAGGATGCACCTAGGCTTCCGGGCAGTCAGTCTGCCGTTGGTCGTAGAGTAGGTGAGTCCGTCGTGAAAGTGAACAGTCAGTTGAGCCGACGAGATCGCATGTTCGCGCTCAGTCATTATGATGAAGCATTAATCTCGAAGAAGGTGTTTTCTTTGGTGATATGAAGGAACTTTAGTAATGAGAAAAGTATTTGCAGAACTTTTATGAATTGTTTTCGTGGTGGACCATGTGAATGGTCTAAGAACTAGTAAGGGTGTTGATGTATGAATGAGAAGAGTGCGTGTTTTCAGTCTAAATTTATCGGAGACATTACCTGTAATTTTAAAGGGTCGATTTACCATTAGCGAACTTTCATACAGGTTGGCAGTTGGAGCGAGATTACCCTATTAACTATTAAATGCATGTGTTTCAAATAAGAAGGTTGTAAGGTAAACAACTTCACCTTTTGTGATTTTAACAAAAAGTAAAGTTGTTTTTTATTTAATAGTTCTAATTGTAAATACCAACATTGAATTCCGAGGTCACAGAATGTCAAGACAAATATACGAGATCTTTGGCGAATAAAGAACAGTTGAAAAAAGTTGATGAAAAGGTTTTGTTGGAAGAGTTGGTTTGAAGAGAAAATGTATTGAGAGAAGAGGTTAAAGAGAAAGGCTTGATGGAGAAGCCGCGAAGAATCCTGGCGGGATTAGTAACTAAAAAATATTAGCCTGAGGGCAGAGAAATTAGAGTAATGATATAGACAATGAATTTGTAATTGATAATTGATGTTATGTGGAAAATAGAAGATATAAGTAGAAGATGTTTTATTTAATATTGAGATTTTAATAAACTGAAAGGAGTTGATTTTTAAAGTTCGTGTGGTATGATTTTGTTAATAGTAATTTGATTTACGGCGTGGGTATCGAAATAAATTCAGCGACGGACAAAGAGGGATAAATGAAATTCCTAAGAAACTTGTCTGACGATTGAAACATAAGTAAAAGTATCATATTTAAGTAGGTAAAGTACATTTTCATATTTTCAAAAAGATAGAGAACCTTAGAAAGTGCATTTTTATTTCATTTACCAACTTAATGTTGGTTGGCAGCCGTTAGAGAAAGAATCAGAAACTAGTAGTGAGCAGAAACTTTAAAGGTTTACAGTAAGTATTGTAACCGAACCACAAGCATAACCGTGACAACTCCCTACCGCTGTCCGACAGAGTAAAGATACTATCACTACAAAGCGTCTTGTTGCAGTCTTGCCAACTCTTGAGAATAACATTACACATACGACAATAATAAGCCGACAGTATTATGTTTATTATAAAAAAATGTTAACAAAAAAAACAGAAGATGTTTGGTTAAGTTATCTATACAGCCAGTTGAATTTTCTTCCAATGCGTGCATTTCATATAAGCGTGATTACTTTTCTCTCTCTCTACTAGTTATTAATTATATAGTTAACTATTTTGTTCAAGACTTCAATTAATGAATTAAATCAAAAAATTTATGACAACTGAGAAGTTGTATAATAATATGACAGAGGTATAAATCTTATAGAAAACTTTATGTGATGTTACTAATGTTTATACTCAATTTTGAGACATGTTGCAAGCCTAAATAATTAAGTAAGTTGTTTTAAACTTCGTGAGGCCGTTACTAGATGATAAAATTGTTATTTATTCAATCAAATTTGCAGATCTGTGTTACAAAACTAGTAAAGCTTACCTTGAATCTAATTCTGCTTTGCATGCATTTTTATTTATTTAGACAATTCTTAACACAAATCGAAAACGGTTATTTGAACTGAACTACTTCATCCGAACTTTAAAGTGAGAACTTACTACTGCTAAGTGCAACAGTCAGTTATTTAATGCTGAACCATGATGTGGTGGCGATAAGCGAAAAGTGGCAACAGGTAGGAATAAAAAGCAATTTTTCGCGCGGCGCGTTTCTAGTTTTCAGCTAAATTTGTGCCGGCACCGAGTCCACCTTTGACATATCGGATGAGCTCCCACGCGTCTGTCGCAACTTTCATCCCGTGTGTGGACGTTGATCACGTGCGACAGAATACGCATACGAGTGTATTGTGCGTCAGAGCAAATTACTGAACACGTTTTTGACGTTCGTATTTACCGTGAACGAAAAGGGTGGGATGGCTTATTAGGTAATCAACAGGGCAAAGTCTACACTCGGCACATTACTACGCACCGTGAATTTATATTCCTCGCAGAGCAGCGCGACATCGGGAAAGATTATACCAGTGTCAGGTGAAAAATTTTGAAAGCATTGACAGTCTGATGAACAATAAGTTTTAACAGTACGTTTATTTACCTTTGTCACTTTAACAGATATCTTTTATTCGAGCAAATGGAATATTTACGCACGTAGGCGTAACTGTAATGCGTTCAAATTAGTCTTTCTACTATCGGAGTGAATACAATTTCGTGTTTAATGTGTACGAATACAGATTTTAGTAATTCCACGTCTGCTCATATATCATGAAATTTCAACGTGTTTTCCTTTCGCCGTTCTAGATTATAGAACTGAAGTCTACGGATTAACGACTGAGGAGGTTCTACGGTCCCCAATCTACGCGTCATAAATTATAACTCAATACAGATCACACAAATTTACATGTTTCAGACTTTTTTTTTTCCTTATGGTTCTTTGTCTGATCGACGTCGACGTCATTAGATGAGACTGGAGACATGGAACGGGAAGGAATTCGGCTATTGCGTTTCGAAGGAAGCATCCCGGCATTCCCCTGAAGTGATTTTGGGGAAACCATGAAAAACCTAAATGTGTATGCGCGGACGGGGATTCGAACCGGCATTCTCCCGAATGCGAGGTCAGAGTGTTAACCACTCACCCACCACGCTCGGTCGCCTTACCATTATTCAGGGTTAAAATATAGTGGACATTTGAACTTAACTCATAATATCGATCAAAAAAGAAATTGCTTTCGATAGCATTTTGTATGATGATCGACACTTATTTCGTTCAATTTTTCATTAAAATCAGTACTTCTCACTTAAAAAAAAAATATTTTATAAAAATGTGTGGTAGAAAATCTATTTTTTTTTTCCACGGCACTGTATCAAAGAGTCAAAGTCAAACCTTCTGCAATCGTTACTACCTAACCTACTTAATATTACGGCATGAAACTTTCTTGCGTATCCTTGCGGCTTTGAGTACAGGGCGCTAGTGAAGTTCTATAGTTTTCTTTATATGTATATAATCTGGATTTCTTTGAACGTTTTTCAACTGAAATAATATGCGATACTACTGAAAATGTTATTTTTTTAAAGATTTCTACGAAAATATTTATTTTTTTGGATATATATGTTAGGCTCAAAGATCGAAATGCTCATTGAGCTAAAAAAAAAACCGACCACAACGCGTTGTGGCTAACTCAGAACAGCCGCAACGCGATATTCGCGTTTGGTCCAGGTCGCAATTCTCTACACATGACGACTCACATTTTTGTTTTTTTTTTTAGAGCCTTTTAACGCGACGTGTAAGAAGAATAATATACCTTATTCAATGCAGCCTGAACACAAAGAGTTAGATACCGATAAGCCACAACGTGTGCTGGCCATTTTCAAGAAACCAGAAACCGTTGTGGTCTTTTGCTCAATGAGCGTTTTCGGTCTTTGAGCCTAACACATGTATAAATAGTTATTACATCAAGATTACAATTAGTTTTACGAAGCAAAGTCAGCTAACTATAACCTCTTTCTCTTTATCCTACACATGCAAGAACGACACAGAGGGGTGGAAGGGAGAGATAAACTTGATATGTTATTTACGTATAATATATTTATAATATTAAACATTTGAGTAAGAAAATAAGATAAAATATTTATAAATTGTGGTAGTATCGTAAATTATAAATGGTTAAATTCATATTTAATTTATTTCTATCTAAAAACTCGCCAAGAAATCCAAAGAATACGTGTATAAAACCATAGAACGTCACTGGCTCCGTGTAGTAATAGCCGCAAGGATACGCCAGAAATTTTTATGTCGTAATATTAAGTAGGATAGTTACTCACGATTGCAGAAGGTTTGACTTTGACTCTTTGATACAGGGCCGTGATAAAAAAAAATAGATTTTCTCCCACACATTTTTTTCTGATATATGTATTTTAAGTGCGAAGGACCCATTTTTATGAAAAATTGAATATAACAATTATTGAATGCCATATAAAACAATGCCAATGCAACTGTTTTTGAATGCTTTAATGCAGTACGCGTTTCGACTCTCATCAAGGTATCATCAGCGACGAATCTATGTTTTACATTTAGTTTACAAACTTATGATATGGTGTTTAACACAATTCTAGATAGCAAAACATCATTCTCCCACGCATTTCCAAAACTGGCGCTGTAAGCGCACCACCTCCTTGACATTTAGAAAACAAGTCGGCCACCGTAAACAAGTGAATAGTGACAGACGCAATGTTTGCATCCAGTACGCAGCAGCCAAGACAAATGACTTTAGAGGTAACATGCTTTGGAGAAAAAGCAGAGATGTGCGCTTACGAACCTGAAGAACACTAATGTAAATAACCGAGTTGGGTGGTGTAACGGTTAGCGTTCTGGCCTCGCATTCGGGAGGACGCCGGTTCGAATCCCCGTCCGGGCATCCAGATTTGAGTTTTCCATGGTTTCCCAAATCACTCCAGGCAAATGCCGGGTGCTTCCATCAAAAGGCCATGGCCGAATTCCTTCCCGTTTCTTCCCCTCCATCCTTTCCCGACCCTAAAGACCTCGATGTTAAGAGACGTTAAGCAGTTAAAAAAAATTAATGTAAATAGTAAGTTGTAAATAATCCGGAAAAGTCTCAATTTAGAGTTATGTTTAACACCATTTAATAAGTTTGTAAACTTGTAAAATTTTCAACATAGATTCGTCACTGATAATGCCTTGATGAGAGGCGATACGCGTACGCATTAAACTATATAAAAACAGCTGCGCTGGTGTTATTTTATCATTTAAATAAATAAATAACAAGTATTGATCAACCGGCAAAATTCTGTCAAATAGATTTTTTTTTTATTAATCTATATTGCGACTTAAGTTGGAATGTATACTTTATTTTATCCCTGATCCATTGCGCGCTCAGCTAGTGGTTTAGCAGTACTCGCTTCCTCCCCCCACCACCTTCCCCTCTCATGATACAAGTGGTCCTTGATAACCGAATCAGAGGAAAAAAATAGACTGTAGCCCACCTCTGTGAAACTACGCTACATGATAGAACAGCCTGGAAGGAAATGCAAATAATTTCCAGGTGTAAGGAAATACAGGCCTATCATATTGCCAACGTGAAATGTGGTGTTGACGTAATATTTTATGCACTTTTCTACGTATTATGATTGTTGAATTTACATCCCAATTACTTACATATTGCATAGAACAGAATTAATAATAGCAATAACAAGAAATTCTTCAACCATGAATATAGAATAGAGTCACTATAGCACGTTGGTAATAACTCTAGCACTGCAGTCTCATTTCAAGCCTGCTTCCATATTGTAATAGGCCAAATAACTCAGATAAATGCGTAAAATTTCATTAAACTGCAACGGGTGGTGTCTGACTTATCGTGTGCATAAAATGTTTGAATTAGCTGCAATTCTACGACTTCCGTTCGGCAATTTGCCAGACTGCTGTTTTGTTTCTCACATTCTGTCGGTTGAAGGGTTGCCAACTTGTGCGCACCGATTTATACTGTTGTGCAGTACAGCAAGCTACGTAAGGTTCAAACAATTACATCAAAGCAAAAGAAAATAGAGTGATTATTATGACCTGGTGACATTCACAACGCATTCCGGATCTGTCGTTAATCGATCTACAATACAACCTATAAACTTATACCTTGGAGCGCCCTAGCTTACTTTATAGGGAAAAAAACGAAGCTGGAAGCATCGGTATTAGAAGTTTTAGAATTTAGCACCCTTATTTCTCAATGTCCCGCCACGTTGGATCAGTTGGTTGTGACACCGTGGTAGTATCCATTTTTTAATTATGGTTTTACGCCTCGTCGACGTCGTGGTCATTAGAGGCGGAAAAGGACTGGGGACAAGGAACGGGAAGGAATTCGGCGATGGCCTTTATGAAGGAAGCATCCCGGCATTCATCTGGAGTGATTTGGGAAACCATGGAAAACCCAAATCTGGATGCCCGGACGGGGATTCGAACCTCCATCCTCCCGAATGCGAGGCCAGAGCTTTAGGATCTTTTCACACGGTTTTGAGTGAACGGCAGAAACTCGAACGATACAAAACCAAATGGACACACACATATATATATAGCATCGTATACTATTCTATTTTCCAGAAATACGTGATTTAGATATTGGACACTGAAAAGAAATGTACACAAATTAACTCAATATGCATTTTTACTAATATAACAAAGCAGAATCAAATATACAGAAGACAACAAACGTATTTCTAAAGACATAATGAAGTAATACACAGCCAAACACCGACTGCAATGGCTCGACAGAACGACCGTACGATTTTAAACCGTGTAACGTGAAAGCGTGCATTTGGCGCGTACGCCGCTGAGTTATCAGTCGTCGTCCGATTGTCGTGTATTTCAGTGGCAGTGGACGGCTGCTAAGCGGCGACAGGACGGCGTTATGCCGTCGCCGTGTAATGTGAAAGCGTGAATATGGCCGCGTAAGCCACTGTATTGATGGTAGCCGTCCAGCTGCCGTGTGTTGCAGTGGCAGTGGACGGCTGCTACGCGGCGACCGGACGGCGTTTTGCCGTCTGCGTGTAATGTGAAAGCGTGAATTTGGCCGCGTACGCCACTGTATTGATGGTTGCCGTCAGGCTGCCGTGTGTTGCAGTGGCAGTGGACGGCTGCTACGTGGCGACCGGACGGCGTTTTGCCGTCTGCGTGTAATGTGAAAGCGTGCATTTGGCCGCGTACGCCACTGTATTGATGGTCGCCGTCAGGCTGCCGTGTGTTGCAGTGGCAGTGGACGGCTGCTACGCGGCGACCGGACGGCGTTTTGCCGTCTGCGTGTAATGTGAAAGCGTGAATTTGGCCGCGTACACCACTGTATTGATGGTTGCCGTCAGGCTGCCGTGTGTTGCAGTGGCAGTGGACGACTACTACGCAGCGACCGGACGGCGTTTTGCCGTCTGCGTGTAATGTGAAAGCGTGCATTTGGCCGCGTACGCCACTGTATTGATGGTCGCCGACAGGCTGCCGTGTGTTGCAGTGGCAGTGGACGGCTGCTACGCGGCGACCGGACGGCGTTTTGCCGTCTGCGTGTAATGTGAAAGCGTGCATTTGGCCGCGTACGCCACTGTATTGATGGTCGCCGTCAGGCTGCCGTGTGTTGCAGTGGCAGTGGACGGCTGCTACGCGGCGACCGGACGGCGTTTTGCCGTCTGCGTGTAATGTGAAAGCGTGCATTTGGCCGCGTACGCCACTGTATTGATGGTCGCCGTCAGGCTGCCGTGTGTTGCAGTGGCAGTGGACGGCTGCTACGCGGCGACCGGACGGCGTTTTGCCGTCTGCGTGTAATGTGAATGCGTGCATTTGGCCGCGTACGCCACTGTATTGATGGTCGCCGTCAGGCTGCCGTGTGTTGCAGTGGCAGTGGACGACTGCTACGCGGCGACCGGACGGCGTTTTTGCCGTCTGCGTGTAATGTGAAAGCGTGCATTTGGCCGCGTACGCCACTGTATTGATGGTCGCCGTCAGGCTGCCGTGTGTTGCAGTGGCAGTGGACGACTGCTACGCAGCGACCGGACGGCGTTTTGCCGTCTGCGTGTAATGTGAATGCGTGCATTTGGCCGCGTACGCCACTGTATTGATGGTCGCCGTCAGGCTGCCGTGTGTTGCAGTGGCAGTGGACGGCTGCTACGCGGCGACCGGACGGCGTTTTGCCGTCTGCGTGTAATGTGAAAGCGTGCATTTGGCCGCGTACGCCATTGTATTGATGGTTGCCGTCAGGCTGCCGTTTGTTGCAGTGGCAGTGGACGACTGCTACGCAGCGACCGGACGGCGTTTTGCCGTCTGCGTGTAATGTGAAAGCGTGCATTTGGCCGCGTACGCCACTGTATTGATGGTCGCCGTCAGGCTGCCGTGTGTTGCAGTGGCAGTGGACGACTGCTACGCAGCGACCGGACGGCGTTTTGCCGTCTGCGTGTAATGTGAATGCGTGCATTTGGCCGCGTACGCCACTGTATTGATGGTCGCCGTCAGGCTGCCGTGTGTTGCAGTGGCAGTGGACGGCTGCTACGCGGCGACCGGACGGCGTTTTGCCGTCTGCGTGTAATGTGAAAGCGTGCATTTGGCCGCGTACGCCATTGTATTGATGGTTGCCGTCAGGCTGCCGTTTGTTGCAGTGGCAGTGGACGACTGCTACGCAGCGACCGGACGGCGTTTTGCCGTCTGCGTGTAATGTGAAAGCGTGCATTTGGCCGCGTACGCCACTGTATTGATGGTCGCCGTCTGGCTGCCGTGTGTTGCAGTGGCAGTGGACGGCTGCTACGCGGCGACCGGACGGCGTTTTGCCGTCTGCGTGTAATGTGAAAGCGTGCATTTGGTCGCGTACGCCACTGTATTGATGGTCGCCGTCCGGCTGCCGTGTGTTGCAGTGGCAGTGGACGGCTGCAACGCGGCGACCGGACGGTGTTTTGCCGTCGCTGTGGATGTGAAAGGAGCCATGGGGGGCATCCATTAATTATCTAAGGTAAAATAGGGGGAGGGGGTCCGGCGAAATTTCACGACACGATACCTCACGAACTGGGAAGGGAGGGGGGCAAAGGAAATCTTACGTGAGGTTTTGAAATCCTTGTAGGATTGTAGACTTTATTTTTTTTAAAAAAAAAGTCTACAAATGACGCGAAGTCGACTTTAGGGGGGGGGGGGCTATTTCGTCCAAAAGCCGACGACAATGGGGGTATATCCGCCCTTGGAAGCATGAGACCTTAAAACAGATCTCAAAAAGTTACGAAGTCGATTATTGAGGGGGGTCTCCGTCAAAATCTCACGTCATTTTAGAGTAGGGCGGATGATCCGAGCAGATCTCACGAAGTCTCACCAGAGGAGGGGGCGGGGGACCGGAATTCCTGTAAAACCCCTCACGTAATTAATGGAGGCCCCATGCTGTTCTTCACGCCACTGAAAGAATGTCGCCGTACGAGTTTCTGCAGTCCGGTCGAAATCGTATATAGTGTGAAGAGAGCCTTAACCACTCACCCACCACGCTCGGTGTAGTATCCGTCACTGACATGTGGTTAACTGGTTCGATTCCTGCCTATGGAAGAAATTTTCATCATCAGGTCTTGGCCTGGATGTTAGGACAGGTGGTGGTGCACAAATCCCAATCACCAGATTGTGCTAAAAAGTCCTCGGTTAAATCCCAATCCTCTCCGCAGTGCGAATGCAGCGAGGGCACACAACACAATTGATGGTGATTCGTCCGTCGGATGACAACGTTAAGCTTGGTGGCACTGTTTGTTTCTTTCGGAAGAGTAGGCTTGAACATGCCTGCATCGGGTTCACGCTCTCCCCTCGCCATCTCTAATACTATGTAACACAAACAACACTCTATAACCGAGCGTGGTGGTGTAACGGCTAGCGTTCTGGCCTCGCATTCGGGAGGTCGGCGGTTCGAATCCCCGTCCGGGCATCCATATTTGGGTTTTCCATGGTTTCCCAATTCACTCCAGACAAATGGCGGGATGCTTCCTTCAAAAGGCTATGGCTGAATTCCTTCCCATTCCTTACCCCCCATCCTTTTCTGTATCTAAATACCTCGCTGTTAAAGAGACGTTAAGGCGATTAAAAAAAAATCACTCTTTACCAAGGGTGGCCAACTCGCATTTTTACAAAATATATTTTATATTCCATTTTTAGTGTTATATATTTCTTTACAATCTGTGTTTAGTATCATTATTATTATATTATCTATGTTTACATGTAAGAATGATAGTAAACACAATAATAACTCACGTTTCAATTTTTCACTCCAAAAAAAAAAAGTCTCTAGAGGAGATATATAATATTATATGCGGCCCGCGGAGTTATGATACACTTCCAAAGTGACCCGCAAAATCATTTGAGTTGGCCACCCCTGATATATACTGAACACACACATTATCACAGTCATCCATACCAACACTATGCCATAAGTACAATATTATTACATGAACGCCATAAATAAAGAAAATCAAGGTTCTGCTAATGATGTATGGTGTAATACCAGTTGGTAGACTCTGATTTTAAAAACTGTTTTTAAAACACCTAAGAAAATTAGTTTTCGTTAAAGTTTATTGACCTCACACAGTGTACTGTACACTTTTCGTAATAACTTGGACGGCGGACAAAGCACTAAACTTTATGAACTGGAGTTTTTCATCTAAAATAACAAGTGGCCCCTTTCAGCGCCGGCATAGAAAAAGCCCAGAGCTCACTAATTGATGCGCCGCAGGTTCAGGAGACAGACAAGGGCTGGGCCTTTTCACTGTCGGCACCGCAATGCGTCAAAAAAAAAAAAAAAAAAAAAAAAAAAAATCCTTTATTCTCTCTTAGCGGATGGTCTGGATAAACGCTGATAGTTAAAACTGTTTATCTCTGAAAAGAAACTTTATGTTGCAGTGGTGTATTTCCTGCTACTTCATAATTATATTATTTTTTTCCATGCAATTTATGAAACTTTTTCAGAAATGTTGAAGTATTCTACCGCATTCTTCGGAAAACACTTGATGTTAGAGTAAATTTAATTGGTAGTGGCTGAAGAGGAATATCTGTTTAACAGCGAGTTTACACTTCGTGGTTGTATTCCTTTTCTTGGTCAAATTCACCTCATAACCGAGGCGCAGTCCCTTGGTTGTTCGTGAATGGAAAGTGTTGGATGCTTTAATCAACGTTTTATTCGTATTCCCGTTGTAAAGCTGGTAGGGTCAATTTACAGTTGTTCGAGGTGTTTCGACTAGCCCCATCCAATTTGCATTAGACGCTTTCTCTTTAGAGACGTTATTGAAGATTTTGGCACCAAGCGTGGAGGGTGAGTGGTTAACGCTCTGGCCTCGCATTCGGGAGGACGCCGGTTCGAATCCCCATCCGGGAATCCAGACTTGGGTTTTCCATGGTTTTCCCAAATCACTCCTGGTGAATGTCGGGATGCATCCTTCAAAAATTCCATGGCGGAATTCCTTTCTGTTCCTTGTCCTCAGTCCCATCCCGCCTCTAATGACCTCGACGGCGACGAGGCGTTAAGTCATAAGTAAAAAAAAAAAAAAAGGTAAGTAAAAGTAGAATACTTTGGAGTTGATTCTATAATTGTCCATCCAAACTATGTGACCACAGAAGATTAATTTCCTCTTTTTCATAACTGTTGAAATGCTGTCCAACTGTTGGTTTAGTCGTTATTGTGCCAGAATCTGTATTTACCCTCCTCTTCGATGAGACCCAAGATTTTTTCAGGATATTTCGATCCTTTAACTATAGTTTTCTGAGTTGCCTCTTCGTAACCATGTTGAGGCATGCAGTACTTATGGTCGAACTACAGTATTGTAGTGCCTAAGTTTCAGGTTAAAGGAGAGGGACTTAGGTCCATAAATGTTCTTGCAAGTGTGGTATGTCCTCTCCAAATTGGTGCACCTGCCATTCCTAGTGTAAGTGGTCATTTTGAAGACCATTACTATTTGGGGAATTATAGGAATATTCAGTCGTCGAGCTATCGGCAATCGGCGATCATTGCCATGCTGAGCGCACTCGAGCAGTGACCAGCCAGGAATCTGCACGCTTGCAGTCAGCACCTTCGAGTGCAGTTCCCTTCGAAATTGTAGGTCAGCCGAGGCGGCTTGGGAAGTACTAGCTAGCAAACAGTGTCTTTACTGTCGGGCAGTCGGCGAGAGTGGTCGAGCATACTATAGCTACCTGTTAGGAGCCTGCCACCCTCCCATGCACCTCGCATCCGGGCGACCATCTGCCTAACAATTAACTCTTCCAGTTCGGGACTTAGATAAGTTGGTGATAGTTGGAATCCACTTTGCGGCACGCTTTAAACTGTACTACTCCGTGTCAGAGGCCAATAAACCGGTTAAACTGCAAGTCTTGCATTCTTCATGTAGTAAGAACTTATATCAATTTCTAACCTTCGGTCTGTGGCCGTCAAACCACAGTGTGTCAATCATTAGCCCAAACAGCCCAACGGTAAGATTCTAGTGGAGCTGCCAGAAGAACAGAAGAGACGCTTCGAGCAGAACTGTAATTCCCTAAGGTTAGTTCGTCAGCACACCTATTCACACACACACGCCCACTAGCCTTGGCCAATCAGCCCCTGAAACTAGTTTACGTTTGGGGATATCCATTTTTCCCTTGTAATATAACTTCTGAATTGTAAATTTTGCATTAATTTTTACTTACAGCTTAAGTTAACAATGGTATACTCCAAAATGGTTGGAGCGATGCTATTACCAGTCATAGCACTCGTAATATTGGTAATTAATTGACATCAGAAATAATAATAAAGTGATTATTTTTTTACTGTCTATGAGGAAAAGATATGTTTAAAATTTAATTGTAATTACTTGAAGTTTCGTAATAAATAAAGGATAAATTAATTTAATTGTTAAAAAATAATAGCCAATTACATTTGTCCATGATGATAGCTCAAAAAGAGGTGAAATGTATACGACAGTAAAACAATAACAAAGGTTGTATTTGCGGTTATTTATTAACAGTTCGATTAAATAAACAACTGTAGAAAACTGATCTACCACAACACTATAAACGTTTTTAGTTTATACAGCACCTCAGTTATGACAAAAGTTGGTGTTGGTGTTTTGGAGTTACGACTTTAACTCGAAAGGATACTCTACACTGCAACTCTCCGATATTAAGATCAAGGACACAGGAAATATGACTTCCATGTTATAGTAATTAAAGACAAACTTACATGTTTTCTTAATTCTTGGAAAACAATATCGAAGCAAAATTATAACCTTCCTATTGAACTTTTCTCATTTAAAGCATTGAAAGGGGAAAAGTTCCAATTACGACACGTTTGTCGGGCACCCAAAAATAGAAATCTCTCCTTTGACAAGCAGTTCCTATTCTCCTTCACAGGGCAGCTGTCCAGAGTAACCACCACTGATTTACTACCCGCTTATGGAGGGATGTACCTATAGGCTTAGTCTACCTAAATTCAACTCAATCGCTTCTTCGTAGTTCGCCGAAATCAGTTACAGTGAATGCCAGGACGGTTTCTTAACGTTTGCTGCTTGAGACTTCTTTCACAGCGTTCTGGATATAAAAACTGTGCCATTTAGTAGCTATAGGATACCTTATTTTCAGTTCAAAAATATGCCTTGTCGTATGGGAGATAATTTGTAAAACGTCAACAGAATGAAGTAAATCTTGTGAAGTACGTTACAGGAGATATTTCGACTGATTAAACTGTGTTGATTATTATATCTGAGAAATAGCTAAAATGGTAAAATTTGGCGACTCTGTGTGCAATCAGTGACAAATATTTATCCGTAATTGTTCTGTAATGAAATTCTATGAACTGGAACCGACAGATACAAAATACGAGTTCCACAATGGTGGCATTTTTACCCGCTCTTCAGCGTACTTTCACGTATAGCAAGGACGACACTGTGGTAGTGGATTACTGAAAAATCTTTTGCAGAAAAAATTAACTGGCCACCTTATATCTATTATATTATTGGTCTTGTTAATATGAATTTTACTAGAATCTAAAAGCTCTTTTACAGACGAAAATCCATTTGTAATGTCTTAACATCTACATCTACATCTACATATATACTCTGCAAATCACAAAACTGTGGGTGGCAGAGGGTGCTCAGCACCAAACCTAATCTCTTTGTTGTGCATTCGAATCCCTAATGGTACGAGGAAAAAAGGAATTCATATAAGAATCAGTGCGGCACCTTATTTCTCTAATTTTATCTTTCCTGTCATGCCGACCCAAATAGGTTGGTGGACGAAGTATTTCACTACACTCGTAAGTGAAAGTGGGAGTACGCATGTTTACCAATAAGTTTATACGAAACGTGCGTCGTCTATCTACCAGAGACTCCCAGCCTAGTTTACTAATCAGTTCCGTAACGCTTTCATAAGGACTGTAGCAAGCGGTCACGAATCGAGCGGCTCTTCTCTGTACTTTCTCTGTACTCTCAATCAGCCCCTTACGAAACGGATCCCAAATGGCACAACAATAGTCCAAATGTGGACGTACAAGAGATTTGTACGCTATCTCCGTTGTTTGTTCATTACAATTTTTCAAAATTCGACCTAGGAACCGCAGCCTAGAATTAGCTCTACCTACCAACGTTTTAATATGTAAGTCCCATTTCATGTTCCTTTGTACTGTTACTCCCAAATATTTCATAGGATCGACCACATCAATAACTGAATTGTTTACCTCGTATTTCTGAACAATTGGATTCTTTTTGTTAGTTATGCTCATTGTCTTACACTTTTTACAAATTTAGTGTGAGTTGCCACTCAGCGCACCATGCCAAAAAAACATCCAAATCACGCTGAATTGCTAAACAATCGGCCAAATTCCTTACTTCCCTATAAATAACCGCATCATCAGCAAACAATCTAAAAAGGCTTTTCACTTTGTCTCCGAGATCGTTTATAAAAATTAAAAAAAGAAGTGGTCCTATTACACTTCCTTGAGGTACACCCGATGTGACATCTAGATTAGAAGAACTTTCTCCTTCAACAACGACATACTTCGATCGACAGTAGTTCTAAATTCTCTTGGTGTGCTACCCGAGTATTAATTGGAATTACTAACTGAAATATTTAATACAGATATTATTCGAATCACTGTTCAGAGCAATAACTTCTGGAAAATAATAACAGAAATATTATTTTGAAAATGTTTATATCTCATTCAAAATATTTGATATCCTCTGAATACCTTGTTGTAATATTCATTAAATGAATGAAACACAAACACCATCTTTATCGTTGAAGATGCTTTTAGTTAATGAGTAACAATGAGAGAGTAAATCCATAGAGAATGGTTCATGAAATATTCATTGTTTAGTACAAATTGTGAGACAGTCTTCCACGGTTAAAGGAGAAATACAGAGATCTAAGTGTGGTGTTCACGCAACTAGCAAAAATTTGCCTGAGCGTTTGGTATTGAAATTCCGAGGAAATGAGATTAACTCCGGAAGATCTTGACAGAGATATGACAGAAGCTTGAGGTTAGAAACAGTTTGCCTGGAATGCAAACATTAGGTGTATGTCAACGAATATTTGCATATAGTTCGTGTATTCACAGACTTAAAAAAAAAACAGCTAAGACAATTCGTATTCATTCTGAAGATAAGATCCTTATGCGACGAGAAGAAGTCAGGTGAGCCTAACAGATAATTCTTGGTAGATCACAGTATAAATCAGATCATACCTCGACCGCTAGTTATTACATATTCCACAAGAATGATTTTAAACTACAGTAGATACTAGAAAAAACACGATGTATAAATGGGCCTAACGATAGGTGTTGTGATTATCATCTTTTGTATATATATATTTGATATGTGTTAAAACGGTATTTAGATAAATGAAACTGTTATTGAAAACTATCCTTGGAACAAAGAAGTTGGTAGTGTCGAATGTCGCTGGTGTCTAGAAAACAATAAATACAGAAGGGATTATTATTATGTTGATTTTAAAACATACAAACAAAGTAAATTAATTATCAAATAGGATTTCAGCGTCAATGACTGTTTCTTTTAAGATGACCTACTGAAAGTGTTTATTGAACAATGTGCCAAAATGAAAACCGCAAATTGTATGTGCTGCTTCAAACCTAAAAGAGTGAGACTTTTCGTAATCCATAAGAGGAACATTGTAAGTGCTTATGCTGGTTCCAATTATATAGTTAGTTGTTTAATGATTCAATAGGATCTTCAGCTTTTGTAATCAAATTGAAAATGAAATAAAAATATGCCAATAAAATAAATGTACATACAAACAAAACAACAATCGTATTAAGGTGGTCCTTAATTTTCAACCTCAATAGTTTTAATGTTTCAACCTCTGTTTTTTCCTTATTTACCTAAAACTGATACCAGAAAAAAATTGGGTGATTTACATTTTTCTAACAGGAGTGGACAGGAATGAAAATTACTTTTTTTGCACAAATTTAATGAAAAAATTAAAAGCTTTATTTTTAACTATAGATAAACAAATAAACAAAATCATACCAAATATACAATAAATCAGAGATCTTCATTTAATCAAATAGGAATAAAAAGAACGCAATTTTAAAGAAAAACTGTAGGACTAATTTGATATAGCTCAATACAGTGTAATGGAACTCTTAAAATAGAAGAAGGTTGAGAATTTCTTATCTGACAAAGATAGAAAGGAAGAAGTGGCGTTTTAAAGGCCATTGATAGAAGAACTACTAAAAAGGAAGAGAAACTCTTAAAAAGACTTAGTGCAAAGTAAAGCGTTAATAGATGAGAGACGACTATAAAGAACTTCTGCAGTTAGTTAATATATTTATAGGTGGTTATAAAACAGAAATAATTACATTTAAATTACCTTGGGCTTTTCACCGTAGTAGATGAATGGCAAAAACTATAATTTTCTTTAAAACAATTATTTTTTTAAATAGATTTTCTTTTTCTCGGGAGGATTTACAAGGACTGTAACGTATATTGTATTTGTATATTCCTAAATGCTGTGTAAAATATATCTTAAGCCAACAAAGTGACATTCCAGAACTTGACATTTTGAAAGAAATTAATGAAAAGGATTCTCAAGGAACAGAATTTTTGTTTTCTTTTGTGGTATGTTACTGTGGCAATGGCTTTTTTTTGTGATACACTTCCTGCTGAAGAAAAAGAAAAATAGTAAAAGAATTTCAAGGAAAAATATCGAGTAACTTTGACTCCAAACGCTTAAACTTGGGCCTTGAGGACATAACAGAGTTTAGCAACAAGTAATTATATGAGTTAGTGTCAGAAAGAAAAAATCAGATTTAAAATCTAATTTGATGCTCATGATTTTTTTTTTTTAAATCTGCTTTACGTTTCTTAACAGCGAGGTCTTTACAGACGGGAAAGGATTGGGGGCAAGGAATGGGAGGGAATTCGGCCATGGCCTTTTGAAGGAAGCATCCCGGAATTTGCCTGGTGGGATTTGGGAAACCATGGAAAACCCAAATCTGGATGCCCGGACGGGGATTCGAACCACCGTCCTCCCGAATGCGAGGCCAGAACGCTAACTGTTACACCACCACGCTCATTCATAGTAGTTAGCAACCTCACAGTAGTCAATTACACAGGATGAGATGTTGAAACTTGTAGAAAAGCACCCAAGACGAAGAACAAAATCATACTTGTTACAAATATTGAAAGACTATTGGGACCATTATCAAGCTTGAACAAAGCAATATGAAACTTTGTTGTAGGTCAACATAATGCAAGGTTTTACTTGTTATATTGCTGAAAGTATTAATGTTGTTCGAAGCCTTTATGCGATGATTTTTCTGTTTAAAAATCTATGAAAAACTGAAATTTTCCAGTCTTCGTATTTATTAGTATTTTCACTCTCCTTGAGGCACGTTTTAGGATTGATTAATTTTTCTGAAATTTTTTCCATTTACTTACTAAACAGAAAGGAAAGGAAATACAGAGTGAGATTTATAGAAATACAATTTTTATTATTTGCATATCTATATGTTAAAGATCACTCTAAAGAGTATTCTGGCAGCACAATGCAAAATATCAATGTAATGGCGATATTCAATACCGTTCGGCACGAAATATATTTCTCAGCCTCGACTTGTAAGCCTCGCTACCTGGCAGAATACTTCAGAGCGAAAGTTCTAAATCCCGTTGACGGCGCGCTTTAGAGGGCAGAGCGATAAATCCTGGTGGACGTGACCTGACGCACATCCCCCAGCTGACCTTCTCTGGCCGGCCCTCATACTCCTGGGCACGGCGCAGCACACGCCCTTGGGCCGCCTCACCAACAAGTAGCAACCCTCGAGTGTAAACTGCAGAAATAGGCGAGAAAGTCCGCTCTTCGCAGCGAATATACAATTCCCACTGCAGAAAGCGACGCGACGCGAAAATCCATTTACTTTTACTGGATTACGGCGGATTAGTTACCAGTTTCCGGAGAACAAATATTTTGAAACGGGGGACGAGTAATAATTGAGTTTTAACTGTTATTTACAGCAATTCCGCGCCGTAAATGAAAGCGAAATGAAGGAATCGGATTCATTACAGCCAGTCGCTAAATAATACAGCAGCAATGCCGGGAGACGTAATTACCGAGCAATAAACTTTGAGCGAAGTAGCTGGGAACGACTCATTTGGAAGCACAAGATGGGAAAGAGAGAGAGAGAGAGAGAGAGAGAGAGAGAACAGAGAAGAGCAGTACAACACCTTGGAGGAAAACCCGATTGGCCACGCCGTCTGCTAGGCTACAATGATAAATCGTCCACGGCCAATTGCAACCCAAGCAGCTAAGAGAAACTGTATTAATGTTTTACTAGGTGGACCGTGCAGAAATTTCGCAAAATGATATGCGATAAATAGCGAGATTGGTGTTTTATAGTAGGATGAAAGAGGAGCGGGTTTAATTATAGCAACTGTTCAATTTTCAACTGAAAACATCTTACAAAACAATTATAAATAATGATACGATTCCCCAATGGAAACAAAAATACCCTAAAAGCTCCTTACTCTGGAAAACACACACTGTTCATAAGTATCTCTGAGATCAATCTTTATCGATGCCAGCGAATCGTAGTAGCTTGACTGTGAACTATACACACCCGCGACATTGATTGCTCAAAAAATTTTCATTTACGGGTTGAAATTGGAAAAAAAATCCATTCTTAATTAATGGTAGAATTTAATCTTTAAAAGGATACCCATTTGAAGGAAGAAAGACGGGTCGTTGCACCTTTCAGAAATAATATGTATGATTCTCAAGGCTTGACGTCTTACCGTCTGCATAATTCATTATTTGTGTTTCATGTATTTAAATCGCCATCGTCATCGGTCTGCAAACTACATTAATTATTTTTTCTGTAAGATCTACAGTTTGGGTGATAAAACACTTGTCACTCGAAGTTTTCCAAAGCCCGTATGAACTTAACAGCCTCGGTCACTCTGTTGAACTTTAGGAAAATAGCGCTGACACATGTATTTAAAATGGAATTGAAACACGAATAAACCATTGATGAGAGCTTAGTTCAAGGGAAAATACTATTATGCTGTGGGAGAAGCAAACAGAAAGTCTGATGCCAGTTTCTATATACATGTTACCTTTTTTTTAGTATATTACTACAGCAATTACATTCTGAATTTAATGCTTACATGGTTAAGGGTGGAAAGTATAGATTGTTAACAGTTTTTTAAGCCGGCTCTCACAGTGTAAATGTCCTAGGTTCGAGACCGGCCTCGGGCATGGGTTTTTTAATTAAATATCATGTTAGACTTGCGCTGTTCTCACTATAATGTCTCAAAATCAGATAAGAAAAATATAATACAATAGTTAGATCAATATAAACAAACTAGCCTCAAAGTCCATTAAAAATGAAGTTGAATGGTATGTTCTGGCAAGTCATGTCTACCTAGTTGCTTAACTAAGAAGAATTATGATAAAATACAGATCAAGGCAATTCCTCGTGCCTTGCCACCCTGCTCCTGGTTGCATTTCAATCGAACCACAAACTATGCTAAAGTAGCCCTAGAAAATAAATGCTTGAATCACACGCAAATTAATTCTTGCATTGAAATGCATAGCGATATAAACATGATTCAAAACCCTCACGGGTTTTTATATCTTTCTTTTAATGTTATCTGTGATTCAAATTGATATTAGGGGGCGTCCATTAATTACTGGAAGTGAAATGTTAGGGAGGGGGAAATCTGGCGAAATCTCACCAAGGGGGAGGGGGGGGGGCAGGCTGCGAAAATCTCAAGTCATTTTTTCAATTTCTTGAAGAGTAGACGCCAGAGGGGGAGGGGGGTTAACCACCTAGGGAGCTGAAAAAAAAGGTATAAAAAAAACTACGAGGTCCGATGAGAGGGGGGTGGGGGTAGGGGGTAGGGGGGTGGGAGTTCCATTAACATCTCAGGTCATCATCAGGCCTCAGGTGGGGGATCTGACCAGACATCACCACGGCGGGTAGGATCCAGAATTCCGGAAAAATGTTTTCATAGCTGACGCAGTTACAAGTAGCTGAAATAATGGCCTCAATTATATCGCTCAGTGAAAATAAAATAAATTAAAAATAAATCTTGAAAAATCATATTATGCCACGTAAAATTAGTTTTAATTGTAGTCTAGACTGTACAGATTGAGATCAGTGTGCAATCCCCCTTACCTGCACCCACCTACATCTGCCCTCTTCAAATTTTAACTTTAAATTATTTCAACGTTTCTGGTAAATTATTCATCATTTCTCTTGGTAACTTATTCCAATCCCTGACACCCATACTTAAAAAAAGAGAATCTTCCTACACCCTTATGCCTTAAATCAAGTGCCAGCTTGTGGTCATGGTCATCTTTTCCCTTCCGATCATTACTTTTAATTCTTACACCAACTTCTTTCCATGCCTCATCACCAATTTACGCCTTGTACACTCCCATGAACTCCTGTCTTTCAAGGAATCGCATTCCAGCTCTTTTATCATATCTGATACTGATTGCTTTCTGCGATAATTTCCAGAAACAAATCTAACAGCCCTTTTTAGCGCCCTCTTCAACTCATGTATTTGATAAACAAAATGTGGGCCCCATAGTACACTACGGTATTCAAACATTGGTATCGCCAAAGTTATGTAACCAAATTTCTTTTCTAATTCCTTTAAATAATAAGTATTCCAATGTATGACTCACTCTAACTGTTGATTCTTAAAAAAAAAAAAAAAAAAAAAGAATTCGTACTCCTCGAGTCTTTTAGGGAGCAAGCGTGAAGCAACATACAGAACATTTCTTTCTTCTTTGTGCATTTCATTTTACGTTTTAATTAACTTTCCAGTCTTACGCCTTGGAAACGCCTAATTAAAAGACGTTATAACTGTTTAAACTGGCGCTGGTATTTCTCTTTTTACTACCCTTGCGAAATGTGGACAATACTAATCGAAAATGGCGAACGATTACATATTCACTGTAACTAAGATAGCATCTATACTGACATCTTACTCAGAGTTTAACAGTTATTTGTTTTGTACCTGCTTTTATGTTAATAAAAATCTACGTTAAACTATACTACAGTGCAGTAAATTCTACAGTGGTATTTAAATAGGAAAACAATCATTTACACTATTTTAATTGCGAGTTATTGTAGAATAATTACGGCAGGATGAAAATGTTTATTTTTTACCCTTGTTTAAAGTAAACTTTAGTTTTAAAAAAATTTGTGTTCCAGTCACAAAACAGAATCTATTCATTAGGTACGTACATGTAACTTCTCTTTTGTCAGGTATTTTGTACATCTCTCATCGGTTTGGAGGTTCCATAGATATTTACCTTGTGATATGATAGTATAGATAAGAGAGATAACATTGAATTCTTATCTTTAAAACATTTAACTTATCAATATCTCTGAGATTATTATTAGTTTCAAAGTGCGTAAAAAATGACATTTCGGTTATCGTTGGGTTGTGATTAGTGAAGGGTTTGTACCAAAGTTTGTACTTGCACAAGATACATTCTTATAAAGACCATTTCTCCTTTTTTTTGCATCTAAAAAATTTTGAAACATACCTTCCACAATAATAGATATACCCGAAATACTTATCTTTCTTTGTGATTGATTTTCAGTTTTAATTTATAGGTAAAACTTATTAAATCGTTATACAAACGTAACTATGTAACCTTTATTCTTTGCTTGCTATAACAATGACATCTGTTGACAGAGAATACAACGACATCGGAATTCAAGGAGGATTCTAATAATTAACATGTAAATTTAAGGGAAAACATACCTCCCTTTATGATTGGTTTGAAATTTTAATCTAATGTTAAAGCATACGAAATCTTAATGAAAGACGGACAGGTAATTTATTGACAGACAATAAAGCTAAAACTTCCTTGCTTGTCATCGACTTGCACAATTTGATCTTTGGACACTTGCAAGAGGTTTCCTCGTTTACATGGCGGCACAGATGATAACACATCAAGATCACACAGGACTTTTATTTTTATTGATTGTTTTTAACATTTTATAGGTTACGAATGTAACTATCATCTTCTATTTCTGGCGCATTTTTTCGCTATAAAATTGTAACAATTGAACATATAAAGATTCAATCAAGTGTAGTTTAAAAATTTTTGTCGATCAAATATTAAGTTTTTACATGAATCTGTATCTTCATTTATTATTAAAAAGATTTTGCCCGTAATTTCGTTTCATGATTTTATGTTGTACGGAGGGTTATGAGATGAAGTCAAGTCTTCCACCAAAGTTACTCGCAAGGACGTTTTGACCTCCTTATTTGCAGACAACTCATAGTCAGGAAAGAATTTTACAGACGCAATGATAAATCAGTTAGGATCACGAATCTCAGTAATGAATTTATGGCGTCTGCTTTTAGGGAAAGTAAATTCTGGGTCATACTGTTCCAACAATAACAAAATTATAAAGTTTGAATATTAAAATAATAATGAATTTTTAGCTAGCCACATGAAATATTATTGGAATTAATAAGAGGAAAGTGGGTGTACAATTTATTAAAACATGATCATTGTGAAATTATGCAAATATTAAGTTTCTTTTATTAAGATATTAACAATTATACTTCGTTGAATGTTTTTAACGTTAAACAGTTAGAACAATATCTCAGGGTCGATTACTGGGTGGAATCGATTGCATAAGTTTTCGCCGTGAACGAAGATTTTACCGCTGCTTCACGGGTCAGTTCAGGACCCAGGCATGAATGGGGCCACGGGGTTTGACCAGCTTTCTCGACCGGCGCAACGTGGTGGCCACGTCCCAACGCCTCGGCTCATCCAGTGCTCATTCCTCCGTGAAGGTCACTTGCGGTTGTATCAGATGAGGATCCAAACCAGAGAATGGCAGTCCAATTCTATGAAAAATGACAACAATCTTCAAACCCGCTAATAGCAGCAGTAGGGACTGAACCACTCTATGACAACTCTTTAAGGTGGCCAAAGAAACTCCTCGACCACCACTGATGTAAAATTAACCTGATCAAGAACAAAAACACCGAATGTGACAGATCCAAATATGCAATACTCTCGTAAGGACCACCACTAAATAATATGGAAGGAGATGCGCCAATCGCGCACAAACTTCCCCATAAACTGGGACTACTGTTCGTTCCCAGGTAATTGATGTCTGTCAGGCATTAATTTTTATCTAGGTGTTACGTTAGACAAACCGTTAACTAGGAAGAGACAAATTGAGGACCTACGGAAGAAAGTCCTACTCAGGTTATAGGATCTGTATCCACTACTTAACATGATTAGTTCACTGGCTGCGACAACAGGAGTGACTATTTACTGCAGTCTGGTACGTCCACTGGTTGAGTACGCGTGCCCAGTGTGGGGGTACGCGGCCAAGACAAACATCGCAAGACTACAAACTTTGCAGAATAGAGCCCTTCGAAGAGCTCTCCATGTAACAAAAACATTCCCAGTTGGAGACCTGCACGCAGCCGCAGGAATACCACTACTGCGAGATAGGATACGACAGCTGGCCACATCGTTCTATAGGACAGCCCAAAGATCGCAGAACCCACTGGTAGCAACACTGGGCACGTAGGGAAAATACTTCGACCGCCACAGAAGACCACTCTCCATTTTTGAACAAGAATGAAAAAAAAGCAGCACCATAGAAGACGTACCGAAAGGGAAGTGATGGAGACGTATGAAGTTTGAAGCAAATATCTTCGGACAACAACCGTCACCACAAGTTGCCTGAAACTTCAGAAAGGCACAAATTGTTGAGCGACGACAGACATTAATTTTGTTTCTTCTATTTTTTTTTATCTCCCCGCTCATGTAATTTGAAGCGTACAATAAATCAACTATGATTATGCTTAACTGTCTTCTATCTATTTAACGCCCACACTTTTTTCATCCTCTGGAAGTGCCTTTCCTTCTCTTTCTGTGTCAACTTTCTTCAACCGTTTAATTTTGTTTCTTTCTTTTTACAAAACCAGGTTTCTTAAGTTTCCTCTCTAAAACGTGTTCTGCTTCTGTCAGAGAGTCTGTGTCGATTCCAGCATTTGTATATATATTTTTTTAATTTGCCTGGAACCATGTTCGTTTAGATTATTACCTGTTATCAATTAAATTATCTTTTTGTTTAATCTTTCATTGTTTATTCTGAACATAAGCCCATAGAATTGCATTTTCTTCATTGTATCTGTTAATTTTCAATTTTAAAATATGTTTCTTTGCTTAATCTTAACTCGTATTCTGATTCACTGCTGATTTTAGGCCCTAGTATTTGCTCAAAATTCTTCTTCAATTGTCTCTGTTGTTTCAAATCTTTCCAGTTTATTTAGTACACTACGCTACAATGTTTCTACTGCATAAAATACTTCTTATCTAATTACTGTTAGAAGATAGTTATTTTTTTACTATATAATTTACTTTTTATAGCTTTCTTCATTTTTTGAAATGATACCTTCACTGTTGAATTTGTTTTTAATATATAGTAATTAATGGGAACCACGCCAATAACGTATATGGTAATTAACGGGGGATTACGCAGATAACTTAAGATGAAACCTGAAATGCAATGAAACTGGCTGAATGTAACATGAGTAATATTTTATATCAAACGTTACGGAAACATGTTGCGTTAGTCTCATGAAGAGCGAAATTCAGGGAGGATAATGAAAATATTAGAATTTTTTAATCCAGTAATAGCATTTTAAATGTTTGCCACGACGATGGGAACACAAAGGAAGTACCGCCTTATCGAAAATGGTCAAACGCAATCAAAACCGAAAGCATTGGCTTTTATCTCTAAACTGAAATTTAGCGCGGTTTATGTACATTGCATTACATTGTTGAAAAGGTAAAAAGCAAAAAAATAAAATAAAAATTAATTTATCTGAGAGACGACACATGATTCACACACAGTGACAGAAACTAATCCATATTCAGCAACTTTTTTTTTTTTTTATTTTTTTTAAAAAATCTAACAAACAAAAGTAAAGGTGAGAGAGTAAAAAAACAGTAGCTGCTATACATCTACTAGCACAGTAATATCTCATCCGCAGAAAAATCAATAATTCAAACATTTAGTTCAGATCAAAATAAAACAACCTTTTTCGTCATCTTCCGATATAATTTAAATCTGATTACTTTCAGATTCAACTTCTGCTACAGCAGATTAAAAATTTTGCCAGCTGTCTTCTTAGATATGGGCAAGAAAGTGTCAATAGAAACAAACATAAGTCTGAAATCTGTGCATTACACTCACTCATTAACAGAATGGCTGTCACTAATTGATATGCAATACTGATGGAGAAAAATCGCAGATTTACTCTAGACGTTCGAGTGTATTGCAACACTGGATGGCTTAGTAGATTCAAACTCGTCACATGCGGTGAAATTATTTACTAGACTTCGGTTGCTGAGGGAATGTGTTTAGATGTGAAGATGTTTTGGGAGCATATACTTAGTCTGAATGAGTTGTCCGTGACCACAATTAATGACTAAGGCTTTGCGCCAGGAATCGTTGTTACTCCACAGTTAAGCCGCTCGCCGTTCAGTTATTAATGGCACCCACCTGTTTCTGTTATTGCAAGGGCCCACAAATTGCTTGGAAGGTTTAAGTTGCATTATTCAGGAACCCAGTTATTCTGAAGTCAGAAGTTATTTGCTTATATACCGTGTCTCACATTCACGACAAAGGAAATAAAGTCTCTGCATCTTCTAAGCTTAAAGATAACTCACCTACACTGGTGAGCCAAAACATTGTGAGCACTACTCGCCGTTGCGTGTACATCATGGTGTAAGGAACAATTAAAAGTCTGGCAGAGACGAATGGGGAGTCATTCTAGCGACGATACGTGTGACAAATGGCGAAATACGAGAGTGGTCTGAAAAGTTTTCACCTAACAAAGATACAAGACATTTTTTCGGAATTTTTTTTTTTTTTTTTCAACATAGTCTCCTTGTAACTCTACACACTTTCCCAGCGATGCTCCATCTCTGTAACCCATAAATAGTACTCGGCGTTTTTCTCTGCAAAATAATTGTTCACGAAGGTGATTGCCTCTTCATTTGACGAAAATCTCTGTCTCCGAGCGCAATTTTTAGATGAGGGAACAAAAAGAAGTCGCTTGGGGCTAGATCTGGTGAGTAAGGCGGATGGTCAAGCAGTTCAAACCGTAATTCGTGAATTTTCGCCATGGCAACCGCTGAGGTGTGAGACGTGCGTCGGTTGTCTTGGTAAGACAGGATTTTTCTTTTTCTGCAAATGTGGCCGTTTTCCGCAAGTTCCTGCCTTCAGCTTGTCAAGTAATGATGCGTAGTATGCTCCTGTAATGGTTTTTCCTTTTTGAAGATAATCCAATAAAAATAACTCCATGACTATCCCAATAAACAGTCGCCAGCACTTTCACAGCCGATAAAACAGTTTTTGCTTTTTTGGAACCGGTTCCCTCTTTGCAGTTCAACTGTCTGGACTGTATTTTTGTTTCGGGCGTATAATGGTGTATCCAAGTTTCACCTGCAGTAGTTAATCGGCGCAAAAACTCTGATTTATTGCGCCTAAACTGCGCCAACAGAGCGTTGGAAATGTTCATTCGAACACGTTTTGGTCTAATGTGAGCAAAGGCGTCAAAAATGCGCGGACAGGTTTCTCATACCAAAATATTGATTTAATATGTAACAAACACGTTCTTTTGAAATGTTCATATCCTCTTATTTTAATTCGGCGGTCGTCTAGCACCAATTGGTGAACTTTGGCGATGTTTTCGTCGGTAGTTGCAGTTTTTTAACGTCCCGAACGTTCATCGTCTCCCAAGCTCTTACGGCCACGTTTAAATTCACCTGCCCAAATACCCAGAATCCAACTCATCTCTGATTTGCGTAGGCGTATTGCATTTCAAAACAAATATTTAATGACAGCTCGATACTCGATTTTGTCCATTTTCACAAAAACACTCACGTCAACTCACTCAAACGACTGTTACATAACAACTGCGCGTCCAAAATGGCTGAAACTTTGGTGAGTAACTGTCAACAAATAAACAACGAAATTCACTAGCTTTTATTTATGAGTGTGGCCATCTGCTCGCTGAGGTCGGGAACTTTTCAGACCACCCTCGTATACTGACATAAGGGGTCATCCATAAAATACGTCATGCAAATTTCATGATTTTTGGAGACGCATCCTTGTGACAGGTGATCACATTTGTCTGACACACCCCCTCTGCTGTTGCGACGTTACACATTTTACAATTTTAAATTTATAAATTATTAAATTAAAACAGCACTTTCAAAAATATTTACGAAGCTTATGACTCGTCCCCCCCCCCACGCTCCCATTGTCGCACTATGTCGCAATTTGTTGACCCCTCCCTCTCCTTAATGTGTGACGTGATTTATGGATGGCCCCTAATACTGACGTTATCAAATGGTAGATTGTTAGGGCCCGATGCCTGGGAACGAGCTTCTCGAAATGGCGAGCCTAGCCGGTTCTTAGCGTGTTACTGTCGTGAGAAAAGTGGATGAAGGACTGTGAAGCCGCGAGGAAGCGACAAGATGGTAAACTTCCAAGCCTCATCACAGAACGTGGAAGTCCAAAACTTGTGCGCTCTGTTAAGGAGGAAATGGGGCGAACTGTGGCCGATCTGACGGCAGCATACAAGGGGGAACTCAATAATAACTGTAACTTCTTTATAGAAAGCATTTACTTTTTTTTTTTCAAATACAACCTTAATCTACTTCAAAGTACTCTCCACTAGGGTTCTAGGGCAAAACCGCGTCAGACAAAACCGCGACGGACAAAACCGCGACGGACAAAACCGCGAACGGACAAAACAGCGAACGGACAAAACCGCGAAAGGACAAAACCGCGATTTCCCCCCTTTGTTATTTTTTACAAACACGAGAGCCATTATTCAGGAAGATACACAATCTCTTCGGTTAACTGACCACCACAGAATGCTTGGATCTGCCATACCGGCCTTGCCTCGGAAATGCCCGAACGTCTCCGGGTTTTGACTTTTGGCTGCCGAATTTTCCATTTGCATGCGGGGATTTCTCCTGCGACGGCAACAAAAGATCGTCCAGGCAAATTGTTCGCTCGACTTGAGAAGGGTCAGTTAGGCCGAACCTACCGGAGATAAGCGTGTCTTCCCACTCACTCCATTGTGAAGGCCATTGTCACTCTTCTCAGGTATACAGAAGCCCTATTAAGCTGCATTCCCACCGCGCGTCGGGTCTAATTCTTTATTAACCTCAACCAAAACAAAATCGTCAAATGCGAAGTGATTACGCTTGACAGAATAATATTTTGGTGCATAAGAGATCAAAGAGTGAGGGGATAACTTGTAGATTATAAATTAGATATACACAAAATGAGTTACAGTACTCCATAATAAAGTAACCCTAGCTGCGATCCACAAATCATTTAAAACTGCGTTAGGATAATATTTTGATGCATAAGAGATCAATCAGTGAGGGGATAACTCGTAGATTATAAATTACATATACACAAAATAAATTACAGTACCGTACTCCATAATAACGTAACCCTAGCTGCGATCCCCAAATCGTTTAAAAACTGCGTTAGGATAATATTTTGGAGCATAAGAGATCAAACAGTAAACTGCGTTAGGATAATGTTTTGAAGCATAAGAGATCAAACACGGAGGGGATAACTCGTAGATTTGTCCGTTTCGCGGTTTTGTCCGTTTCGCTGTTTTGTCCGTTCGCGGTTTTGTCCGTTCGCGGTTCTGTCTGCGCGGTTTTGTCCTCGCGGTTTTGTCACTTCGCGGTTTTGTCCGGACACGCTCCACTAACACTGATGCACTTGTCGGTACGTTCAGTCCAGTGTTGGAAGCACCTTTTACATTCGTACTATTCCGTACCTGCTAGCACCTTCGTGACATTGCGTTTTAGATGTTCGTCTTCGGCAAAAAGCTTCACTTTCAAGTCCCTTTTCATCCTCAGGAACAAGAAGAAGTCTGAGGGTGCTAATCTGGTGAACAGGGCGTGTGGTTCAGGCCGCGTTTACACGATGCGAGTTGACTGGAACGACAGATGGCGGGACCGTCGGTGGTGGGTGTAAGAGAGTGGACTAGCATGCTAGTAAAAATTAGAAGACAGTGCGCTGTCCGCTGTGAGGACAGTTCTCTACCCCTACATTGTGATCTTGTTGAAAATAGTATGTCCATATTACGGAAAGGAATTAACATCGTAGCTAATTTGTTGATTATAATGTTGAATAATACGAAGAATAACAAAATAAAACGTAGAAAATGGTTAAAAGAGTGGATATTAAAAAGAAATGCTTTAAATGCCTCAGCGCCTTTTTTAAAAATAAAGTTGAAAGTGAAAATGTAGAATTACATCGTTTAAGACTAACTGTATCTCAATTTGGAGAGCTGTTATGAAATATTTTTGCCGATATATAAAAAAATTACACCGTTATGAAGCCATTTTTTGATAACAGAGTCTCAAAAATCCTTGTTTTAAAATTTTTATTCTTATAATTCCACGGAATTTCCTCAATTTCATGCAGTTCTAAAGATTTTAATGCCTCTGCTTCAATCCGCTTATGCGACTTGTTAGTTGTCGCCATCTTGAAAGTTGGTCGTGAGTCGAGTCCACTATCCTCAGTCAACTGATTGTCTTGTACCCGTTTACACGAAACAGCAAGACAGTACACTCGTTCCAGTCAACTAACACCGTGCAAACGCGGCCTCAAGGTATTCGTCTTCGTTGAGGCCAAAATCTGGCGAGCACTGAGAGCCGTGTGCGCGGGTGCGTTGTCGTGATGCAGGAACCACTCGCCGGAATTCCACAAAGCCGGACGTTTCCCCGCCAAACTTGTGCGCGGCCTCGTACAATGCTGGAGCAGGCACAAGTGTTTCTGAGCACAGTCCAGCGCACATTGTTGAACACGGGGCTGCGCAGCGGGAATCGGTTATTTGTAAAAGGCCAAAATTCCACATTTTTCCAAAATGGGTTTTATTAAAGAAATAAGTTCTCTTAAAAATCAGTATGCAACAATTTGCAGATGACATTGTCTTGTTAGCAGAAAGGGCTGAAGATATTGAGAGGTTACTGAATGGCATGAACAAAATACTGAAGGAAGATTTTGGACTGAATATAAATCAAAGCAACACAAAAGTGATGAAATGTAGCAGAAATGATACCAATCACAGAAAATTAAATATCGAAATTGGATCGGATGCAATTTAGAAGTAAGTGAATTCTGTTACTTGGGAAGCAAAATTTCAACCGATGGCCGAAGCAGGAATGATGTTAAAAGTAGAATAGCACTAACAAAAAGAGCCTTCATGAGAAAGAGAAATCTTTTAGTTTCAAGTTGAGCATTTGAAATGTGGTGCTGCAGAAGAATGCTGAAAATTAAGTGGACAGACAAAGTAAGCAATGAACGAGTTTTGTAAATGATGGGTGAGGAAATAAATTTGTGGAAGAAGCTTACAGAAAGAAGAGACAGGCTGGTGGGTCATATTTTGAGACATGCTGGATTAGTTAATTTGCTGGTGGAGGGAACAGTCGAAGGTAAGAACTGTAGAGGGAGACAGAGATTAGAATATATGAAGCAGATAATTGAGGACGTGTGTTGTAAGGGGTATGTAGCGATGAAGAGGTTAGAACAAGATAGGAAGGGATGGAGGATTGCACCAAACCAGTCGAAAAACTGACGACAAAAAAAGATAAAAAAAAGTCGAGATGCACGTTTGCTGTGAAGGAGCACATTTCTCCGAGCCTCCTATACGCATTACAACTGGGTACCATTTTCTTTGTGTAGTTCGAGAAGGCCTATCTCCGGGCATATGGCCTTGTCCAACTACTCTCCCAACATCCTTAAACGCGCTTTTGGTCACTAGTTGACTAGATGTTTACAGAGTTGTAAGAAAAAAGAGGATGTTAGTAAATATTTAAAACTGATAAGTAATAACGATGGAAATAAACGTTCTGATCATATTAAATTGTTCAAAAAAAATGGACTTCTAAGAGGTTGAATTATGAGTTTAACTATCGTATTTAATATTCATACAACTGCATAATTTTCAGTTATATGAAATTTTGCTCTGTGGAATCATATTTATTTAACTTGGCAGAACAATGTTTTAGTGTACTAAGCATTAAGGAATATTACTTGCTATGTTCGTAAAACACATTTAACGTTTTGGTTATATAGTTCTACAGCTAAACTAGAAAGAAAATACTAGTAATAATATTTAACTTAATTTATTTTAATTGCCGTGGAGCGCCTGATCCAGTGGCAAGTTTCCTACACTACCAGTTTCCCCATTTCCTTTTTCCACCTACTTTTTCCCTCTACTAATTTCATCTTTAAATTCTTTCAGCATTTGTGGTAAACTATTCATCGTTTCTCTTGGTAATTTATTCCAATCCCTGGCCTCCTTACCTAAGAAAGTAATTGTTCCCACACCCTTATGCCTGATATCGAGGGCCAGTTTAAGAAGACAACCCGCCAGTGTGGCCCAGTGCGCTGAGGCGCTGCGCACTGGATCTGGGAGGTATGTACAACGGGACCTGGCACGAGCCTAGGCCGCTCATACCCGCCATTCTGACTGCGGGTTTTAGGCGGTTTTCCGCAATCCTCTAAGCGAATGCTCATGATTCACATTGGCCACCTGTGTAAATATGTGACCAGTGTACACGTGGTCCTGGAAAGCCGATTCGGAAGGAGGGGGGTGGGAAATTCACAAAAACTTCAAAGAACAAAATTATTCTGCCAGTTACATGAAATTGATTAACTGAAGAAGATGTATTCAGAAGGAAAAATTATATGGTTACCCTGAAAAGCATAAATCCTTTACTGACCTATAGACCTCACACCAACTACATGGCTATGCCACATTAACCAGCAGAAAAGTATCCAGTTCCTGTTTCAAAAGGCTTGTCGATATTCATTCGGCCCTGAAGTTTCTGACCGAGAGTGGTGGATGAAAGGTTAACGTTCTGGGAGGACGTGGGTTGGAATTCCCATCCGACCATACAGATCTGGGTTTTCCATGGTTTCCCCAAATCACTCTAGGCGAATCTCGGAAAGATCCCATTAAAAGGCCATGGCCAAATTCCTTCCTGTTCCTTTCCCCCAGTCCTCTTCCGCCTCTAGACGCTGACGAGGCGTAAAGCCATAAACAGAAAAGCTCAGTTTTTCTATAGTCAGCAGACATGTTACAAACTGTATGAGTCTATAGACTCCCTGGAGCAGCCAAGTAAGTCTAATCCAGCGTGGTTTCAGGTAGCGGTTAGCGCGCAACATTAAGTTCCTGATAAATCCATCTCGTAAGCCTTTAGATCTTCGCTGTTGGCTGGGAGTAAACTTGCACACGGTGTACAGTGGCAGGGGCCAAGTTAAGCTTGCTCTTAGCTCGTAAGCCTTCCCCGTAAAACCAACAAGAGTGCAGGAGCTTCCGGCTTAACAGAAGACATGGTACGAATTACGGCGCTCCGAGTGCAGTCTGAATGTACTTTGAATCAGGACAAGACTCCGCACTACTAAAGTCGGAATACAGTCACCATTAAAATCCCCCCCCCTCCCACCGAAAATTAAATTTGACATAACATTTAAGAGATAATGTGTAGATTTATTAATTGTTAATTAAGGTCGAAGGTACTTTTATTTATTTATTGCTGTATGACTCAAAATAAATACATAAATGCTGAAAGACCAAGATGAAGCTAGCAAAGAGTATGGAAAAAGAATCAGTACATCAAAAACAAAGGGTATTGTAACAGCCCTCATACCTGAATTTTGAATAGTATTGTACTGTATGAAGTATTTGTAGTGAGCTAAAGTTTGCTTGAATATGATCTGGTATGTTTGTTTTGTAATTTATTGTAAATCAGTGTATATAGACTTTGTTTTATGAAAGAAAATTATTTAAGTCCATTTAATATGTTTAAGAACCGAATGGTGTAAGAGAATCTCTTAAATGTTTGTAATTCCATGTATTAATTCAAGTTATGATGTCTACAGGACAATTTTCTACAGTTTGAGATGATTTCTGCAAATAATTTTTATTTAAGTATCACTAATTACCATTTCTGATATTTTTTTAATGTTCTTAAGAAATTTTGATTGTTTTTAATATGTTTGATTGTTTGAGTGATTGCTAATGTTCGAGAAATATCGGGCGGATTCCTTTGAAGAATTCTCGTAATTTCGATAGAGACTATATAAACAGATCGACTGTACAGATTTAGTATTCAGTTTTACAAAGAGATTCATTCATCCAGTCAGTTTTTTCAAGTTGAGTTCACAGAGATTATCTTTGCGACGGCTCAGAAGTGCATCTCTGTATTGTATCTATGCTTGTGAATATCGCTGACTTCGTTTTGAGCAAATAAACATATCTTCAACATAACCTTTTTTTAAAAATTAATCAATATATATAAATTAAACCACCGAAGAACCTAATATGGTGACTCGTGACAGGACGAGAAGTCATTAAACATCCAAAGACCCTAATAGTATGATACTTGTTTAAAGGAAACGAACTGATAAATGTTAAGATAAGGCAAGCAAATGTAAGCCAATTACAATGTAAGTACAATTACTGGAGACTTGTGATGCCACCAAGGGATGAAAACTTGTGTTGCTGTAGCGAAGAAAGTAAGTGTTTATTTGGAAGAGGAGAATATTGACAGATATATCACTGAGGAAAAGACTTGGCAATTGTTTCGTATGGAGTGTCCCACTTTATGGAACATGTGGACACTGAGACTAGAAGATGGAAAACGGATGGAATCATTTGAGATGTGAACGCGAAGGAGAATGGAGAAGGCAAGCCGGATGGAAGTAGTGAATAATGTTGATGTGCTGGAAAGGGTTGGTCAGAGGAGGAAACGACTGGAAGCCATAACAGAATGGAAGAAGAACTGGACAGGACTCCAGATGAAAGGGGAATATTTGTTAAGAGACGCTTTGGAAGGGCTAGTTCGTGTGAGGAAAGTGAGAGGAACAAGGAGGTACAAGATCACTGATAACACCGAAGGAAATGGAAACTACATGGAGATGAAGAGAAGGGCAGAAGTCAGGAGAACATGGAGAGCAGTCATGTGGAAACCTGGCTTACGGCAGAACACTAATTATGCTGATTGCTTTACGCATTTCTCCTCTTCCCACATTGAGGAATCTGCGTGGAAATTTACACTTGGTATTTACAACTTATTACCCATGTTTGAAATACTTCTAAAATTATTGTTTATATTAGAGTTTGCAGCTATAAAACTCTACTGTTTCCAGGAATCTTGCTCCCGTTAATGCCATATGCCAACTATGTGTAATACAGTGCACATTTTCATAACTCATTTGTCTGCTGAGGCCACATTGTTTGTTGTTGTCACTGTTATGATAACAGCGCCAGTTTAAAAAATAATAATAATTCAAATGGTTAACGATTTTTATAATCTGTTATTGATTTATGTAGTGAGTGCGTGGGTTTAGTAAATTTTATGTTTGTGTTTCTTGCATTTTTACATCTGATTACGTCGGATTACTGTACGTTTATTAACTTGAATGGAGATTTGTCTGTTACATGCATGTAGTCGTTCAGTACATGTTTTCCACCAGTTGTTGCTTTTTGAGTGTGGCAAGTTTCCTGTAGAGTGAATGTGTTGTTTCTGTAGTTGGTGAAAAGAGATGATATGCATATCTGTGTATGTTTGTTGGTAAATGATGTTGATCCCCAAATGTGTAATGGTTAGTGAACTTTAGTGGCCTCTAGTGTTCTTTATATGTAGTCTGAAAGTGCCCTCGTGTGTGTCCTATGTATATTGCCTGACATTTCTTACATGTAAGTTGGTAAATCCCTGACTTGTGGTAGTTATTTTAGTGTGAGTGAGTTTTATTTGCATGTGTATTGAGTTATGTGTTGTTCGTACCTTAATTATTGAAAAAGTTAGTGATACAGTTATCTTATTTCTTGGAATGTGTCGAAGAATATCACTTACTTTCACTGTCCTTGCGTTTTTGTTATATTAATTGTTTGTGTTTTGTATATTCTATTTTTAATTTCTTTTATGATTATTCTGTTTATTGTGTCAACTATGTGTCAATATTTGTTGCTCTTTCATCTATTTTGTTGAATCCTATTTGATAATTTTACTTTGTTAGAGGGATTCTGTCTACATGAAATGGATTGTAGGTGGTTTGTGATAATATCGGTAATTTTATATGGAGTAAATTATCTGGTCTCTTACTCTGTTTTTGAATAGCTCAGATTTCTAAAATACTTACACATAGTTATCAATGAATAATTGAAAACCCGAAAAATACGAAACGATTGGAAACAGGTATTCACTCATCCAGTACAAGATGTATTTTTCAAAACTATTCTCACGGCACAGAGTTTAAACTGTGTTGCACCAAAGTTTATTTTATTATTCCTACGTGCTGCACCTGTGATTAACAAAACGTTCCCTTCATAGACCAAATTGAGGAAAAGTCCAGTCACTCACATTTCACGGGTATAATTAGGACTAGCAGCACTGTAACAGTTTGAATAAATTATTCGTAAACATGAACACCTATAAACAGACTTTTTCTGATGCAATAACACATTATATTTCTGTTTATTATATGAAAACAAATATCACACGCTCTATTTAATATACGGGATCCTCCCTTAAGTTCGTGCCACAAAACTGAATCACGTGAGATAGAAAGATGTTTTCTGTCTTTAAAGATGGTTTCTTTGGAGTTCCTCTAACATCCCCCAACGAAGATCCTAGCCATTAAAGTTACATCATAAAATAATGGTTTAACATGTAGTGATAACACATACGACGTAAAAATCGGACTAGAAAATTAATTCCTGACAAATTTAGGTTTCGGATAAATAGGAGGTTAAGAAATGAGGTGAACAGAGGTAGCACAGGGCCGGCCGAAAGCCACAGACTTCAGTTGCAACCACGAAAACGAAAAAGACTACTTTAGTACTTGGTCATTTCTTTTCATTGAAAACTACTCGCAGTTGTTATATGAAGTTAGCATAATATATACCTGTGATGTGTTTTTTTATTTAATGGTGGTAATAGAATTGTATGCAAGGGTTTTTATTTAATATAAAACGAAGCTTCAATTTTATTTTCGATTGGCCTTGGGATATAACGAGACGATAACACTGAATTGGTACTGATACCCACGTTTGGGTGCTAGTGCTACACATCCCTGTTAGTTTCAGGAAATCAATGTGAGAAAACTGCAAATCAGACATCATAACCTCAGTGGAGAGGAAATAATACTGGAATCCTCTGGAGGATATGACGCAGCAGATGCTGTCACATCGCTCACTATACATATATATAAAAATCAATGTTTGTGGGTTTATGGGTTTGTTCGTCTTATATGCATTCCTATACCATTTATCAGATTGCAATGAAACTTTGGAGAGTTTTCGACTGTGCGTCTGCGAAAATTCCTGTGAAAAAAAAAATCAAAAAAGTCACCCCCTATTCCCCATAACACCTCATAATTTAGGCAAAACCACATTTTTTATCCGATTTAGATAGGTATTTTTACACTTATACTTTAAAACAAACATAAAAATACTGCCTACATTCGGTTTCCGAATATTAATCCCCTCGCCCCCTTTCCACCCCATAATTTTTTCACCCCATAATTTAGGCAATACCACATTTTTTAACCGATTTAGATAGGAATTTGTACACTTATACTTTAAAACAAACAGAAAAATGCTGCCAACATATGGTTTCCGAATATTCATTCCCTCTCCCCCTTTCCATCCCCATTTCGTTTTTACCCCATAATTTAGGCAAACCACATTTTTATCCGATTTAGATAAGAATTTGTACACTTATACTTTAAAACAAACAGAAAAATACTGCCAACATATGGTTTCCGAATATTCATCCCTCTCCCCCTTTTCCACCCCCATTACGTTTTTATCCCATAATTTAAGCAAACCACTTTTTTATCAGATTTAGATAGGAATTTGTACACTTATACTTAAAACAAACAGAAAAATACTGCCTACGTATGGTTTCCGAATATTCATCCCCTCTCCCCCTTTCCAATCCCATTACGTTTTCACCCTATAATTTAGGCAAACCACATTTTTTTATCCGATTTAGATAGGAATTTGTACACTTATACTTAAAACAAACAGAAAAAATACTGCCAACATACGGTTTCCGAATATTAATTCCCTCGCCCCCTTTCCACCCCCATAAATTTTTCACCCCATAATTTAGGCAATACCACATTTTTTATCCTATTTAGATAAGAATTTGTACACTTATACTTTAAAACAAACAGAAAAATACTGCCTACGTATGGTTTCCGAATATTCATCCCCTCTCCCCCTTTCCACCCCCATTACGTTCTCCTCCCCATAATTTAGACAAAACCACATATTTCATCAGATTTCAATGGGAATTTGCACACTTATACTTTGAAACAAACAGAAAAATACTGCCTGCATATCTTTTCCAAAGCCCATCCCCTTTCACCCTTTCCAACTGAAAATGAATGAAACAGCAGTTTAAAATGTATATGTAAATATTTTTTCATTTAATCTATGTGCTTACTCAAGTCCAGCAATAGCGAAGCATTGCCTGGTCAGCTAGTATATATATATATATAAACTTAGCAAATATATGATATTAGATAGGTCTGAACGGAAAAATGCTGGGATTTGGTAGTTCATATTATAATTCCCTCTCCTTATTTAATATATCGAACACATAACCTGCATCGATATGCATGCAAAGCATTGTTGTGATCTGTAATAGTACTGGATGGTCTCTTGTCCAAATATGCATAGCACTTACCCCGCATTGTTACACGCATATAAAAGCAGCCTTGTCACTGTGGATATTAATACCCTACTAACAAGGAAACACAAAATTCTGCGTGATATGTATATTTATGAAACAAATTATTACTGTTTAAATGTTTGTTTAACTTGTAACCACGCGTAACGTCTCTGAAACAAAATGATAAATACGAAAGACGAGATCAATTTTATGAACTGTGGGAGGTTATCAACGAGGCTCAAGGGGCGAAGGATGTGAAGGGTATAATGTTCAATTCCAATTTAGTGGGGAAATATACCACCTACCAGCCCACAAATAAACGTAATTCTCCTCGTGTCGTTACAAACTGGCTTACAAATCATGAAAAACTGATACAACAAAAGAGAATCATTCATACAAAAAACAACAGTAATTAAACCTACGGCATTATATGGATTATAAAGGGTGTCATTGAGTAAAAGTAATGAGAACTGGAGAAGAAAAAAAAAATTCTTATGAAATTTTTGGGGCCACATAGAACAAATTTAACTTCTGAAGAAAAGTAAAAGTAAAGTAAAAGAATGCAAGAGAAAATACATAGAGAAAATTTAAAAAATATAATTAGCAAAAGAAGACAATAATTCAATGGACACTTATACAGAATAGACAGCTGCAGGAGTATCAATAAAATATTTTACTACATTCCTAAATTAACATAACGGAATATGAAGCAAGAGGGAATTTCGAAAGACTTAGGGATCACCTAAATTATAATTAACAGCAGAAAAAGACTTTGGAAGATTTATTGACGCTGCGCAATTTCTGGTGCTCTGGCCTAAACTACAACCAAAGACAGCGATATCAGATGAGAAAAGGCAAGCCAACAGAAAATGCTTGGAGAAGTTGTGGGAAGAGAAGAAGAACAGTAATGTTCTGTAGTCCTAGGTTTCAAGAGGTCTTCTAATGGTGAAAATATAAATTAAAAAAAAAAAAAAAGTCTGACATGATTGTTTCTGTCTTCTTCAACTGTAGTATCGAAGAAATTTAATATTCCTTTGTCTTCATTTTCTATTGTGATTGATGTTGTTGTGTAATTTGTTTATGTCTTGTGTATTTCGTTTACACGCTCATATGTTTCAATGGTGATACACATTATGTCAGCAACATATCTCGACCACTACACGACACTGTAGCCATACTGGGAAATTAGTGCAGCAGTAAAAAAATAAAACACAGTTGAATTGCCGTAATTTGCAATAATGTAATAATTAATACAATTGCGGGCATGTTCTGGTGGCTATATCCCTCATCCGTTTTCCTCCTTTGTTCCTCCCACCTACTTTTTCCCTATAGTAATTTGATCTTTAAATTCTTTCAGTGTTTTTGATAAATTATTCACATTTCTCTTGGTAATTTATTACCTACGAAATAAAGTTTTCCCACACCCTTATGCCTGAAATCAAGTGCTAGCTTGTGGTAATGGTCATCTTTACCCTTCCAAGCATCCGTCTTAATTTTCCCATCAATATCTTTCCATGCCTCATCACCAATATACGCCTTGTACACTACCATAATACTCCTCACCTTCTCTCTATCTTCCAATTGATCCCACTCCAATTCTTTTATGGTAATAGTAACCGATTGTGATCTGTGGTATTTTTGAAAGCCAAATCTAGCTCTTCTCTGCACCCCTTGCAGCTCCTGTATTAACAATTAATGGCCCTACAATAATATTGTATTTCAAATGTATTATTTGTATTCCTCAGTTTCTTTTCTAAATGGGTATTATTCTGTTTGTCAGTTTACAGAACTCGAAATAAATGCAATGTATTGTAGCTTATGTATAGTGTTGTAGAGTAACATTATTAGTATTATTATTAAATTACAGAAATGAGTGGGTTGACTTAACAGTTTATTTGGCAAAAATGCATGGGTGATATGTTCTCATGTTCTTACTATAAACAATTTGAACTGAATTGCAATTGTCACGGTATTCAGGATACTTATAACAAGTAGCATTTTTCGGTTGATTATAATAGGATACTACTATAACATTTGAAATCAATACTTCAGTAGCATAAGAAAATAACCTGAAGTTTCTTTCGAACTATTCAGTAATATTTCCTAATATGATTACAATTTAAAATATAAGCATGTTTAGGCCGACAGTGGAAGAGAGATAAATCGACAGTTCATTTTTCTGTGAAATAAACTATATCTTTAAATACAAAATTTCAGTTGAAGTGAGAAAGTGATGAGTAGGGAAAATATTCAGCAATTTGTAAAATAATCATAACTTTAGAGCGGCAGCTAACGGGAAATACCCGAACGAATGAATTCGTTGGTGTCTTCATATTCTTGTTGTGGGTTTGGTTGTGAAATTTATTTTCACAGTGACTAAGCACCTCCAGATTAATCGCATCTCGTAATCGGTTTATGTTATATATTTAAAAAAATAATCATTACAGTGCGGTCCAGATCCCTGCAGCATAAGTTGGCAGCCCTGCGGCTTCAGGATTTTCGGGAGCAAAATTCTGGCATGGAAACAGTGATTCAATGTGTGTGGATTTTCTGATGAGCTCAACAAATCAGTCAGTGATTACATCCGACTGTTTTTCCAGCGAAACAGAGAAGAGTTATTAAGAATACCGCAGGTAATATATAAATATATACATTCAGGACCCGAATGTATCTGAAGACTCGAGGGAAGAAAGTAGGTAAGTAAATTTTTATAATACTCGAAAAAAACACAATTTAATGTTTAAAGTGTCTCGGCATTAGTATATCTTTATGTACAATAACTTTGATTTGTGAAATATATCGTATTAAGTTCAGGGAACTTCAAATCAGAGTTTTTTGCCATCTAGTTTTTCCTCATAGTGAAGTAATTCCACTAAGTCGTATGAAACACCTAACGGAAGTGAAAAAAACAGGAAACTGAAAAAAGCACAACAATGCCGTAAATATGAGTAAACATACGTCTGCATGTGATGCTTACGCGGTGATGGTACTTCCATCACAGAAATTTAGGCGTGGGGCACCGGACTGAAGATCTTTGCAGCACCAGAATGGCAAGACTTCATCAGACATTGAAAGTCTTTAAAGTTTATCCCGCAAGTCGTCAGGTGATCTAGAATAAAGTACGGTAATGTTCGAAGTGTATTACGACAAACGGAATATTACTAAACTATTGTGCAGTATACTTGTTTTTGAAGTTTAACATACATTTTAAGCTTGGGGAAAGTTTAAACAGGCCATTCTTCGATGGTTGACCATGTCGTGGTGCCCGTACACTGCCGGTCGTTATTGCTTGTGGTACGTGTTGGGATAATGCAGCAAACGGCTAGGGCTGGTATGTGGTATATATTGCTTTAATAGTCTGCGTTTTGAAAGGTCACTTTGGAACGTACATTTAGTTCAGTATCGATTTCCAGTCCGTTACTAATTCTTCTGTGACGCTAACCACAGTGGATTAAATCTGGATGTTTTGACCATTTCTTTGAAATATTCAGGTGGTCGCATTACTATTTTTACGTTCCATAATCCAACATTTTCATTGCACTCTAGGTGCGAATGGCCACGCTTAGAAAATGTAATTTTGATCTTCTTCAAACCACCAATATGATTCTTACGTAATGAATGAAGCGAAAGACGGTTGTAGTTTTTCCTGTGGCCACCAGCCGAATCATCTATAGTGGTGGGTGAGCGGTTAACACTCTGGCATCGCATTCGGTAGGACGCAGGTTCGAATCCCCGTCCGTATATTCAGAGTTGGGTTTTTCATTTTTCATGTTTTTTTTTTTTTTTTACTTATTGCTTTACGCCTTGTCATCGGCTAAGTTCATTAGAGGCGGGATGGGACTGGGTACAAGGAACGGGTAGGAATTCGGCCATGGCCTTTTTGAAGGAAGCATCCCAGCATTCGTTTGGAGTGATTTGGGGGAAATAATGGAAAACCCATATCTGGATGCCGGGATGGGGATTTGAACCCGCGTCTTCCCGAATACGAGGCCAGAACGTTAACCGTTCACACACCACGCTCACTGGAAAGGGGGGGGGGTTCATGATTTACCCAAATCACTCCAAGCAAATGTCGAGATGCTTCTTTCAAAATGCCCTAGCTGAATTATTTCCCGTTCCTTGGCCCCATTCCCGTACCATCCCATCCCAACCCAACGAAGTCTACGAGATGTAAAGTCATAAGTTAAAAAATATACTGTATATGTATATTGTTACTTCTTTGGACTTTGGAGTCTTCTTCCAAACATGAGTGATGAAGCGAGACCACTTCATTGGGGCACTTTTATGCAAAGAATTCTGGATAAACATAAGATTTGCGTGTGGTTAGAACGTGGATATTTAATGACTGCATGACAATTTGCATGTCTTTGTTTACTTCATTTGAAAGATATACTTTTTTTTTTTTTTTTTTGAATAGTCTATGCAGATATCCTACTTTTTTTATTTTCACTTGCCGGCAATTTCGGGTTCTTTTCGAAGTCGTAAAATGCTTGCGCCTTTCTCTTATGAAGTAATTGTCGTTGCCATTGCCTCGCCTACTTCTTTCCCCAGTGCGCTTGACTTCCATGGTTTTTTCCTCTCTCAGCGAAACTTTCAGTGCTAGTATGTCTTGGCCTACTTATTATTTATTTTTTTTTTTCAGGTTCCAAATTATCAGCTGATGCGTATACTCAATTTGAAACGAACTGTAACCATAACTCAACTTCGGAAATAATTTACCTACCTGGATTTTTCCCGTGAGCCTTCATTATTCAAATATAATTTCACTCTCATCGTTCAGAGCTTAAACTGTGTTGTACTGGAGTTTTCTTATTCCGAAGTTCTGCACCTGTTGACGTGTTTAACAAAACATTCCCTTCCCGGACAAAATCCAGTTACTCATACTTCGCGTGTACATTCAGGGCTACCGGCAAGGTAATAGCTTGAATAAATGATTCATAAACATGAAAATCTTTCAGCCAGACGTTTTCTGCTGCAATAACAAATAATTTTTCTGTTTATTGAATGAAAACAAATAGCCACGCGCTATTTAATTTACAGAACTATACCGGATCGTCCCTTAAGTTCGTGCCATAACACTGAATCACGTGAGATAGAAAGTGTTTTTTTTTTGCCTTTAAAGATGGTTTCTTTGGAGTTCCTCTTACATCCCCCAACGAAGAGCCAAACCATTATTGTTACCTCTTAAAATAATTTCTCACCGGTGTAAATCATGTAGTGGTAACACATACGACGTAATCATCGGACTAGAAAATTAATGCCAGACAATTTTAGGTTTCGGCTAAATAGGAGGGTAAGAGATAAGGTGAACAGAGGTAGCACAGGGCGGGCTGAAACTCACCGCCTTGCGTTGCAACCACGGATATGACTGCTTTAGTTCTTGTTCTTTTCTTTTCACTGAAAACCTACTCGCAGTTGTTTCATGAAGTTAGTAAAATATATAATTGTGATGGTTCGCTGAAGCAATCACCGAAAACGGCCTCCTGCCTATCATTCGGGAGGACGAGGGTCAAACCTCGTTCGGCCATCCTGGTTGAGGTTTTCCTCAACCACTCTAGGCGAATGCTGGGATGGTTCCCTACAACGCCACGGCCGACCTTCCCTCCCCGTAGTGAGTAGTTTGGCTGAAAAGAGTCTCCGGTGACTCTCCAGCAGCCCGCCTCCCAGCCTTCAGCTGGGAGGAATGAAATCGTAATAAAAAAAAAAAAAAAAGCTGAAGCAATGTGGTAATATATTATTCGTACCTCTGATGGGATGTTTTTGATTGTGATAAAAGAATATTGTCAATTTTATTTCTGGTTGGCCTTAGACTAAGGCTGTATTTTTTTTTTTTCAAGCTTCGGCTTTTCCATATATCGATATTTTTAAAAGTATTAATATCGGATTCGATATATCAAAAAATAATGTCGATAAATCGACCGACAACCATATTGTATAAAAACAATATTACACACACAAAGCGTGTAAAAATAGGGGCAAGTCTTGTGGCTATCTATTAGTATAATATACAAGATGTAGCGGTGTAGCACCCGCTTTACGATATTATTTGTGGGAGTGCGCGTTATTTAATATCATTTCCAAGCAACAGTGAATAAATTAACTCACAGAATACTGAAATAAAAGTATGTATTGCGTTAAAATCGATATTTCAATCATTAGATGCTTATATTTACGTAATATTCATTTGATATATTCAAGTATTCCTTAAATTCTTTGTTCATAGATATTGTAAGATAAAAGCTTTGTATTTTGAGCATCAATGCTGAGAAAAATTTGGTTAAAGTATTAGTTAAGATGGATCAGAATTACAACTGGCATTTGACGCTACGGCAGAGGGCATGAATAATTTAGCTTTTTTTCAAAATAATTTAAACTGTACCCTATTATTGAAATTATTAATTCGTTTGAACCGAAATAGTTGCCCACTCATCTCGAATTGTGCAGCCTCCACTACAATTAATAATGTAAGTTTATCAGATTTATTTTAATCTTCTTTGATTTCACTGAGTAATATTACTGAGGCTATTACGTATTTCCGCAATGTGTAACTATGACAGCTATTCGAACGTTGTAATATCGGTCAGAATCACGTTGCAGATTTTTGGTTTATTACCTTTCTTTTTTGTTGAATGCTTTTGATGAAATTTATGTTGTTGCGTAATGTATCTCATCAATGAATTGTCGTTTTGGTCGGGAGCTTTCATTTTGTAGCGGCAGTATTACCCGAGATTGTGGTTAGGTTGAAATCCAGCCTGGACAAAAATAAATAAAGAACCTTATCACAGCAATAGCATGTTGAATTTAGCTATTATCAGTTATTTAAGCAGGTTTCATAAGCACTATGTCACGTTTTGATATCATGAATCACGATGTAAACTACTCCCGTATGTAGTTAGTTTTAAAATGCAACCTGGACCAGGATAGCAACCGAAACCTTTTGTCATAGGAATAGGAATTGCATTTATTTTATAACAATTCAATTTATTTCAACAATTGCTAAGAAAGGAATTGCTACAATACTGAAAGAAAAGTATGAATTTTGTTTAAATTGTCATATTGATTATTAGTTGCTTTTTTTAGTGATATGATTACTTGGTTCCAAATTGTTCGCGATCTATGCAACCTAAAAAACAATTGAAACTAATATTACATGACGTAAGAAGTTAATATTTATTTTTAGCATCCTTCGTTTTCACTGGGGTCATTATTTCAGCCGAATGTAAGCTGTGCCAGGCGTTAAAACATCCATCTTCATCATAGACAATAAGAAAGTTGTAAGAAACTGTGAAGATTTTGGATCAAGTTTGTATTGCATGATGCATGATTGGTATAGATGCATCATGCATGACATTGACATGCGATTCAGGGAATGTATAAATTCGCGTGTGAATGAAAGCTTTGATTTTCACCACTATAGTTGGCGAAGATTGTAGTTATGCTGAAACGCAACCTGGACCAAATTGACAACTGAAACTTTGCTACATCACAAGGGACGAGAAATTACAGTATAGTGAGCTTTATTTTATAAAATTTCTATCTAGGTAAACAACCAAAATGAAATCAATTGCCAGCACAGTCCGTTAAACCCGTCATTTTTGACGGTTTTTTTTTGGCTTGTTTACTAATAAAGACTGCGATATTCTTTTGAATCAAGTCTTCAATTCCTGAAACATGAATTTTTTTATATCTATTTCTTTTTTTTTTTTTTTTTTTTTTAAGAAAAGAAGAAAATTGTGAATTAGCTATTACCGGTTTTTACTAAAGGTACAGTAACAAATAAAAATTTGGTGTATTTCTTAATCTTTCTGATCTTTGTACAAATAGAAATTTAAGGCAAATAAAGAGGAAAGCAATTAACGTACAAATTTGCTCAAAGAATTTCACCTTTTGGATTGCCATTGGAGGTCCTATCGTTATGATTTGGGGGTGAAATCATGTATGTGTACCAAATTATCTGTTTCTAGGACAACTGGAAGTTGTGTGGAATTATAATGAGACAGTGTCGAGTCGTTTTAAAGAGTCTGAATTTCACAAACTTCCAATGTAATAAAGTAAAATTTCATACTTTAGTTAAGCTTACTAAGCTCCGTTTAAAATAAAAAATTTATGACGTATAATGGTTAAGGTAGGTGTGTGGACTGTGCTTCCAGGAATTATTAATAAAAAAATAAAGCTGTGTGTACCAATTTTTGTCAGCAGCTGTTTTAAAAAATACTCGTTTCATAGATTCTGCTGGTAGACGACTGCAATTATTAGGCACTGTTTCAACTCGATCAGTTGCAACAGGTGTGGCAGAAGGTACCAAATATTTTAAAACAATTTTTGACACAATAAGAAGAAAACAAAAACTTCTATTTGTCCAGAATCTTAGGTCATCTGATGATTTTGACATACTCAGCTGATGCAAATATTGTTTTAATTTAGCAACTACTGAACCAAAACTCATGTCAGATACTTCATTGGACATAATTTTCAAGAGTATGCGCACATGTTTATCCTAAAGAAATGACGTTGTTTTTCCTGTTATGCATGGAAAAGTCCCTACATTAAGTGAAATATTTTACTTCTTTGACATTGCATTCGAAACGGCCAATGATTTACCAAAATGTAATTTTTTGAAATTGAGATTCAGGGTGGTTACTTTAGCGTAAGCAAATTGTGTTCTAAAGACATCAACGTATCATTATTACTTTTCAACAAAACACTTTGTAGAGACAATTCCAAAGCAGTAGATGTTTTCTTTTTTTCAGTTTCTTCTCTTAATAAATTCATTAGTGGTATAATCAAACTGGCTGTGACATACTTTTGAGCCCAATTCTTCTATTGATAGGGAACAAGAAGTATAATAAATTCGCACAAAGTATTTAACTGTGTATTACTACATTACCTGGTACATTACGGTAAGTTCTTAAAGCTAATACTTCTGCGTAGATTGAAAACAAATGTTAAAAATGTTTGCAAACGTGTTTAGACAAGAATTCCAACGAGTGCTAACTGTTTGAATGAGAATTAATATTTGGCCTACTTTATTAATTGTTGCAAGAATCGTAAATAATCAGCACTAAGTGAGTGTCTTAAATAATGTACAATAAATTTTATTTGATCAGCTAGGTTATAATTTTTTTATTGTTTCTTAAATTCTGTCTGCGATTAAATTTATTGCATGTGGAACACAGGTAATCGTTTTCTTTTCCTCCTATAATATGACACCTACTAGGAAAAAGAAACATGGTAACTTATATTTAAAAATATCGACTCCGATACTCAGATTTTCGAAATATCGATATATCGTCCTAAAAATATCACTCATAAATATCGATATTTTCAAAAAATAATATCGATATTTCGATATATCGATATGTTGATGTATCGATATTTTATCAATACCTCTCCCTTAGAATATCACAAGACCTTGTATTCAGTTTGTGGTCATGTTTGTGTGCTACACATTCCTATGAATGTCAGGAATGCAACATCCAGTCCAGCATTAGAAGTCCGCAAATCAAACAAAATTAGTTCCACTGAAGAAGAAATAATCCTGGATTCCTCTCGAAGGTATGGCACATGAGAATACGGCTGTGATTTGGTATTTCATATAATAATACACTCTGCTTATTTAATATATAGTACACATAACCTGCGTCGATATGCGTGCAAAGCATGCCGTGATCTGTAATAGTAGCCTACTGGATGGTCTCTTGTCCGAATATGTATAGCATTTACACTGAATTATTACACACAAATAACAATGACTAAGGATTTTGACACCCAAGAAACACGGAAACATAAAATTCTGCGTGAAATGTATATATATCAAACAAATAATTATTGTTTAAATATTTGATTAACTTGGGCAATCTTTTGTAACTATGAGTAACTTCTCTAAAATTGAACGATAAATACGAAGGACGAGATCATTTTTACGAACTGTGGGACGCGATCAACAGTACTCCAGGACGAAGGCGATCAAGGGTATACTCTTCACCTTCAATTTATTGAAAGAATCCAAATGCAAATGAATCTGAACTATTCGGGGATAAGAGACTGTGAAGATCAAACTACTTACAGAGGATCTTGAGGTTATACCTAGGAAATGTAATACCTTACTGTATGAAACCTAAAATTAAATAGTTCCGTAATCAGGAAGAAGATTTTAAAATCCTTTCACAAGTTCGAACCCAAAATTAGGAGTATAAATGGGGAGAAAGCTTACAGAGTTTCGTGGAAGATCATCTGGACTCGCGATGGTTTTTTGATTGTTGATAACGTAATATGGAAACACTCTAAAAGCAATCTACAGAATAAGGCAACCTAAGTTATTAACAACGAGCTTATAGTATCGGATTACGTAATAAATAACTATGTATGAAAACAAATACAGATGTTTACAACTAATGAAACCACGAGGACAGGGAAAAAACATATTAAAAATGACGAATTAAATATGTAAATAAGCAAAAAAAAAAGAAAGTAATGAACGCAGTAGTCAGTCAAACTCTGTGCCAAGAGCAAGAGAAAGCACGTAAATATTAAAATACTTTATACAACTGGTGATGATGACGTTTAAACTGATTAATTCCTTTCTTTTATGGTTTGACCATCACGAAATTTTACAACGCAAGATAATAGTTAATTAAGTGTGTCACCATCATCAATTAATTGAATCAGCTGATTTCTTGAACAATGCGTGCATGTAACAATTCTTAGGACTCCACAAAAATAACCAATAATGACTAATGTAAGTTAAAAAAAAATATTGATCCAGAAACTTCTTTGCATTCATGTTTATTACTCCTTTCATTTTTTTTAAAAAACATTGAACAAAATCCTAACCATTTCAGTCTTAATGCTGATATACATACATATAATACTAAGAATGAATTTTACATCCATATAAGATTGCAAGTCATTGTCATTTGCACGGAAATGAATAACATTTTCTAGAACTTCTGTACTCAATTTTCTGTCACAGGAAATATAATGTTATCTCAAATACATAGCAACTTTAAATCCAAAACGGAAAAGTTTTTGCTTCAGAATCTGTTTTACCCTACGGATTGTTTAGATGCAGAAATTCGTATAAGGAGAAGGAAATCTTGCGCTGTATTAACTATAGCACTTACAGGAACCAAGTGACAATTTAATATAAGAATTTCAGGGAAGTTTATTAAAACTCAGAGAAAGTTTACACGAAAATACATAATTGTATATTATTTTATCTGAAATTATAATGTAAAAAGAATTGTGATCTAGAAGGCAATTGTCTGTTGTCGAAAAAAAATGTAAAAAACAATAATGCGGCTTTGGTTTAAATTTACATGTTGCTACTTCTATATTTAAGACAGTTAAATCCGTGTAATGATTTATTCTCTGTAGCAGTCACGAGAACCATGTGCAACATAACCAAATAATTCATAAATAATGAAGTAAGAAACGGGGAAGTTTATTAAAAAGTCAGAGAAAGTTTTCTGTAAACGTAGGTAACCACGAAATATATCAGTAAAATAAATCGTCATTATTTGGTTTTGAAAATGCAGTTTCCTTAGAACATTTTTTATAATAAAAAAATTCTATTATTTTTATCGGGCTCTGTGGTAATAGTTTCATGTAGTCCAAACTGAGGGCAGAGATAAAAAACGTTATAACGCGAGAGAAGATGCATTGTTCAATTTTTTGCTGTGAGTGTGAGCGAATACGTATTTTGTTAACATTGAAGTTACCTGTTGTGGAAGAAGCAGCGGAAAAGCGAGTGATAAAGCGGGATTTTACTATGGAGAAAGGTACTTTTTATCTGAACTATCGATGCGGTTGTCAGTTAGCACTCTAAACATTAGTCACTGCCCACGAAAGCTGCCAGTGCAATGGTCTTTAGTTTATAATAAAATAACGGAAATGCCAACGTTGACGAAGCAGGGCCAGAGGTGATATTCAAAGGTGTCAGAGATGGTGGATCTTGAGCAAAATAAAACAGCTCTCCCGGACCAAACATACGTATGCTGGATGGTTCCCCTTGGGCAGAAGAGCGCAAACAGGGCCACTCAAAACTAATGAAGATCTTGTGTGCGTAAAAGAAAATGAAATTGGCCTCAAATACAAGGAAACGCTATTATAACTGGCGCCGAAGAGCATGCGTACATAGAGAATTCAAATACAGTACAATGCAATCTGATGGCTACATAGACAGATATGTTCGCTTTGATCCCATGTGAGAACAGTCTCGGGGTTTGGAACAGTACATACACTTATTAATCATATAAATAATATTACCAGCAGTTGATAACCCCTAAGTATAATCAGTATACACTGTAATCTGTAAATACAATCCCATATTAGTTACTACATATCTGGAACAGCACATACATTTATTAACAATCTAATAATCAGTTAATTCCTATAGACCCTTTAGCATAATGAGTTTCCACTGTAATCTGAAAATATTTATTATATCATGTTAGTTACGATATATGTTGTACAGTACATACACTTATTAACAATAGCAATAATATTACAGACAACTGATAACCAGTCAATTACTTAAAAACCTATTGGTATAATAAATTACCAATATAATTTGTAAATACCTATAATTCCATGTTAGTTACTATATATGAGTGAAATACGTAGACAATATAATAACTGCATTTGTCAACAGTTTCAATAGAAAGAAAAACCATATGTAATTTTAGTAATTGTGGACAACTTTGTCACCATACAGTTCCATACACAAATTATATTAAATTTTCTGTCATTCTTAGGTACCAAACTCCAGGAAGAAAATTCTTTTACAAAGAAAAATTTCTTCTGAAGCAAAAACTATTTCAGTTTCGATTTAAAGTAGTTAGTAATTTTGTGAATAAATCCGTCGAAAACAACTGGTTTGGTGAATTTTGTTTTTATTTAATTCCCCAGACGCGTTTCGCCCTTGTGGTGTAGGGCATCTTCAGTGGCTGTAAAGTGTTTTTACATGTGTTGTTACAATAATTACATACAATATAATTCTTAATAAAATGTATATATACATATGTACACACTGTACTCACAGATATAATGGTATTCCTTTACATGTCGGTCTGGAACAGCACTTCACACGCTTTCACATAAGTGAATTTTGTTTTTATTTAATTCCCCAGACGCGTTTCGCCCTTGTGGTGTAGGGCATCTTCAGTGGCTGTAAAGTGTTTTTACATGTGTTGTTACAATAATTACATACAATATAATTCTTAATAAAATGTATATATACATATGTACACACTGTACTCACAGATATAATGGTATTCCTTTACATGTCGGTCTGGAACAGCACTTCAGCGTGTGAAGTGCTGTTCCAGACCGACATGTAAAGGAATACCATTATATCTGTGAGTACAGTGTGTACATATGTATATATACATTTTATTAAGAATTATATTGTATGTAATTATTGTAACAACACATGTAAAAACACTTTACAGCCACTGAAGATGCCCTACACCACAAGGGCGAAACGCGTCTGGGGAATTAAATAAAAACAAAATTCACCAAACCAGTTGTTTTCGACGGATTTATTCACAAAATTATTGTTCAGCAACTGCGGGAAGATGACCTATTACCATATTAATAAAGTAGTTAGGTTTTCGTAAATAACATTTTGTTTTTGGTAGGACATTGGGAACCACATTAATCAGCTGACCACTAAATCAGTAATTACGTCATTGGACGCAACATTTTCGGTTGTCTTTAGTGAAATTAAGTGTCTAAATGTGGTTCAAATGGAGAAGAGGTCCTGCTAAGTTAAAGGGTCTGTTAATTCTAGGAAGATAACACTGGGAAACTACTGTTTATTAGTTCTTTTTAAAAAAATTAATAGCAACTAATAAAAATATAGAATAATAGAAATATCGCTGAAATTCTATGCGTGGAAAGGAAATGTTCAAGTACAAGCTGCATTTCGTCAGTGCTAAAAAGAAGATCAATTAAACAAATTTTCGACTGAATGTAGACCCAAGATGGAATGTTTTCTGCAAAATTAGTTTCGGTGAAGGATGAAATTAAAGAGCTTTAGGAAGCAACACGTAGCTGCGAAATTGGAAGTGATAACAACAAGGGCACGATCATTCATTAGAAATACAAAGGGTTGTTAGGTTAGATCATATTTAGGCAACCCCAGGTCCCCTTTCCGGATCCGGCCCTCCACCAGCTTCAGTCCGGCCCGCGAGAGATTCAGAAATTTCAAATAACGCTTCAAACTTAAGTCTCCCATTCATTTTCATTTGATTTTTCTATCTGTCTTGTTAATTTGCTTTTTGTATGTTTAATTATGCTATTGTATTCCTAATAAAAACAAAAATGTGTGAATTTTTATCGCTTTTTTATTCACTACTACCTACTTATTTCTTACCTACGGCCCGCGATTTCTTACCTACGGCCCGCGGCCTGATTAAGTCCCGAAATTACGCCCTCAGCTAAGCAAAGGTTGCCCATACCTGGGTTAGATGTTAGAACAATGAATATTATACAAATAGAAGGCTACAGGATGCATTAAACAAACAGATAAATGAAGCAGTTGACGTGAAAAATTGTGTCACAGGGTAATTATTTAAATTTGTTGATGAATAGAGTAAATGCTAAAACACTCAAGGTAAAGGAAAACAGACGGTTGCTCGGCCTATTTGTGGACGCCGTGAGTGGTGGAGTGACTAACCTTCGTGGTTTTAGTCCTCTTGTAAGTTATTATGTTCTTTCGTGAACTCTCATTGTCTTGCGAGCAATTAAAATTATAATTTGTCAGGACATCCGAAACCACTCCATTTTCAGGTTGGAAAGCAGAGTATATAAAATTTTATGCTGGCTTAGTACTAGCCGTCATAAATCATCATATGAGAATGGTAGCGAGTCCGTTTATTGACCACTGAAGACTGTGCATGTGACGTCGATAACGTGTCCTGCAAGGAATACTTCGAATGCTGCTGGCGTCTTGATGACTCCGATACTGACTGATTGATTGAATGGCTTTTGCTGGTGAGACATGGCAGTTCTATTCGAAGACATGAGCGCTAGACTAGTGTACGAGACGCGTACGATCGGTTATCTTACCTATGTCACCCGGATCAAGTCTACTCGGAGACTGATGAAAGGTGATGCCTCTTGTGGTCCAAGGCTACCTCGGACTTACTTCGTAGTCAGCCGGATCTCACGAGCCGAAGGTGACTTTGCAGTAATCAGTTTTATCGATCAACGTGCTATCAGTGTTTACCGATCAGACTCGTCGCAAGTTCTCAAAATTCAACATCAATCTGATAGATAATAATTCCTCTTAGTAAAACCGTAAAATCAAAAACTACGTTTACACAACATAAGGAATTCAATGAAAGTAAATTAGGTACAAAGTGTATGAGAAATTACCGGAACTTCTGCGGAACCAAGAGTAGAAACATCAAATATCCGAGTTGGTAATACGTACAAAAGTGTAGAGACACTGTATCGTTGTTGTGATCTTTCTAATGATGGGGAGGGGTTGGGGGGGGGAGGGGAAGCGGTGACACTGAGGAGCACGGGAGCTGACAGGGCTATGAAAGGTTTAAAAATAAAACAAGGCATTACGAAAAAATGAGTTTCCATCAGAAACCGCAATAGGCCGAGGAGAAGAAGGAAACGAAAAATTATTCGACCAGGAGAGGAAAAAAATCATCTAAACTTTGTTAATCGAAGAACTAATTTACTAACTGTAAAATACAGTACCTTTAACTTTTATCAACTAGAAATATGTAAAATTGTAAAAAAATTTCAATTTGGGCAAGTTGCAAGAAGTAACGCGCAAAATAATTTCTCCTCGTCCGGCTGCAAAAAATGTGAAACTTTAAGAGATATGGGAGAAAAGAAGTTTGGATTATGTTAAATGTAACAACGTGCTTATCATTTTAAGGAAATAACACCTAAAATTCGGAGAAAGAAAAATTGTTCTTAAGCAATACGTAAATAAGACAATTCTCTGTTTTGTTATCACTTATTGTCAAGGATACAGTGAAGATTCAAGGGGAGGGGTAATAAGCTTCACTTATGCTATTGTTTTTGTTACTGAAAAGTATTGGAATGATAAGGTATTACACAACTGAATAACTAAAAAACGAAGCTACGGTATGTGCCACCTCACCTTTCTACGCGTATTGGGATGATAAGGTATTACACAACTGAATAACTAAAAAACGAAGCTACGGTATGTGCCACCTCATCTTTTCTACGCATAAAAGAAGCGATAGCTGGCCAAAGAGAAGCACCAGATAATAGGACTGTGGAAATACGATATCTGCGAGAGAGCTTCCTTATTATCGTCACATCCACCTCAAAGTATAGTATAAGTTGAGATTACCACTGGGCATAGTAGCGTAGTCAAGATGAAAACAACATGATCAGAAGATTTTCCATTTAAGGTATTCCCAGAAGTTCACGGACTGTGTCCTGTATCATTGCTCGATTGAAACAAAGTGGTAAAAGTGAGCCATATTGGAAAAGTGACAAAAGTAGATAAACTGACAAAACAAGACGCCGGTTTCAAAGTGTATATGTATATATATATATATATATATATGTGTGTGTGTGTGTGTGTGTGTGAGTGTGTGTGTGTAGGGGTGATTTCGGATATGATATTCCGTTAATTAATCAGTATTGATAAGTAATACTTCCCAACTATGTGTATATGAATGTGCCTATATATTCCCTCAGATATATGCATAAATACTTGTGTGTGTTGTGTGTGTGTGTATTTGTGCATGAGCGTGTAAATTGTATGCGCATACGTTTGCAAGCAGTAGTTAATTGTGTCATAGTCAACGTACGCCTCTGATTCTTTCAGTACATTTCCACATTCCGCACGATATTCAGTTTATATCTACAAAACAAATTCTTATTACAAGTAAAATTTGAATTAAATTGTAAATATGGGCCCAGAATAAACACTGGATGTGGGACTATGCCATAACCTAAATCTTTATATATAAAGACGAATGTTTGTTTGTTTGTTCTTCATACAAATCCACATTTTTCATCCGATATCGATGAAAATTTGAACACTTATCCTTTGAAACAAGTAGATAAATACTGTCTACATTTGGTTGGCAAATTATTTATATAAATAATACATGTTGTCTCATAATTGAAAAATTTCCCGTCGAATCGAAGTTGTCCGGTTCAAATAGTGCAATTAGGAGCAGAGATATTCGTAATTAAAATGAAAGAAATGATGCCGAAATATTCGTAACTTGAATTGTGTCAATACTCTGCAGTATGCCACGATAATCGGCAATACTCCGAGCGCCCCAGCGGACACGTCTCTACTCCGGCCGAGCAGAGCTCAGCCCATGTAGCTCTCTAGCCCCTTCGCCAGGTAGTTGGCGCTTTAGCTCAGCGGTACCGCGCTTGCCTGTCAAGCGTGCAGCTCGAGTTTGAATTTTCATCCCCGCAACTACGAATATTTAACTCACTTTTCTTCAACTTTCCAGTGTGTTCTGGACCATCTATCTATTCTTTGGTAAAACAAGAATAATCTTTATATATAAAGATGAATGTATGTTTGTTCTTCATATAAATCCACAGTTTTCATCCGATCTCGATGAAACTTTGCTCACTTATCCTTTGAAACAAGGAGAAAATACTGTCTACATTTGGTTGAAAAATTATCTGTATAAATAACACATGTTGTCTCATAACTTCGAAATACGGCGATAGACAGACACATTGGATATGGACGTCTCCGTACCGTGTTTCCGTGTAGTGGACTGGCAAATCGTAGGTAGTGTTGCAATGTTGTAGGTGTACACTTTCTTACGTTATAATGATCCCTCAGGTGATGTTCGCAGTCAGTGTGTGAGTGTGAACCACAGTAATATTATTGTAAATACGGAAGTAAGTCTCTGTCTTTTCGTTACGTTTTGACGACTAAATGGCTATATCGATATTGATGGAATTTGATAAGAAAATCTGTATGAAGGGCGCAGGATATTTTTTCCCAGTATGATTAATAACTGTAGTCACGAAATTTTGAGACCTTATCGAATGGTGACAGAAATATGTTGGAAATTGATTCTCTTCAAGAGACAGGTTCGATGGTAAAATTATATAGTGGTAGCTTTCCTGCCATATTATTCCGACTCGATATTGTTTGGGACCAATCCTTCGTTACCAACAACTTTCTATATTTAATTCTGGCAAAAAAATTCTTAATCCACGCGTACGAAGTCGCGGGTACGGGCTAGTTATTAATAAAGTAGATGAAAATAATACACATAAATATTTCATTGCATTTAGATTGATCCAGTGCTGATTGTAGTGCAAACATTTAGCTAGTTTTCGCCAAATAAATGCCAGGAGGAGACTAAAGAGCCTATATCTAGTCTATATCTCGCTCATATATACATTTAAATTATCGCATACATCTCAACCGTTTGTTATTGGTGCCATGGTTACCTCGTTTGCAAAATCTTCGATATTATCTATTATTATTTTTTATGATTTATTTATATAGTTTCGTCAGAGTTTTCTCCTTGCCGACGTCAACCTCATTGGAGGTGGGAAAGGATTGGATCAAAGAACGGGAAGGAATTCGGCCATTGCCTTTTGAAGGAAGCATCCCGTCATTCGCCTGGAGTGATTTGGGGATCCATGGAGAACCCAGTACTGGAAGCCCGGTCAGGGGTCCGAAGCTACGTCCTCCCGGATGTGAGGCCGGAGCTTAATGCATTATATACCAGAATTTTCTAAGTTTTCTAACTAAAAATAATGTAAACAGATATTCAACATAGAGTCTGTAGACACTGATATGTTCAACTAATTCATAACACACGTACATTATTCCCCTGGCAAAACGTAATTATTTTAATGCGTTAGAATACCGTAAATGATTTTAGTATGATCTGGTAGCGTTCGATCAACTATAGTACTGTTTGTTATTGTTATCAAGTTTACCTCGCTTGTGAAATGGTCTAAATATTTTAAGGATTGTATTTAACAATTTTCTAATTTTTCTATCTAAAAATTATGTAAGAAATTTTAGCAAACACTGATGCGTTCAAGAATTTCATAATGCACGTATATTATTTTCTGGGCAAAAAAATTTACTATTTCACATAATAAGTTAAAATAGCGTCAACGACGTTAGCATGATGCTCACCATAGTATAATCTACTAGTATTGGATCAATTGTAGTCATTTCAGAACTTTGGAACATCATAGTTTTTTCCAGTTTATCAAATGTACAGTACATTACATGAGGCAGAACATCGAATTTAAGCAACTAAACCGCAGGCTGGAGGAGAGAGTTTTGAAATTAAAAGGAAAATAAAACCTCATTCAACTGATATTTGGTTTATAAGCGGTTGGATTTTGTTTCGCCCCACTTCATCCTACGTGCGGCCAAATGCGATAACAGAATTATCGCGCCGACTTGCTAACTCGATGACGATTAGATACGGCCAAACCGCTTGGCGAAGCAAACCCTATCGACGGACGTGTCAATAAATTCCCCCTCGAAACGAGGCGGAAAATTTGATTAATGCTTCGATTTATGAGATGCGCGTCCGGCTGGTTAGCTAACGTTATCTGTTGGCATCGCAGTCTCTTTGGAATGTGATTTGTTTTAACGGTCTTACGCACTTTACTGAGCAGTGTTTTGACCTCGCATATGACTCAGAAATCTTGCTCGAAGCCTAATAGCTTCGATTATTTCCCTTTTGTATTTCGTTTTCTTTTGTGTCAACGAGACCATTGAAAGGAAGCAATTGAATACTCCCTTAATTATCCTCTTGATGTGGTGCTATGCTTGGTTTTGTTGCTTTATTGTCTATGGTCCGGTAGTATAACTCATTTATCGAAAATAATGTTGAGAAATTCGAGAATCTGTAGCATTATGAAATGGAATAATATTTTTTTACCCTAATTTCTGTCCTATGTCCCTTTTCTTGTATTTCTGCTACCAGTTTTGCATAACGTTTTTGGTCATGGGTTCCTGTGCAATATCTTCCTCCGTAAGTGGGGGCTACTTTTCTGCTCTTAGACTGACATTGCTTCAAAAAGTTAAAATGTTTTATGACGTCATCAGAGGAACTTGTTAGTAGAAAATAAGTTGATTTCGATTCCCGGCAGAGAGCAGCAGCTTCTACCTCCAACCGCCAGTTACTGATGTGAGGTTTTATTGCTCTATCAATATTGTGGAGCACATTTTCACTGGAGCATTTAGTCCTCAATTCTTACTCATCATTATTGGAGTAAGTGTTGGCTCTGTTTAGTTCATGAAGCCAATTGATAAAACAGTAGGTTCTTACGTCATAGCAAGGGCGTATCCAGGATCAGAACTAGAGGGGGAAGGATTTGAACTATGGGGGGGGGGGGCAACTCATATTGGTTTCGAGGAAGTGTGGTGGGGGACTGAAACATGACGATTTCCTACAAAATGAAACTCAAACCTATTCAGGAAACTATTTTTATTAATGATTAATATAGTAGTCCAACCACTTAATCTAAGGACCTAGTATGTAGTTAATTAAGACCGTAGATAGTTTTTTAAGTAAACATTAATTTTCTCTGATTTTCAGAAAAAAATATTCAATAATTTCGTTTGTCAATATCTCACTATGTTTTTTCATGAGATTTCGATGCACACTGTCAGATTCTTGGTGGTTTAATTAATACGGTAATTAAGTAGTCCACAATGTATTTCAGTTTAGACGTGTTTTTTATTCTCAAACACGATGTCAACGATACAGCTTACATGCATTCATACAATCCAGAGATTGCATACAATCTTACTAACGCAGTCCTTGGCAGTCGCAAAGTGAATCTGTATAAAACTACTACTGTACTTCTGCTGATTTCTTTATATAGGCTCCATCGAAATTTCTAGAACACTTCAAAAGCTTCCGCCAGATATTTCTCGAACATTAACAATTACTTAAACAATTGAAACATATTAAAAACAATCATAATTAATACATAATTATTTAACATCATTACAAATGGTCAGAAATGGAAATTAAAGATACTTAAACACAAAATTATTCACAGAAATCACTATAAACTGTAGTAAATTGTCATTTAGACATCGTAACTTGCCTTAATTCTTGCAATTACGAACATTTAAGCAATTCTCTTGCACAATTCTGTTTTTAAACATGTTAAATGGCGTTTAAATAATTTCTTTTCATAAAACGAACTCTATATACACTGATTTACAGTTAATTGTGAAACAAACATACCAGGTCATATTCAACCAAACTCTAGCTTACTACAAATGATTCATAAACTACAATTCAATTTAATTTTTGGTTTGAGGGCTGTTACAAGACTCATCAGGCATAATCCAGTCAATCCTCCTCTCCCATAGTGCTCCTGAGCCAGCTCTTCACTCGTCGAAGCGTACAAAGGCAACTTAATTTTTCTTCTAGGGAGGGGCAGCAGCCCCCCTCTGCCCCTCGCTGGATACGCCCATGCGTCATAGTGAAGTATGACAATATTCTATACCCAGGTGTCATTTGCGAATGTGAAGATGAGACAGCTAAAGTGGAAACAATGAAAAAGTTTTAAAAATTACGGAAGTGACGTGAAAGTACAAAATCATAAAAATACACTCTGGTGGTCATATTCCACTCTGTATTATAAGTGGGAGGACGTGACTGGACTAATCGAAGAGCCTAAACGCTTGTCCAAAACCAGAACACTTTACAGAATTCAAGATCTGAACGGCCATCAGTGATTGGATGAAGACACTAATTTCGTTAATTGACTTATTAGAAAATGTTAATTACTTACTTAATTTTTTATTTGAAATAGTTTTCAATTTGTAAGATGTGGTGAAAAAAATGTGGAAGTTGCTCTTTCGATGATATGGTGTAAGTTTTTTCCATTTAATCATAATTTCTTTTAAAATATTTTTATTGGTTTTATACGCTGCTCTTGTACCACTTTCAGCCTGGGCCTGATTAAATTGCGTCTGCCATGTGTTTTAATACAAAATCAATGTATTTCTCAAATTGGAGCAAAGTCTGCAACACATAACATGAATGACTTTGCTTCACTATTAAAATTAATTAAAATATCCAAATCATAAAAATAGACTCAAGTGGTCATATGCTCCTCCTGAAAAGCCTATTGCAATTACATGCTGAAATCTGTATCATTTTACTGAAATTAACATCCCGACAAAGTCCTTTTATGAAAAATTAATAAAAAAAAAAAAAAAAATGTGCTGCAAAACATCCCCCACTTACGGTATTCCTATTTATGGAACACCTTGTAGTTTTTCGGCATATGAATTTTCTTTTTATTGCCAACTCGTTTATCTTTTCTTTACTCTGCATATGCTGCACCTTTATAATAACGGTGTGCAATAAATCAGCTAAAGGCAAATATCGTGGGAACGTGAAGTTAACACGCGGGTGCCTCGTAGCTAAGGCGTAATTTGCAAAATGTGATTTATGCATGCAGTGTTGTAAACTCCGCTAACGACTGGAAGCCGCACTACTTGCCACTTGCTGGACGTCTGCCACCAAGTCGCCGCGAGCCGCCGCAGGGGAAATAAATAGCGCAGAGCACAGGCTGTGGGGACCCTGATTTCCCCAGCTGCTGTTGCTACACCAGACTCGCTTAGACAGAAACCGCAGCAGCGCAGGGTATTATCACCCAGGCAGCTTTAAAAGCGCTTAGCACTTCGTCGATTTCTTTTAATTTTTGCAAACATAACAACCTGATCATCCGCGTAGCCCGGTGAGTTTAGGTTTCATTTACCGCCACATTATTTTTAGTCGATGAATGAACAACATGTGTAACAAATTTCATCAATTCCGCCATAGCCGTTTCCGGCATCTTTTTCTGGCAACATTCTGTAATTTACTACGCAATAGTTGCCCGGCAACATAACCGGCAATAGATGCTCAATATATGGCCCAGCAAACTGTGGCTCCACTATTGCCGGGCAGTTGAGGGGAGACGGTGGCAGATATCATGAAAAAAATCAATTTTTTTTAAAAAATATTTGTTTATTTAAAAGGAAATATAGTTGGGATTATTATCACAAATTTTCTCTTTGAAATTCGAACTACAAATGGTATAAAAATATTAAAACCGTAAACAGTGTAATGTGCCACGCCCATTTTTAAGGTATTCAGCGGAGAAACAAATATCTTGCTTTTTTTTTTTACTGTGTAACGTGGATATATAGCTTTAGAAGGCTATGATTTTTTTAAATACAGAACAGCAGTGATATATAGATGGCTGTGGAGCCATTTTATGATCCAAACAGTATTGTATAAAAGGTTGTGAAGTTTCGTAAACAATTTTTGTGCTTTATAGTAGAATTTGTGTCAAATTGGATTTATCGTGTGATTCCTTGTGGAATATTGGATATATTGATACAGTTTTACAATACCTAGGCCTGGTAAAGTATTTAAAAAATACAGTAAGTCCCATATTTCCAATACAAGGAGAAAAATTGACGTTGAGGTTAGGTCTGGGCCTGTAGATGTAAACATTAGCTTGTCTTCAAGTGCATCCAAAGTAAAACTTGGGAAAGATATTGTGTCAGAAGAAGCAAAACATGACAGAAACACAGATTTCAGAACTGTGTATCTGGAATTGGTAGTAGAAGCCCTTAGGAAAGCTTGCAAGTGCTCTGTATGTGGAGGAAAATGTCAGTTTGGTGGACAATGGAAAAAGTTTTCATGTAAAATTTAAATTGATTTTTCTGCAACTTTAAATTTTTCTTCTCTCAGGTACACATATATCAGAAACTACTGGAATGATTTCTATGAAATTTGGCACACTTATTCTTCCAAGTAGAAGAAACATTTAAGTGAGACAAAATTTTAATCAATCCATTTTAACAAGTTTTATGGTTAATAATATGTGGAAAATTTGACTGTAAAAAAAACCGCAAATGCAAAATATCACAGCAAATAATTGATATAATTTATCAAAAAGTTACTGCACTTAATTGTACATTTATTAGTTTAGATTAATTTGCTATATAGAAAACTTAATAATTTTGATTGGAAACGATAAAAAAGTGTACCTCAAAAAAATAATGTAATAGGAAATTCAAAATACTCTGACTGCTATAATATTTTATTAAAAATTCTGAAAAAAATATTTAAAGCATATAGATATCCTATGCACAAGTGTGCAAAATTTCAATGAGATTGAACACGAAATGAGAGATATTTAGATTTACCAATAATTCAGTGCAAGACTGCCACCGTCTCCCCTTGATGCGCTTTATTATTGCTCAACATTTCCCGTTTACACGCATTGTGTGCTCGGCAATCAGCATCATGGCAGAGGACGAAGTAATTGTGGCTGCTGCATATGTTATCTTGCAAAACAACAAATTTATTGCTGTCGTTTTTCTTCTATTTTATTTTTACTGGTTTGGAATAACGAAGTTACGGTGATTAGTGAGTATTCAATGGAATATTGATCAGCTGACACCTCAGTCATTCAGTTGGCATTGTTCTGGCTATCTTGACTGTCCATCCCTTCATCGGGAACATCACGAGATAAAACAAATGACATTGCATTGAATGCAAACCACTTTCTTACCACCTGCGCTACCACTTTTGTTTTCTTTAACTCATTCTTGGCGAATGTTCTCAAACTTTTGAATTTTTTGTATGCCTCTCATTGGAAATATCAAACTTTGTGGCAATGTAGCACCAACTGTCTTTCTTCTTTTCTCGGTCTTTGTAAATGGATGCTTCAACATCCTACAACTCTGGGTGTAAGTATATTTCATTTATAAAATTTAAGGTCTTTTCGATTGACCAGTTATTCATTTCGACACAGATTTTATAAAAAAAAGGGGGTAAAAAAAACACATGCAAAGTGCCCATCAGACTCGAATACACGAAGAGAAGTTGCCGTGAATGTTCGGCCGGCGAGCGGGTACACGTCAGTACGACGCAACACACTAACGGTACCGAGGTTAGGCGAAACATATACAGCACAGCCAAAACATTATGACAACCTGCTTATTAGTGTGTTGGTTCATCTTTGGAGCGCAATACAGCAGTGATTCGTCGTGGAATGGATTCGAAAAGTCCTTGTTAGGTCTGGAACCAGACTTCTACGCACATGTCATGCAATCCATTTGGTGTGTGGGCGCGGCACCTGGAAACGAGCATCTCAGAAACAGCGAGGTTGGTCGGCTGTTAGCGTGCTACTGTAGTGACCATCTTTGCAGACTGGTTGAAGGACGTTGAAACCACGACTGGGTGTGAAGGTGGCGGACGTCCACGCCTCACCACAGAAAGTGGAGGCTTGCCCGCTGTATAAAGTGGGACAGGCGGCAATCTGTGACAGATCTGACAACAGAGTATAATGCTGAAACGACACTCGGCAACGTGGAGGGGAGGTGGGTGCGAAGTGGAGAGGGTAGTCTGCGGCGCGAGTTGATCCATAGCACGGCCTATAAAACCACTCGCCGTGGGAAGACACCATTAAATGTTCGGTTAGGACCACTCTCACGGCTGGTGTAGCTCAGAAAGTAACCGCTGTCGTACTTAAATATTAAGAACTAGCTCGTACCCGCGACTTCGTACGCGTGGATTAAGAATTTTTTGCCATAATTGAATATAGAAAGTTGTTGGTAACGAAGGATTGGACCCAAACAACACCGAGTCGGCATAATATGACAGGAAAGCTATCACTATATCACTCTACCGTCGAACCAGTCTCTTGAAGAGAATCAGTTTCCAACATATTTCTGTCACCATTCGATAAGGTCTTAAAATTTCGTGACTACAACTATTAAACATGCTGGAGAAAATGTCCTGTGCCCTTCATACAGATTTTCTTGTCAAATTCCATCAACATCGATATAGCCATTTGGTCGTCAAAACGTAACAAAAAGACAGAGACTTACTTCCGTATTTATAGTATTATTACTGCGGTTCACAGTACACACACAAACACACACACACACTCTGACTGTGAACAACCCCTTAGGAATCATTATAACTTAAAAAAGTGTACACCTACAGCATTGCAAGACTACCTACGATTTGCCTCGCATTGCACCCCTAACTTTGTGATATCTACAGTTTAACATTCAATCTGAATAACCTACGGTCCAGGCGTGACTCTTACGATCAAAAACAATTTTTAAAAATCCTAGCCTCCACGGAGATTTGAACCGGAGACTACGACCCAATCATTTGTAAGCAAGTGCTTAAATCACTGAGCTGTCTGACCGATACACGGAGAAGGAATATACAGATGTTCATATCCAACGCGTCTGTCTATCGCCATTCAGTAGTATTTCGAAATTATGAGACAATATGTATTATTTATATAGATAATTTTTCAACCAAATTTAGACAGTATTTTTCTCCTTGTTTCAAATGGAAAGTGTGCAAAGTTTCATCGAGATAGGATGAAAACTGTGGATTTGTATGATGAACAAACAAACAAACATACATACATTCATCTTTATATATATAGATAAATACGAAACTATTGAAACTTGCTAAATTGGCCATAGATGTGGGTGCGCAGACCACGTTGTAGCCACTTTAGTGGAACAGAGTTTTTCTGTACTGAGACAACACTGTGACGGGCGATGTCTCAATTAATGATTAAATTGGTGGTTTTGGTAATTTATGCGGTGAATATTGTCAGCTGCTTAGAGCGAGCAGAGCAAGCAGATTGAGCTAGATGACTACGTGCGTAAGAATTGCAAAGTTGCAAGATTCAGGTTACTGCTATGTGAAGTGCACGTCATCACACGCATAAGAACCGCTATTCTATAATTGACTATTCTGCTAGCAGTCATTTAAGAGATAAGATTTGTGTCTTGTCTGTGTGCCTTGGGCACTGGGCAAGGTACGCGTGCCTATTGTCTTGTCTCATGTTAGTTATCATTTGATTAGGTAAAGTAGTTAGATAAATTATTCAGTGTGTAACTTAAATGAGTTGTTTGCCGTTGTTAGTAATAATGTTGTAATGCCTTGTGATAATCAATTTGGTAATGAAGTGTTATATTTGGGATCGTTAATTATTCGGTCATTCGTATTTAATCAGTAAAGCCACGTTCAGTTATATTCGTATGAAGAAGCTAATAATTCATTTAGTGAGTTGGTAACATTGTAACTATGCGTGCGTGTCAATTCCTTACAGCATGACGTTATACAGATTTACGAATAAATGTATGGCTAGGCTTTTATAATTAAAGTATGTTTAACTTATCAATTGTGTCGCCTCAGTCATTTACAGTCGTTGTATTAGAACCCAAGTATTTCAGATAATTATGTGGAAGAGTTTGTGATATACTGGCATTGTAAAAACTACTAAATATCACAATTAAAGCAGTCTCGGGACTTCTGATTCATCAATAGAGTCGCCCTGGTGGCAATATTCTTTCCTGACAAATAACATCTTGGTGCCCACAAGAAGAAAATCTGTTATAATCTGGAAGAGCTCTTCCTTGAAAAGAGTTCTTTACCAGGCCTCGTTCAATTTGCACTAATTACAAGTCACCAGGCGCACACTTCATCACGAAAAAGATAAATTTCCGTACACGTGTAAAGATACCTCTACATAGTTCGCATCTGACGGCTCGTTGCTAACGGACTTTGCTGGGCTTATCAGCGCGACGGATAACGTCGTTATCATTTGAATTTATTGGAGAATATGCGAAATTCTTTGAATTACGAGTGCAATGAAATACTTCATGCACCAACCTATTTAGGTCGGAATGACAGGAGGGATAAGATAAGAGAAATAAGATGCCGTACTGATTCTTTTATGAGTTCTTTCTTTTATCGTGCTATTCGGTATTGGAATGCATAGAATTAGGATTCGTGCTTAGCACGCTCTGCCACCCACAATATTTGTGAATTGTTGAGTATGGATGTAGATGTCGATCCTTCTGCCCAATCAGGTGAGCCTCTGAGATAAAGAGCCATGTGACTCAGAGCCTGGGATCAATCGGTTATTATTACGACATCTATTAGTAATAGAAATATTTTTCTTCTTTGGGCAAGTAAAGGATGGGTTAAAAAAGGACTATGGAACGGAATAGAAATATGTTGAAATAACTTACAGAATCGGTATATGTGTCATTTTGCAGCAAAAAAACCTCAAGTGTGATGTTGCATCAGTACACCATTCCGCCACCAGGAGCAACAGCGTAGTGCACAGTTAAAATGGCTACTTTCACTGGTGCGTGACGTGCTCGCTGTGTGTTTTGGTTTCACGAAACGAACGATGCAACAACTGTTCGGCGTAAATTTCGCAGAATTTGGGGCGGGGAAAATCCACATGCAATCCTGGAACACGTTCGTGACAGCTCCAAAGCTAATGTGTCTTGTGCCCTTGGTAAATTCAAAGTGTACCGCTCTTTCTTCTTCATGGAGAAAACTGTCACTGGTATTGTGCATCTTGATGTGCTTGAAAACTTTTAAATTCCACAGATCGATGAAGATGACCGAGATGGGATGGGTTGCTACCAGCAAAAGGTGTATCACCTCATTTCCTCACGCAAGTTCGAGGTTTCTTCGATAATGTCTTCCCAGGTCGGTGGATTGGCCGTGAAGGACCAATCACATGTCCACCTCGCTCCCCAGACTTGACACCACTGGATTTCTTTCTCTGGGTTTTCATTAAAGATCACGTGCATGTTCCTCTGCATGTCCCTCCTCTACCAAACGTTTTGGCCGACCTAATAAATAGGATCTACGCTGCCGTTGTACAAATTACGCACGATTTGCTGCAACGAGTGTTGGAAGAAATTGATTATCGGTGGGATGTTTGCCGCATGACAATTGGTAGTCACATCAAACCAAAATGATACTTGAAACTTTTATGTGAAACCTGAGGTTGTTTGGTACAAAATGACACATCTACCGATTCTGTAAGATATCTAAATAAAATTCCGTATCATTCAGATGTTTTTTACTCACGCTGTATTTATAGCTCATATTCAGCTAATAGCTTAAGCTATATCGTAAAAGCAGAATTTAACTAGACAGAGAGTTGTCGTTTCGTGCATCTGAATCATTCTAGAGCAGATGAAGGAAATTACAACACTAGTTGAGTTAATTTGCTTCTCTTTGTTGCCGCTTCTCGTTTTGACTAGCTATGTATTACGTTATTTTAACTGCCTGATAACATTGAAATATAAACAAAAGAACCTTACTTTGTGGATAGACCTCAACGATATTTATTTTGTTTTTGACAAAACGATATTTAACGACTAATCTGGAATTCCCAAAAACAGTTTCTTTCACCCAAGTCATCTATGGTCTCACACTTGCGTATCTTCGTATTATTTTTATTGTTCTTGTATGGTTAGGATATAGTTAAAATAAGTCCGTTTAAATGTGAACACAAATTTCCAGTCTACCCTCCTTTTTTGCTGGTATCAGTCACTTGACTGGTTTAATTGATTTTCATGCAGCCCTCCATTACTTCATATTTCAAATCTTCCAAACAAGGCGGTTGGAATTGATAAAATTCGTGCAGAACTTCTGAAATACCTAGGACAAGAAGGAATCCTATTAAACAGTTACGAAACAGGGTGGACCTGACATTATCAGAAGTACCATCTTCATACTTTCAAACAAAGCGCATACTGACAAATGTGCTAATCATTGTACCGTAAGTCTAATATCACATGCTTCAAAATTACTGACCAGAACTGTATACAGAAGAATAGAAAAGAAAGTGGAAGACATAGTAGGTGAAGATCAGTATGTGTATAGAAAAAACTGCTGTACAAGAGAAGTAATTATGGCTTTAAGATTAATAGTCGACGGGCTGGATGGGTTAATTTGTTAATGGAGGGAACAGTCAAAGGTAATTACTGTAGAGAAAGACAGAGATTAGAATACGTGAAGCAGATAATTGAGAACGTGGGTTGTATGGGATATGTAGACATGAAGAGTTTAGCACAAGACAGGAAGGGCTGGAGGATTGCATCACACCAGTCGAAAGACCGATGACAGAAAAAAAAGATTTAGAAAAACAAAGATTTAGATAAACAAAGATAATTTTATGGCATACTTTGATTTATGAAAATTTCTTGATAATGTTCATTGGGACATGATGTTCAAAATTTTAAAGAAGTTATGTCTAAAATATCGATATTGAAAAGTAGTTTAAAATCTACAGGGTGTCTCCAAATGCCGTGTACAAATTTGGAGGGGAGGTAGAGAACAACGTGAGGAGCCATCATTACATCGGAAAGCGATGGGTGGCGCTGTACGCGAGGTCTGTCCTCTGTATTTTTATGTCTGGGGAGCCATGGAGAGTGTTGTGTCAGTTCGGACATGGACCTGGTGACACCTGCTAGTGGTGCGATCCGCGAAACGCCAATCTATGTCGCGTCGGTGTCGTGCGTGCATACATGCCAATGGCCACAATTTCGAACACCTGCTGTAATGTTTTTATGTTTTTTTTTTTTTTTTTTTTTTTTTTTTTTGGTGGAATAAAGCGTTTTACACCACATTTTGTGCTGTGGCGTTACTGTCTTTGTGTTTCTTTATCTCGTTAGGGTTAAGTTCCCGCCCATGATTTCTCACGTAATTATGGTTCCTCAAGATATTCTCCGCCTCCACTCCAGATCTGTACACGGCATTCGGTGGCCTCACATTCGGGAGGACGCGGGTTCGAATCCCAGTCCGGGCATCCTGATTTGGGTTTTCCATGGTTTACTCAAATCACTCCAGGTGAATGCCGTGATGCTTCCTTCAAAAATGCCTTGGCCGCATTCCTTACCGTCACTTGCTCCCAGTCCCATCCCGCCTCTAATGACCTTAGCCACCGACGAGGCGTAAGGCCATAAGTAAAAAAAAAAGGAAAAAAACGGCATTCGGGGACACCCTGAATATAAGAATCAAGTGGCTATTGTAAAGATAGAGAATCATGAGAGACATGAATCAATTAAAAAGGATGTGAGACAAGGCTGTAGTCTGTTCCGTTACTTCTCAAGTTGAGTGCAGAGGAAGCAACATATACTATCTCGTCCTTCAGTTTAAATTTTTCCCTGGATCTAATTTTCTTGTGATACTCACATTGCTCACATCTGGAGTAGTAGAATCGCAGGCTTTGGTGCGCGCGAAGACACGGAAGGCTGCCTGTCGGGTTGTACGTCCTCCGTCCGCAGCGTTGTATACGAACACGCGAAAGAGCCCTTCCTCTTCTTTCGAATTCACGTCGAGCGCGCCAGGCGTACAATTCAGCGCAGGCAAAATAAATCGTCGAGAAACTCCTGCGAAAGTGGTTTTCCTGGCCGCCCTTAAAGCCGATGTAACCGGCGGTGCAGCTGTTCTCTTTTGCTCACATTACGTCGGTGTAGCGTTGCTCGCGCGCGGTGAGGCCGAATGAGGGTTTCCACGTTTTATTTTCGCTGCGCGAGAGGCGTTCCTCGACTGGGAATATTTAATAGCGTGTTCCGACGAATTGCCCCGTCGCCCTTGGCTGCGAGTTTATACGGCCAAAGAACAAGAGCTCTCTCCCCTCTGCCACGGCGTGTGACGTACGCCGCAAATAAAATGTTCCGCCTCCGCTTTTAAATGCTCGAAACGTTCATGCGGACGTAACTGGGGAAAAACTAATTTCACGGAAAATGTCTGAAGTATTTTTTAAAATTTCATGTCTCGTTAAGACCAATACGAGTTTTAACAGCACGGAACCGAACACGTGCTTTCAGAAGCAAGGTTGTCAAATGTTTTTAGGAACAGACTTAAAACAATATATTACATTATTGAAAGTATAGTATGCTATAGCAATAATTTTCCCCCCCCCCTCCCCCTCCTTCTGTTATCAGTCATTCGACTGGTTTGATGCAATCCCCCATCCCTTCTAACCTCTTCTTCTCTACATACCCCTTACAACCCACGTCTTTAATTATCTGCTTCATATATTTTAATCTGTCTTCCTCTGTAGATTTACCTTTCTACTGTTTCCAGCATTCTCCTGTAACAACACATTTCAAATGCTTCAGTTTTTTTTTTCTGGTTTTCCTAAAGTTGATCATTCGCTACCATAATGTGCTGTGCTCCGAACATAGAGTTCTTTATATGTCCTAGATCACTATTTGAAAATAAAAGATTTATCTTTTCCATGAAGGCTCTTCTTGTTAGGGCTATTCCGCTTTTAACATTATTCCTGCATCGGCCATCAGTTGTATTAAGATTAATCTTATTTTAACATTTATACTTTATTTAACATCAAAAATTATGTTTCTTGGGATTTTTGTGTTTTTTAACAACTGAACGTCAGTTTAAAAAATATTGAAGACTTTAAATTTTTGCAATCGTTTCTGAATTGTAGGGTTCTAAGGTGTTTTCAAATTACTTTAATTGATTTCTCTAGTCACACTCAACTCATTTTCATTCGCAAACTTTATATTTTTTAATAAAATTTTTACAAATTGAAGAATCCACAATAAGAAAATAGAAATAATAGGCTGTAATAATTATATAATGTTTCTTTTTTCCTAACGTCGTTGCCTCCCAGTTGTGATGTAACCTTTGTTTATGTGGTATATAATGAACTTTAAATCCAAAATACAGTGAGTTTGGTTTCGTTTCTTACATTTTTAATATCACCATTTTGTACAATGAATTGAATTAGTCGTTGCTATTTAATGAAATATTTTTATCCTCTTTTTTATTTGCTTTATTTTATTATTTATTTATTTACTTTTTTCTTAATTTGCCGATTTGTAGTAATTTCTCGTACTACACAGGGTGTTATATAAAAAGTGTAAAATATTTTAGGAGGTGATAATATGCCTCAAAATAAGACAAAAATGTTTAACAAACATTGGATTGCAAACGCCTACTTTCGGAGGTTATAACAGGTTCGTAATGTGACGACCGTCCACTGCAAGGAATGCCTCAGCCCTTCCGCATAAGAAATCACGCACTCTTTGAAACTTTGCTGGTTGGTGTTGTACGTGGTTGGTGGACGAAGTATCTTTCCGCACTCGTAAGTGAAAGTGGGTGTACGAATGTTTACCAACACAGCAAGTTCAAATGAAACGTGCGTCGTCTATCTACCAGACACTCCCAGCCCAATATACTGATCAGTTCTGCGACGCTTTCGTAAGGACTGTAGCGAGCGGTCACGAATCTTGTGTCTGTTCTCTGTACAATCTCTATACTGTCAATCAGCCCCTTACGACATGGATCTCAAATGGTACAACAGTAGTCCATATGTGGACGCACAAAAGATTTGTACGCTATCTCCTTTTTTTTGTTCATTTCACTTTTTCAAGAGTCGACCTATGAATCGCAGCCTAGATTTCCCATTTCATATTCCTTTTGTACTGTTATTTCACAGAATCGACCATATCAATAACTGAACTGTTTATTTTTTGTTTCTGAACAAACGGATTCTTTTTTTTTAGTTATGCACATTGCCGTGCACTTTTTACAATTTAGTGTTAGTTGTCATTCGTCGTACCATGCCGAAATAACATCTAGACCGCGCTGTATTTCTAAGCAAACTGCTGAATTCCTTACTTTCCTATAAATCCGAGATATTTCATAAAAATTAGGAAAAGGAGTGGTCCTATTACAGTTCCTTGAGGTACACCCGATGTAGCTTCCAGATTAGAAGAGGTTTCTCCATCAACGACGAGATACTGCGACCGACTATTTAGAAAACCCTTTATCAATCCACAAAGCTAATCCAATATACTGTACGCTCGAATCTTCACCAAAAGGCTTTATGAACATCAAAATAAATAAAAAAATCTATGAAGACGATTGTGCAATGGAACGAGGTGGAGCCAGAATAAGTACAGCAGAACATTACCACGAAATAGGTTGTGGGTATTATTTAATAACAATTCCGTTTCGTGAAGCAACTGGGAAGAACCGAATTTCAAGAACATAGCATTCAACTCGCCATTTAGAAGATAACTAGTAATACGAATTTTTTCACACTGGTACTTAAACCGTCCGGTTTTCAAATTCAGAATCGGTTTCTTAGTCTAGTAATCTCTGATATTTTAAACAACAAATCATCGAGTTTACATCGAGTTTACTACCGAAATCTTGTTTTGCTAACGATTAACTTCAAGTCAAATAGTTGTTCACCAACCGACTTCTAATTTAAAACTCTTCGACATCAATAGTTAACGATACGCTATGATAATTACACTTTCAGCCTTCTACAAGCAAGTCTGTCGCTACCAAACAATTATAAATTAACGTTTGTTTATGAGAATAGGGTGAGGAAAGAATTGCTTCTTGAAGGCAGGAAGTGTAAATATGTTGGCAAAACGTTTGATAATAAACTCAAGTGGGGTGAGCACATTGGAAAGGCGGAAGAAAAATGATAGAAATTCTTCGCTTACTGTAGAGAATGTGCCAGAGAAGTTAAGGAATAGGGTTACAAAAATTTGGTCATACAATTGCTTGAATATGGTTGGGTAGCTTAGGATCAACAATTTGTCTATCAAATACATTAGTTGAAAGGTGTGCAAAAGAGAGCAGCTAGATTCGTTTGTGCAAATTACCGCAAGATGTACTCAGTAACTAATATGATGAAGGAGCTGGCTCGCGAGTCATTGGACGACGGGAGGAGGGTGAAGAGAGTTCTTGGAGTGTACAAGCCGTAGGTTGGTGGTGGGTCTAGGCGAGATATGGAGGATATTAATTGAAGAGTTAGGAGTAGTGCATGGAAAGGAATAGATGTTCACGGGCAAGAGCTAACACTCGATTTTATGCAAAAAAGAGTAGAAAAATTTTCCTTTGTGGATAATGGTGTCAAGGGTTGGAATAAATTACCAATGAAAGTTATTAATAATTTATCAAAAACGCTGAAGGAATTTAAATAAAAATTTGGAAATCGTAAAAGTAGATGGGTTGAGAACTTATCACTTAATGTATATATGATAATAATAATTATACTAAGAAAATTGTAATTAAATAACTAGGGAAACTGCAGCCGGAGCTTGCGCTCCACCACAATGAAATTTAATTCATATCAGTTTATTCATGAAAATCTAATAAGTAATAACTGAATTAGTTGGTTGGTGAGCGAAGTCACAACCGACACCGGACTCTCATAGGCGATCAACCAAAAGAGAATACTTAAGTCTCCTCAGCGGAGTCAGGATTTCACCCCACGGTGCTAACAGCTTACGAAGTCGTTGTGTAAATTCGTAATTTTATAAGCGAACCATAGAGAACCACAGTGGATGTATCAAGTGTTTTCAGATGATACCAATCACGATAGGTGCAGTGATTAATCGCTGGACGTTTTGGAATTGCTCTAAAGTGGATGTACCAAGCGTTTGCAGATGTTACCAATCAGGATAGGAGCAATGGTCAATCGCTTGAAGGGTCGGAATTACTCTACAGTCGATGTACCAGGTGTTTGCAGATGATACCAATCAGGATAGGAGCAATGGTCAATTGGTTGAAGTGTTGGAAAAGCTCTACAGTTGATGTAACAAACGTTTGCAGATGTTACCAATCAGGATAGGAGCAATGGTCAATTGCTTGTAGTGTCAGAAATTCTCTACAGTGGATGTACCAAGCGTTTGCAGATGTTACCAATCAGGAAAGGAGCAATGGTAAATCGCTTGAAGTGTCGGAAAAGCTCTACAGTGGATGTACCAGGCGATTTCAGATGTTACCAATAAGGAATGGAGCAATGGTGCATCGCTTGAAGTGTTAGAATTGCTCTACAGTTGATGTACCAAGCGCTTGCAGATGTTACCAATCAGGATAGGAGCAATGGTCAATCGCTTGAAGTGTCGGAAAAGCTCTACAGTCGATATACCAGGTGTTTTCAGATGATAACAATCAGGAAAGGCGCGATGGTCGATCGCTTGAAGGGTCGGAATTGCTCTACAGTGGATGTACCAAGCATTTGCCGATGTTACCAATCAGGATAGGTGCAATGGTCAACCGTTTGAAGTGTCGGAATTGGTCTACAGTAGATTTACCAGGCGTTTGCAGATGTTACCGATCAGGACGGGTGCAATGAATAAACGCTTGAGGTGTCGGAATTTCTCTACAGTGGATGTACCAGGCGTTTGCGGATGTTACCATGTAGGATAAGCGCAATCGCCTGCGGGGTCAGAATTGCTCTACAATGAATGGATGAGGTGTTCGCAGATGTTACCAATCAGTATAGGTACAACGATCAATCACTTGAGCTATCGAAATAGCTCTGCTATGGATGTACCAGGCGTTTGCGGTTGTTACCAATTAGGATGGGCGCAATCGCTTTAGGCATCGGAATTGCTGTACAGTGGATGTACCAGGCGTATGCAAATATTACCAATCATGATAGCTGCAATTTTAACGAAAGATCGGTGATTCGCCACAGCCAAGTTGGATTCGCCTCTGATCAACCACTCCCCGATCAGTTTCACCGGCGATATGTGATCATAAGATCAGAGAAATTACGTTCTGCCCTTACTTAGTGCTAGTAATGAGCAGGAATCAGGGATACAAGTTGAAAAAATGGAGTGACTTTAATAACTTCAATAAAAATAAGCACATAGAAATACACTGGATAAACTTGAAAATATTATATAAAATAGCTCTCATGAATGAATATCTTTACTAATGAAATCCTGTCACTCAGGACACTCTTTCTAAGCCAGCAGAAGGGTATAAATGCATAACTATTTACCTAATAAATTTTTCATGCCCTCTGGTGGCGTGATCCATCCTGAGACTCGGCGAAGTGACTGCCCGCGGGGGACTGCTCCAAACTGCGCTCTCGCGCGTAGAAGCATGGTGGGGGAAGTCATGTGACATTAGTTCCATTCGCTTAGAACATCTTGCTAAGGTCTTTCTGGGCTACCTTGGTAGGGGGACTGCTTCCCACGGGCAGTGACTTTGCCCAACCTTGAGCCCTGCGGCGTTGGGTGGGATTAAATTACATGGCTGTAACTTGAGAAAAACTATCCCGAGTAAGAAATTACAATATACTATAACTAAAATCCCTCAATATACTAAACAATGATCAATCACTTGAAGTGTCGGAATTGCTCTACAACGTTTGTAACAGGCGTTAGCAGATGTTACCTTCCAGGACAGGTGCAACGATCAATCGCTTGAGGTGTCGGAATTTCTCTAAAGTGGATTTACCAGGCGTTTGCGGATGTTACTAATTAGGATAGGCGCAATCGCTTGAGGTGTCGGAATTGCTGTACAGTAGATGTACCAGACGTTTGCAGATGTTACCAATCAGGATAGGTGCAGTGATCAATCAATAGGCGCTTGAGCCGTCGAGATTCACATAACTCTAGTATCCCATTCTAACTCTGGCAGACTGCGCGACGGCTACCTATAAAACTATTGGCAAGTAACTCAGACCCAAGTATTGGTCAACGGATTCTCGTCATTAAGCACAAGATGGTGCGGCTGTAAGGTAAGCCTTGCTAACAAGATATTATTGCCTTGGGGGAAGTGATGTTATTCGCGCCGTTCCATAAGCCCGTGTAGGGCTGTCACTTGCGGTGTCGGGACTTCTGGGCGTGCTGGGTTCTGGAATCCGAGGAAAGTCCTCAGCAGGGCGCGACACTTCCCCTTAAAGCTGCTGGTAGACTATACACAATCCCACGAATGTGGATAAAAGGAGTTACCTGCAGGATGCGATCAGAGGTAGAAGCTCTACACAAATCCCCGATAAAGATTTGTCAAACGTTGCATAAAAAGAGAACTAACAGACTTTTCTGATGGACCTTCGAGACGCAGGCAGATAGTTTTGTTAGACTGCAGAGTACGCATGACGGGTAGTATGAGGTACCTCAGATGACGTCCGTAGCCCTTTCTGCGTTGTGCCGAATGGACGCGTTTTACGAAGAGTGACAGAAAGGGAGTGTGACAGCACCAGTTACTAGGAAAATATTATTTTGAATGGATGATTTAGGTAACGTCTTGCTTTGATACCCCGGATATTGCCAGATGCTTTAAGTGCCCATTGTTCGACGAGGACTCTTTAAGGATCTGAGAACGTGACTTGTTAATATGATAAAACGTTTCCACTGAAATCGATTTCGCCAAAATAAACAACGAAGTGATAAGTAAGTCACTATTTCTAGCCTATCAGCGTTATCACGAATCTTTATGCGCGTCACAGACAGTGAGATATCAAAAGATCCGTGTCAGTGGCCTTGTATGAGACAAATATCAAGCACAAATTCACTTTCATGTATCAGTTTTGGTTTTTGCATGGTTTCGAGAATTTCGATCGCGTCTTTCGCATCACTGATGCCGTTATTCTCTGAGGTGCAGACACTGAAGCCAAATTGTGTAGATTTTAATTTGTTTGTTAGTTCTTACCAACTAGAATTAAGAATGAATAACAGCAAGCATCAGTAGAAGTTCTTCGTCAATTATCGAATCAACAACCTCGTAGCTGCTGTTACTTGAGCATACAACTTCAAGAATCTTGATTTTGATTACTTCTAAATGATTCATTACACCGAGTAATTTTTAGAAATTTATAAAACTAATTTCAGTAACATTATAATTAAATTTTTCATATAAAAGTACTGAAATTGTCTGAAAATTCTGTTTTTATAAATTTTGACCCATACTCACACTCACATTTTCGAGATATGTTCAAATTGTTATTTCTTTTCGATAATCAATACCTGTTATTTGTTTCACACTGTCATTGCCAATTTTTTTAGTAACTTTATCACATTGTTGCGGCTAGCTGTAGGAATTTAATAACTACGAAGAAATGACTGCGATAAATGAGGAAATGGAATCCATTCAACCATTTCTTTTATTGCTGAATTGTATGCAATTTACTGATACCACGAATTCGTAAACCTACACTTTAATTTGATAGAATTGGATATAGAAAGCTGGAAGTTCTTTAAATAGTGTCGCACAAACTGACTGCGAGAGAAACAAAGCCCGAGCGATCGTATAACATCTCAGAGTTTTACACGCGCTATCTGTCTGTCTGTCATCGTTCGGTTACTTTTCAAAATTTCATTAAAAATGTTATTTATCCCCTTCCTAATGGTACACAGTATTTCCCTGACAGATTCAATCAAGATCGATTTAGTCGTGAAAACGTAAAAAATAGACAGAGTTACTTTCGTATTTATAATATTAGTCTAGATTTCTGGTATCCAGAACGGAATCTGCAGATATCTATACAAATGAGAGATTTTGGATGTATGTTTGGTTGTAACGTCAGACTCAATCACGCCTTAATAGCTCAACAGATGAACTTTGTGCGAAGTGACATAGATTAATTTTAATACCGCAAAAAACGAATTGTTCCTTTAGAAATGCCATTAAAAATTCGTATACTCCAAAGAGTTTCATACTATGTACATGGCAGTGCCATGTTCACTCTTTGCATTTTACGTATATCACAAACATCACAAACACTTCTTTTCAGAAATAATTGCAAAAAAGCTTCTGATATATGCATGTGTGTGCTAAGTTCAAAAACGCTAAAACTGATGCACTTGATAAATAATGGTCAGGAAGCAGGAAATATAAATTTTCTCTTAACCTTAACTTTTAAAAAAAATCGTCCTGTCGGTAAGTTCACGAAGAGATGTCTTCAGTGGCGTACATCAAATGGTATAACACCTCAGGTATCACACCGTAATTCCATTCGTAATATATTCGTCATATACGTGAAAAATCAAAGTTTGGAGTAAAATTATAAAACTAAGAGTATACCAACACAATAGCAGGGGCACTAAAAATGGCAAAATGGTTGTGTGCGAAATGTTTTTGTATGTTCATGACAAATATGTAATGGTTTCAATTCCACCTCGGTTCAATTTATTGCCTGTGCCTTTTTTTTCTACTATTCACTATCTGTAACATAAAAAATTATTTTTTACCAAAATTTACAACCTAACAGAAGATAACTAACCCTTTTCTTCTTTTTATGTCATTTTTTTTTGTATGTATGAGTTCAAATAGTAGCCTATAATAAACAAAATTGTTTTTTGCTTACTGTTTAATATTCTGCAAATAACTATTAAATCCTTCACTTAAAACGAATGTGTTCAACGGTCTAAGTAGAAATTATCGTTTCAAGAAGCCATATTAGGAATAGTTTAAATCGCGATACACATCGTCACTAATACTGCTCTTATGAAAGCAACTTCTTTATCTATTAATACGCTAGATGTAGCATGTCACGCTATGACGTCGCGCAATGACGTCAAGCTTTACGATGATATTCTTGTGAATGCGCGTTATTTAATAACATTTCCAACCATCAGTGAATAAATTAACTCACAGTACACAGTAAGTATTGCGTTAAAATCAACATATCAATCATTAGATGCTTATATTTATGTAATATCCTTTTGATATATAGAAGTATTCCTTAAATTCTTTGTTAAGATAAATGATTTGTATTTCGTGCATAAATGTTGAGAAAATTTTGGTTAGAGTATTACTTAGCATGGATCAGAATTATAAGTGGCATTTGACTTTACGGCATAGGGCATGAATAATTTAGTTTATTTCAAAATATTTTAAACTGTGTCCTATTATTGAAATTATTAATTCGTTTGAATGGAAATTGTTGCACATTGATCCTGGAACTGGGCAATCCTACACTACACTTAAAACAATAATTACGTGGCATAAAGTATGTTTATAAGGTTTATTATAATTTCCTTTGCTTCACTGTGTATACTGGCGATGAGGCATGGAAAGATATTGCAATAGGTATGAAAAGTAGTACATGGAAGGGAAAAGATGACCATGACCACAAGCTGGCACTCGATTTCAGGCACCAGGGTGTGAGAAGATTCTCTTTTTTAGGTAAGGTTTGAATGAGTTACCAAGAGAAATGATGAATAATTTGCCGAAAACTTTGAAAGAATTTAAAGATAAAATTTGTAGAGGGCAAATGTAGGTGGGTGCAGGATGGGGGGAAGATGGGTGTGTAGGAAAATTGCCACCGGAACCTGTGCTCCATTGCAATTAAATAAAAAAAATTAAAAATTAAATTAAATATTACTGAGCCTATGAGTCCAGCAACTGTGTCAGCCATTCAAACGTTTTACTACCAGTCTCAATCACAAAAAAGAAATGTGCAAAAACCCTTGAAGATTTTTGATCAAAATTATATCGCGATGCATTATTGCCACTAAAACGCGATACAGTTCATGTATTAATATGCGTGAGATTGAAGTATTGTTCTTCTGGCCAGAGTTACGTGGTTAGGTTGAATTGCAACCTGGACTCGAATGGAAACTGAAACCTTTTGTTACAACGCAAGGCACGAGGAATTACACTAAGCCGTGAATTGTCAGAACACTAAAATAAAAGTATGTATTGAGTTTAAATCGACATAATAAGTGTTAGTAGCTTAGATTTATTTAATAATAGATTCGTTTTATGTAAAGTATTCGTTAAAATCTTTGGCCACCGATATGTGATACAAAAACTTTAATTTTGTCAATGTTAGCGGCAATTTGGATAGATTGTTATTAGAACTGGCACTTGACAGCAGAGGGCATAAGTAATTTTTTTTTTTAATAATTTAATTTAGTTTTCTTAAGTGTTTTGTTACTTTCATCATTGCTTTGTTTTGACGAAAGTAGTTTCATACTGTTCAGATCTACACAACATAGACTACAATTCAAACTAATATTACGTGAAATGACGTAGGCTAAGTTGTTAAGATTTATTTTTAATTTTATTTAAGCCGCATGTAACTGTCTCAGCCATAACGAATATAAAAAAGGGAGAACCCATAAAGATTTTTGTTTTAGTTAATATCGTGATGCGTTATTACCACTAAAATGCAATAAAGTAATGTATCACCATGTGTTTGATTAAAGTATTATTTCTCTAATCGCAAGTTCAGTACGTGGTTAGGTTGAATACAACCTGGACCAGAATAGCAACGAAAACCTTTTGTTACAGGGCAAAGCACTATGAATTGCACTGAACTATATTTTATAACAATTATATTTATTTACGTAATTGATATGAAATGTAATGCTAGAATGGCGTATTGATTAACAGTTGCTTTTTTTTGTTTTTTGTTTTTTTGTTTTTTTACTGAACTCATTACTTGGTTTGAATGAAAGAAGTTCCAAATTGTTCGCGATGTGTGCTACTTAAACCACAATTACGTGACATAACGTAGGTTTTCAAGATTTGTTTTTAGCATGCTTCGTTTTCACTGGGGTCATTATTTCAGCCGGATGGAAGTTGTGTCAGACGTTAAAACATGGACCTTCATCATAGAAAATAAGAAAGTTGTAAGAAACTGTGAAGATTTTGGATCAATTTTGTTTCGCATGATGCATGATTGGTGTCGATGCATGATGACATTGACATGTAGTACAGGGAATGTATTACTTCGCGTGTGAATTAAGTTTTGATTTTCTACCGGCTATATTGGTGAAGATTGTAGTTAGGCTGAAACGCAACCTGGAACAAATAGACAATGAAACTTTTTGCTACGTCACAAGGGATGAGAAATTACAGCACATTGAGCTTTGTTTTATTACAATTCTATTTAGGTATGCTACTAAGAAGAAATAAATTAATCCGTGTAACCTGTCATTTTTGACGGGCTTTGTGGCTAGTTACTAATAATAACTAAACTCTTTCTGCCTAATGCTTTAACAAGAACATTGTGGTCCAGGCAACATTTCAGCATAGATATTATTTGCACTACAAAATCAAACGATATGGACATACCTGAACAAATGAAACCCATCGGAACTAATTTCAGGTAGAAGCGACATTTTCTATATCAGGAGTCCTTATTAGCTTAGCATAAATTATCGCAATTAATTTTATTATACGCCTTCAATTAGAATTTGCAGCTGGACTAACACAATCACTGTATCGCGATGTAAGCTTGTACTGCAATATTAACGTAAGCTGAGCTAAGAGTTGTAATGAATTCTGGACTTTTCGTTGTACAGCGTAAGCTACGAGCATTTTAGTGTAAATATTTAAATTACATCACTTTAATAATTGTCATGACACTGATGCCATAGTTTATGTGACTGGATGTAATTCCACGTGTACTCATTAATTACTTCGCTTCTACGACCGCCACATTGCAAAGGTCATTTTTCAGCCAGTTTGTAGCGGTGGTTTTGATATCACGATCTGAAATTGTGGGTCAACTCATGACGTCTCTAACATGCAATACAGTTTATGTATTAACGCGCGGGCGATAGGACCCTTGATTTTCTATCGACAATATTGGCGGAGTTTGTGACTTGGTTGAAATACAGCTTGAACCAGAATGACAACTGAAACTTTATTAGTAATTTAATCTTATTTCATGAGCGCCAATTTAGTGACACGTATCGCGTTGTTCTTATATTGTATAAATCCGAATTTAAAAATTCTATCACTGACGAAAACATGGAAAACATTCCCGGTTTTCCACGGCGTGTAGAATTGGAGATAGATCAGTAAAAATTGATAGTGTATTTATTATAAGGCAGTTAAACTCTTGAAGTGGGGGAAAGCGCCGGGTCCCGATGGTATAACAGTAAGAGTATTTTCGGAATACGCGGAAGAAATAGAACCATTTTTGTTAGACACATATCTCAAATCTTTAGAATAAAGGAAAGTACCTTCTGACTGTAAAATAGGGCCGGTGATCCCCATTTTCAAGAAAGGAAATCGGAGAGATCCTAGGAATTATTGACCCTTATCTCTAACATCTGTTTGCAGTAGAATTCTGGAGCATGTCATATGTTCTAACTTCATAAAATTTCTAGATGAAAACGAGTTACTTACAGCAAACTAACACGGATTTTGGAAGAACAGATCGTGTGAAACGCAACTGGCCGTATTTTCCAATGACCTAATGAAAGTTATCGATGCAAGATCACAAGTTGACGTAATTTTCTCAGATTTTCAGTCAGCTTTTTACTTTGTACCACACAACCAACTTTTAGCGAAGAGTCTAGCCTAAGGTATAACGGATCAGTTTTGAGAATGGATACGCGACTTTCTACCTGGTCGGTCACAGTATTTCGTTGTTAACGGGGAAGCTCTTTCTAAGCTCGATGTTACTTCGGGGGTTCCTCAGGGAAGTGTAATAGAACCACTTCTTTTCCTAATTTTTATAAACGACCTCGGTGTCAACGTTAATTGCAGGATGAGATTGTTTGCTGATGATGCACTTATCTTAGGCAAGTGAGGTGCTCTGACGATTGCTTAGAAATTCAGCGCGATCTGGATTTTATTTCGGACTGGTGCCATAAATGGCAGCTTACACTTAACTGCAAAAAGTGCAAGGCAATTCAAATAAGTAATAAAAAACCCCGTTTGCTCACGAGTACAAAGTTAACAATTCAGTTGTTGACATGGTGGATTCCCTGAAGCATCTAGGCGTAACAGTACAAAGCAACATGAAAGTTCTTCTAATCTAGATGTTACATCGGGTGTACCTCAAGGAAGTGTAATTGGACCACTCCTTTTCTTAATTTTTATAAACGATCTCGGAGACAAATTGAAAAGCCTTTTTAGATTGTTTGCAGATGATGCGGTTATTTATAGGGAAGTAAGAAATTTGGCCGATTGCTTAGAAATTCAGCGTGATCTGGATGTTATTTTGGCTTGGTGCGCTGAGTGGCAACTTACTCTAAATTGTAAAAAGTGCAAGACAATGAGCATAACTAACAAAAAGAATCCAATTGTTCAGAAATACGAGTTAAACAATACAGTTATTGATATGGTCGATTCTATGAAATATTTGGGAGTAACAGTACAAAGGAATATGAAATGGGACATACACATTAATTCGTTAGTAGGTAGAGCAAATTCTAGGCTGCGATTCATAGGTCGAATCTTGAAAAATTATAATGAACAAACAAAGGAGATAGCGTACAAATCTCTTGTGCGTCCACATTTGGACTATTGTTGTGCCATTTGGGATCCGTTTCGTAAGGGATTGATCGAAAGTATAGAGAAAGTACAGAGAAGAGCCGCTCGATTCGTGACCGCTTGCTACAGTCCTTATGAAAGCGTCACAGAACTGATTAGTAGACTAGGTTGGGAGTCTCTGGTAGATAGACGACACACGTTTCGTTTAAACTTATTGGAAAACATGCGTACTCCCACTTTCACTTTTGAGTGTAGTGAAATACTTCTTCCACCAACCTATTTGAGTCGGAAGGACAGGAAAGATAAAATTAGAGAAATAAGGTGCCGGACTAATTCTTATATGAATTCTTTTTTCCCTCTTACCATTAGGGATTGGAATGCACAGCAAAGAGATTAGCTTTGGTGCTGAGCACCCTCTGCCACCCACAATTTTGTGAATTGCAGAGTATATATGTAGATGTAGATGTAGATGAAATGGGACTAGCACATAACTTCCGTCGTGGACAAGGCTAATTCTAAACTACGATTCATAGGTCGTATTTTGAGAAGTTGTAATGCACATACAAAGGAAATAGCGTACAAAACACTAGTGCGTCCGCATTTGGATTACTGTTGTGGAATTTGGGATCCATATCGCAAGGGATTGATTGACACGTTAGAGAAAGTACAGAAGAATGCCGCTCGATTCGTGACGTAAGTGTCACAGAGCTTATACGTGGGTTGGTTGGCGGACAGACGACGTTGTTTTCGTTTGAATTTTTTGGAGAATCTTTTATTTAAGAATGCAATAAAATACTTCTTCCGACAACCTATTTAGCTCGCAATGATAGGAGGGATAAGATTCGAGAAATAAGATGCCGTACTGATACTTTTGTGTATTATTTCTTTCCTCGTTCTGTTGGGATTGGAATGCACAGAATTAGGATTGGTGTTGTGAATTGCAGAGTATAGAAGTAGATATAGATGTAGTAAAGATCAATGACAATAGTTGCAGTACAGGAAATATAAATCTGTACATAACGTAATTCTTTTTAAAAGTCGTCTTCAGTTGCGGACATAAAATAGTGTGACATCTGAGGTATCACACCGTAACTCCACTCGTAATATACGTGTCACAATATATATAAAAATCAAAATTTGAAAAAAGTGTGGATTTCCGAGTTGCTTAATTATCAAAGGTTGTGGTAAGGTTGAAACACAGCCTGGAACAGAATTATTACTAATATTCCATGGCGCACAGTGGATTTTGAGTGCCTAAGGTGGCTGCCATGCCAAATTCTGACTACAATGACGTCAGAATCTGCTCAAGACTTCTACTGCTACTAAGAGAGTAATGTGTACAACCGTATTTTTCGGCGCGTGGTACACCTTTGTTACCTATGTCCCGACTTTGAGATACACTTTTCATTGAAGAATAAAAGCCCAGGAAGCATAATTTCAACCCTAAAGGAGTAATTATTCTGCTGGTAGTAATCAGAATAGTAATACAAAAACTTTTATACCATAATGAAGTCGCGGGTAACTGCTAGTAATTTATATTTGCATTCAGTATTACTGTGACCAATTTTATGTTAAGCAGAATTCATGACTAACAACAGAAACAAGTTTGGCGGATTGTGATACAGAATGGCGATTTGACAAGTTTCTTGATGATTGGAGGTATTACTAACACACAGGAAGAAAAGAGCAATGGTGATAAACGCTGTACCAGGTAAGGGAGACGTAGACGTTTGCCTAACACAGGTATTATATTGGGTTCATTGTTATTAGTTATTTTAATTTTCTGTTTACACTGAAAATTCATATTGTTTGGATATGGAATATTGCTGTACGTTAGGATTTCAGGGACACTGTATTGTGTACAGCTACAGAAGCATGTAAATAGGATATCTCTTTGCATAGCTCAATATGAAATGTAGCCTATTGAGAACTTATTAGGTACACTCTTGATGAGCCGTAGTGAGCCAGTGTGTCAGAAGTAGGACGGCCAATTATTTTCCTCTGATAGCTAACCACAGAGCGACCAGGACTAGAGACCGCAGCTATTAAAACTTCCTGGTTACAGCGGAAATCGAACCCGGTACCTTGAACTTACTAGGCGAGCCCCTTATACATTGAACTAGGAGATATTTCCAGATATACGAATGGGGATGTAGCATTTTCCCGCTCCAGAAGTCCTAAGAATCATGCATGTCTAACGTGAAAGGCCGAACCAGTTTTAATATCCCGGTTGCGGGATGCTATCTCTCCGAGTTCTACGTTTCTCTTCGGTTCGGTACTTGCCGCAATACTAATCTGGCATATCTTAGTGGTATCACGAATCTGCGATTGGTCGCCCTAGCTTAAGGGTCCTTGCCGTTTTTCCGTAAATCAATGCAACCTTTCATGCCGTCACGGAGGTAAAAATTAGCTCCCGTCCGAACACAGAGCTTTAGTTTACCCGCCTCCCCCTCGCGGGGCGATTGACAGGTAGTTGTTGTTGTCTCTGAGTTGTCACCAGGCGGAGAGGTATATTCCCCCCCCCGTCCCTGAAGTAACTACTGCGTCCACTCTGCCGCAGGTAGGAATGCTGCTGTTCCCGAATGAGATGCATGTCGAAGCCAAAGGTAAACTGAGCAGGTATTAACTATACATATATAAAGATGGATGTATGTTTGTTTGTTTATTTGTTAGTTTTTTCTTGATACAAATCAACATTTTTCATCCGATCTCGATGAAACTTTGCACACTTATCCTTTGAAACAAGGAGAAAAATACTGTCTACATTCGGTTGAAAAATTTATCGCCAAAGTTGTCCGGTTCAAATCCGGCAATTAGGAGCCGAGAAATTCGTAATTAAAATGACAAAAATGTTGCCGAAAAATTTATAACTTAAATTGTGTCGATTCTCCGCAGTATGCCCACCACAATCGGCAATACTCCGCGCGCCCCAGGGGGCGCGTCTCTATTCCGGCTCAGCCCAAGTAGCCCTCTTGCCGCTTCGCTAAGCAGTTGGCGCTTTAGCTCAGCAGTATCGCGCGCGGTTGTCAACTGGGCAGCTCGGGTTCGAATCTTCGTCCCAGTGACTACAATTATTTAACTCACTTTTCTTCAACTTTTCAGTGTGTTCTAGACCATCTATCTATTATTTTCTGAAACAAGAATAATTTCGAATATTATAGCAGAGTGTTCTAGAAGTTTCCATTCATACCCGCCTTCACCCCTTCCCTTGCGAGAGGGACTATACTAACGGGTACACTGGAACTCGCATCAGTTAACTCTAACACACTGCAACGGAATCGGAGAAAGCACCAAAAATGCCACAAAAAAAAAAAATATCAATCGGACAAGTAAATCTAAAAGCAAAACGGATCCTGGTATCTCAAACACATGAACAGCGTTATGCTCACCTTGAACAAGTTCAGATCATGGCTTCCACGTACCGAGCTGCTGAAACGCCAGAGCAAAGAGAAGGTCGCGTTGAACAAGACCGGATTAGAGTTTCCACAACGAGGGCTGCGGAAACGCCTGAGCAAAGGGAAGCTCGCTTCGAACAACAGCGAATTAGAGTTTCCTCAGCAAGGGCTACGGAAACACCGGAGCAAAGGGAATATCGCGTCGAATAAGTGTGAGGATGTATCAGGTGAAAGAGAGACTCCGACAGAGTAACCTGCGATTGGGAGCGTTTAATTATGATCATCAGTGCGGATACCATACACATCCAAATGTTCTGATCGGGAAGATGGATGTGGTATGCGGTTATTGTCAAGAAAAAAAAAAAAAAAAAATCGGAGGCGAACCTGCTGGAATGTATTGATCGTATGTAAGAGTCAATTTGACACCTCTTCATGAGTCAATTGCTCCACTGAGTTCACGTACATTTCTGGAAATACCCCTGAATCGAAGTATTTTTTGAAAAACATCCGGAAGTACAACTCTGGCTTCCAGATGACTTCGTTTGGGGCAAACGTGATCGTCGAAGATGGATTAATGCCTACATTCAAGGTGCAGGTTCAAATTTACTATCGTGCAAGCTCTGTCATTCCGCTTTTCAACGAGGACCCAAAATTCTTGCAAATGTATTTCATGGGCGGTCAAGAATCGCAAAGCTTATCGACGGTGTGAAACGATACCCGAAACTAGACGAGAGATTATTTTAAATCTGCAAAGACATTTGCATTCAAGGAATTACTTAATTTGAAAGTTCAAAATAGCTTTGGAGAGGATGCCAACGGGTGAATACCACGTGTTGATAAGAGCTGACAAACGTACGCGAGGAGCACATGAACGACGGTTTAATGCATCCGCAATAAACGAAGTCGCCATTGTCATTTCCGGACAAGACTGTGATAGACGAGATATCGTCTTACGGAGGAGGAGCGAAGGTTTACAGCGGATATCTGAAAAGCACTGTTCATATGACGCTTTACAATACCCGCTAATATTTAGGGAAGGAGAAAATGCTAGCATTTAAACGTCATGCAAACAGATCCCTGCACTGGACAAACCACTCAGATGCAGTGAGAGAGCAATTCCTGCCCCGAAAAATGGCAGTGTCAACAAAGTGATCAACACCATTCAGGAAAAGGTTCCTGGATCAGTCGTAACCTACACCTCCATCGACATCGTGATGGAAATTGAACGAGAATTTCTGAATTCAGTTAAACCACCTGGAATGCCTCCACACAAACTAAATTTGAAAATCGGTTCCCCAATAATTCTTTTGCACAACATTGCCCCTCCCAGGCTATGCAACGGGACGACACATTCCATTTAAACATTGATTCCGAATGTCATTGAAGCAACAATAATTACTGGAAATGCTAAAGGAGATGACGTTTATATACAACGCATTCCTATGATACCCGGCACCAATGGTATGCCCTTTGATTTTAAAAGATTGCAATTCGCCTTTCGACTATCTTTTGCAATGACTATTAATAAGGGCCAGGGACAATCGCTGAACGTCATCGGCATAAACTTGGATACACCGTGCTTTTCACATGGTCAGCTAAACATAGCCTGCTCAAGGGTTGCGACACCAAGTCACATCTGGAACTCGCAGCACGGGGAAAAACTTAAAATTTCGTGTATCAGAGCGATTTTACAGGTCTTATGTAAATAACCGTAACATCCGAGCTCAGGGTAACCTACATATTATGGCGACAAGGCACATGCACTCTTTATAGCGGCCTTATACGATCTGTAAGGGGGAAGGCGCTTCCAGCCCTTGAATGGCTACCTGCGCCACTCAGTTTCAAACTCGACTCTGGGGCCAGCGAAACCCTTTGCGGCTGACCACCTTCGCTATCGACGACAAAGTCGCCACCAAACAAGTAGCCAATGGGAACGTAGCTAATTTTCCACTTCTCTGTTTCCGCGTTAAATAATAGACGCTGCTTTTCCTTCCTAACCAAAATCACTCAGCATCCGGATATTCTCGACGACACGTCTTTCCAACACCGCTGCGCTCCCTGTAGCGCTGTCTTCGCCTTGACCAAAACAGCCCTTTTCAGTGCTAACAAGCCAAAGTTCAAAGGATATTCCCAACCACAATACTTTTAAACTTAAAGGAATATTTTCACTTTTCTGGGTTCGGGTCGAATTTTGTATAAGTTTCCACACAGGTCATTAAGGTTCCAGAAAGTTTACAGTTAGAAGATTTGGTACAACTTATGGAGCTTTCTACGATATTCTACAAATTATATTCGGATTTCTTTACGTCACCATGCCAGCGCTGTGGGTATTTCGTAGGCAAGCCTCGCTTTACAACCGGCTGGGATGTCTATTCATAGACCAGTGCCATTTCTTGTAAAACTTCTAAAAATTGAAAAGTTAAATAATATTTCATTCACGTGACAAAATGCGGGCGAAGCTCGCTAATCTAACGGGCATGTCTGCTAGTACAAAATGTATGAGAAATTTATACGAGATGTTCTGATTTTTAGCAGATGTCTGAGCATTTTATTAGTGGTAATGTCTCGCGACACTGACACAAGTTCCGATAAAAAAATCCAAGTGTGAACGTAGCTTAAGGAAATAACTTTGAAACAGATGTATGGAAACGAAATTACGAGTACATCGGAATTATTGTGTTATTTTATTTGACAAAATATCCATTAAGTGACTAAGGGAGCATTAAAACACTAACAACTCCGAAATAATATGTTTTCACTAACTAAAGATGAGTTCTTTAGACGTTCTTACAGTAAATCACAAGAGATTTGTTGCTCTAGCAGCAAACTATCCTCACTGAAACCAAGTAGAAAACTGAACGAAATCCACGAAGCAAAGGAATAACGTACATTTTGGTGAGAAAGAATAGATAAAGGGACAACACAAACAAAAGATAACTAAATGTGTATCTCCTTTTCTGGCCGGCAGGTCCCGAATGATTATTAGGCTTCCAGTTAACAGACTTTCTATAATAATTATCATGTATACGAATCATTTCATCATACGTCAAACGAATAGGGAATAGCTTTGACCGAGCGGGGCGGTGAAACGGTTAGCGTTCTCGCCTCGCATTCGGGAGGACGGTGGTTCGAATCCCCGTCCGGGCATCCAGATTTGGGTATTCCATGGTTTCCCCAAATCACTCCAGGCAAATGCCGGGATGCTTCCTTCAAAAGGCCATGGCCGAATTCCTTCCCATTCCTTGCCCCCATCTTTGCCCCCCATCCTTTCCAGAATCTAAAGACCTCGATGTTAAAAAGAGACGTAAAGCAGTTACAAAAAAAAATGCAATTCACGCTGATAGTAAGTTCAGTGCGGTTGTGTGTCATGTTTCTCGAGTCATTCAATGACAATTATCTCCGCGCCTTATCAGTGTCCCATAAGCCTAGCCCAGAACGCAGCGAGCACAGCTGTGTATCAGGAGAGATAGCGTCGAGTAAGGCTGTTCCACACTCGGCTTTAGGAACTAGGAACGTATTCCTGATACTCCAACCAACGGAGGTAGCAGGTAAGTTTTTCCATGGATTCTGACAGTCAAAGAAGGGGTTCTTTTGTAAGAGAATAATATTTTAATTAAAGTTAATGATTATTATTATTATTTCGTATCAGAAACAAATTGTTACATAACCACAATCATCAAATTATACTGGACCAGTACTTGGCCACTTCCAGTGCATTTTCTGAGGCCTCATACAGTTCAGCTGCCGAGCAGGATGCTGGAGACAGTCAACACTGGAGCATGTGCTGGACAGTTTGGTCTTCACCGCAGTCGCACTTGATATCATTGATCTCAGCATAGCCCCATCTTGCCAAGTTCACTTTGCATCTGCCCACTCCTGATCTCAGCCTATTCAAAGACTTCCACGTCAACCATCCCTTGTCATAACCAGGTGGCAAAGATTCAGACACTCTTCCCCAGCCATTCGGAAGGGGAGCCTTAGCTTCCCATAGTTGTAACCTGGCTTCTTCAGTTCACGTTGTAAGTTCCTGAGATATACTTAGGAAACTTTTTCTGGACTTCAGTCTTTGCCTGTGAGGGATATGCCCATATAGTGGATGAGATTTTTCATGGTTCACTTTCCTCCTTTCCTTGTTCACTGCTATTTCCCTTCGAACAGAAGGTGGTGCTATTCCTGCGAGACGGTGGAGCCATTCGACTGGAGTTGATTTTAAGCAGCCTGTTATGATTCTGCATGTGTCATTAAGTGCAATGTCTACTTGTTTGGCATGGGTTGAACTGTGCCATACAGGACAGACATACTCTGCAGCCAAATAACATAGTGCTAAGGCAGAAATTCGAATTGTTGGCTGCCACACTGCGATCCAGCCAGTTTTCTTATGATTATTATTATTATTATTATTATTACTCCGCGATTCACTAAAAGTGTGTGGCGGAGGGTGCATTGCACCTATCGAAAATGGTTATGGTTTGGAAGGGTTATAAGGGATATGGTAGGAGGCGCCCATGGGCTATTGTGAGGAACCATCCCCGCATTCGCGTGGAGTGATCTGGGAAAACCATGGAAAACCCAGATCAGGATGGCTGGAGTGCTTTATCGAAAGCTACTCCTGTCGAATTTTAAGTTTACTCGCCCGGTAAATCCTTTCTATTCCATTCCCTAATCGCTCGTGGGAAAAATGAGTACAGAAATGAATCGGTTCTGGCCCTGATTTCTCTTATCTTGTTTTCATGGTCGTTTCGAGATATGAATGTTGCTGGTAGCAATATTTGCTGACTGTCATTCCGAAATACATCTGTCTTGAATTTTTCAATTAGATTCCGTCGAGAGCAACGCCTTCGGTGTTCCAGGTCTTCCCAACCTAACTCCTTCAACATCGCACTTACGCTTTCCCTCCAACTATATATACCTGTCACGAATCGGGCGGCTCTTCTTTGGACCTTCTCTAAAGCCTCCATTAACCCCTTTTGATGGGGACCCCATACAGAACAACAATACTCTAAGTGAGGACGTACTAGTGACTTGTATACAATCGATTTAACTTCCTGAGTGCATTGATTTAAATTACGACCTAGAAATCGGAGCATACGATTTGCTTTTCCCATTACATTCTCGATATGCTCATTCCACGACAAATTATTACGAATTGTTAGCCCTAGGTATTTAGCGGAATTTACCGTTCTAAGGACAGTGCCATTAATCGTATATTCATAGTTAAATGGTGTCACCTTTTTACTTACACGCATGACTTGGCACTTTTTAGCGTTTAACTCCAACTGCCAATCTTTACACCACGCAATTATTTTCATAATATCGTCTTGTAACAAAGCGCAGTCGTCCTAGGTTTTGATTTCGCGATAAATTATAGCATCATCGGCAAATAATCTTTTCATCCCCCCTATTATGTCGCATAGATCATTGATGTATATGAGAAACAACAGTGGCCCTAACACGCTTCCCTGGGGAACTCCAGACCCCACTTCAGTAAGTGATGAACGCTCACCGTCGAGAACTACACACTGTGTTCTGCCCTTCAGGAAGTCTGCAACCCAGTCGCATATTTGTCTAGATATGCCGTAACCGCGAAGTTTCCTAAGTAACCTAGTGTGAGGCACAGTATCGAAAGCTTTTTTAAAGTCTAATAGAACCAAATCAACCTGGGATTGCTCATCTATAATTCGGCACAAGTCGTGAATTAGAAGTGCAAGTTGTGTTTCGCAGCATCAGCCTTTTCTGAATCCATGTTGATTTGGATTTAAAAGCTCACCTTCATCCAAGAACCGCATGACATTTGAATAGATGATATGTTCTAAAATCCTGCAAAATATTGAAGTTAACGAGATCAGCCTATAATTCTGAGGATCATTAACATTCCCATTTTTAAACACTGGAGTTACGATAGCGGTCTTCCATTCGGCTGGTATTTTTCCTTGATCCAGAGAGACGGTATACAATTTCATCAAATACGGTGCAATTTGCTTTGCGTATCTTGAGTAGAATCTTGTAGGAATACCGTCTGGTCCGGGAGCCTTATTGGTTTTTACATTCATAAGCAGTTTAGTTATTCCCTCAATATCAAGAGCGAGATCATTCATAATTTTGTCGGTACGATTGTTAAATATCGGTATCTCCTCTGAGTTTTCTATCGTAAAAGCCTTTTTAAATATATCATTCAAAATTTCTGCTTTCTCTACGCTTGTTTCTGATAATTCACCATTTTCTTTAATCAGCGACGGCATAACCTTACGAGAGCCTCTTATTACTTTGATATACCACCAGAACTTTTTTGGATTAGTAATGAGATCTTCGGATAAATTCCTGGCTTGGAATTCTTTAAACGCATCGCGCATTGCCTTACGCACTTCCGCACGCAACTGGACTAATTTAGCACGATTAGATGAGTCCCCCGATTTTTTCACCGCGGCATGTAAACGCCTTTGCCTCCTGAGCAAACGTTTCACTTCCCTATTGAACCAAGGGAAGTTATTACTGACCTTAATACTCTTCTTAGGAACAAACTGGTTTAAACGGGTCCATATTAGTTCTTTTAAATTAAACCAAAGTTCCTCAACATTTGTATTTAGCATGTACGTTTCAAAATTCTTCGCAAAGTGATCAACCATACCCGCATCGTTTGCCTTATCGAAGCAAAACACGAGTTTCTCTTTGTCATGCTTCAGACTCAGACTACAGTTTAACGTTACCACAACCGCCTTGTGATCACTTATACCGTCTTCTATACAAACTTTATCTACAATATCAGGATTGCTAATTAGAAAAAGATCCAGAATGGACGAGGAATCTTTGTCGCACCGCGTTGGCTCTTCGACCATCTCCTCAAGAGATCTTTCTGCAAATGATTCTAGGAACGTTTCGGTTATTAACCTATCTCTTCCACCCAACCTGAACGTGTATGTGTCCCACCTAACCGACGGTAGGTTAAAGTCACCACCCACGATCAATATATGTCCTTGAAATTTTTTGTAAATGTTATTAAGTGACTCTCTGAAGTATTCCGCGTTAGCCAGATCAGAATCCGGAGGTCGATAAAATGACCCGAGTATGAACTTTAAATTTTTGCCAATTTTTACCTTGACCCATATTAACTCGCAAAAAATTTCCGTTTCAGTTACGACAGAGCAATTAACGGTTTTACTTACGGCCACGAACACACCCCCACCCATTGAGACAGTTCTGTCCTTCCGAAAAACATTGAAATGAGGGCCAAATACTTCGCTAGATTCAACTTCGGGCGTCAACCAGCTCTCGGTTCCTAGTATTATATCGACATCATTAGTCGCAACTGAGGCGTGAAAATCCGCTACTTTCCCTCTAATACTCCGACAATTTAGTACCATTATCCTTAGCTGCTTCGTATTGTTATTTGTGTCTGAAATAGCATTTTTCATACTCGCACTCTGACGGTAAACGGGTGAAGTAATTGGAGCTGTAATATTAAAATTATTCGCGCCATCACTACCGGGACCAGCTTCTAAGTTATCAGCACATCCTCTTCGGTGAAATGAAGGATCTTCGGGCCTCACACTGTTCCTAAAAAATAATTCATATCAAGGCGGTTCCAAATTTTAGCAGCCACCTTGGACGCCATTCTAGGTGTGTAGTGGACGCCCGACCTGTCAAATGCGTCCCAGCTGGCAGCTATCATCGGACGAAGGTCGACGAAGCCCCAGTTGTTTTTGCGACACAGCTGCTGCAAATTATTATTTAAATTAAAGATCTTCCACCACACAGCCTCCCCACAATCGACACGCGGCACCACACTGCAAATTGAGAACTGTAATGAAACTGAATTTTCCCGGGCGGCTTCATACGCCTTTCGGCCCATCGTGTCCATGGATTTAACTATATCTGGAACAGAAACACGACACGAGTCATTAGTGCCGACGTGCGCAGCTACTCTTAACTGACGGCAGTTCGATTCCCTAATCGCTCTTGGAATGGCCTCCATGACACGTGGTACGGTTGCTCCTGAAAGAGAAACGGAATGAACGTTAGTATGAGGATCTGCACCGTTCTTCGTGGCTAATTCCCGTAGCGGTTTCTCCAGCCGTCGCACGTTGGAGCTGCCAATCACCAGTAAACCTTTTCCTGGCAAGGCTCGGGGTCTGCGGGTAAATCTTCCCTGCTGCTCTTCTGGGCCATTCGCGTTTGAATCTACAACTTCCTGCAACACAGAAAACGCGTTACTTAGGGGCAAGGTATCATTTTCCCTTCGGCTAATTGGGAATTTCGACGCCTTTCTCCGATCCACACGATGCCAGATGTTTTCTGCAACTGGAACCTCAAAATCAAAACTTGCCGGTTCCACTGCAGTTGGCTGCGGAATTTCTTCGACGCACTGCCGCTCCTCGTCTAGGATGCTCCATACCTGCGCTTGAAGAGACGCCATAGTATTAAGAATCTCCTCGAGAACCAGACGCCTACCAGAACACTTTGCACAAGTCATGACACCTGAAACAGACAAAAACCGAACTACAAATAAATACACAAAAATCGGCGACCGGTACTAACGGCTGCAAAGGCTCGTGGCTACTGCTGCTACGGCTGCGGAGGCTCTACTGACTGGAACACTACCTAAACAGGAAATATTCAAAGATAACGACAAAAACTAGCACAATTTAAATCACACACAAAAGTTGGCTACTGCTGCTACGGCTGCGGAGGCTCAACTGACTGGAACACTACCTAGACAGGAAATATTCAAAGATAACGACAAAAACTAGCACAATTTAAATCACACACAAAAGTTGGCTACTGCTGCTACGGCTGCGGAGGCTCAACTGACTGGAACACTACCTAAACAGGAAATATTCAAAGATAACGACAAAAACTAGCACAATTTAAATCACACACAATAGTTGGCTACTGCTGCTACGGCTGCGGAGGCTCAACTGACTGGAACACTACCTAAACAGGAAATATTCAAAGATAACGACAAAAACTAGCACAATTTAAATCACACACAAAAGTTGGCTACTGCTGCTACGGCTGCGGAGGCTCAACTGACTGGAACACTACCTAAACAGGAAATATTCAAAGATAACGACAAAAACTAGCACAATTTAAATCACACACAAAAGTTGGCTACTGCTGCTACGGCTGCGGAGGCTCAACTGACTGGAACACTACCTAAACAGGAAATATTCAAAGATAACGACAAAAACTAGCACAATTTAAATCACACACAAAAGTTGGCTACTGCTGCACTGCTGACTCACTGTCTACACAGAAAATTCAAAGATAAAAACAAAGTCTATCTACCACACTTTAGATTAAACACACAAGAAAGTCGATGTCTGCTGCTCACGGCGGCGGTTGCTCGACTGCTGACTCACTGCCAACACAGAAAATTCAAAGATAAAAACAAAGTCTAACTAACACACTTTAGATTAAACACACAAGAAAGTCGATGTCTGCTGCTCACGGCGGCGGTTGCTCGACTGCTGACTCACTGCCAACACAGAAAATTCAAAGATAAAAACAAAGTCTATCTACCACACTTTAGATTTAACACACAAGAAAGTCGACGACTGCTGCTCACGGCGGCGGTTGTTCCTACTGGAAACTTTGAGCTTGGAGTTCATGCAATGTTTCCTGAATGTCAAGGGTCACTCCTAGATATTTTGGAGTGTCACAGTGTTATAGTTCGACCCCCGACCATGTTACCTTTAACCTATGAGTTGCTTCTTTATTCCTTAAATGAAAAGCACATACTTCTGTCTTCTTAGGATTTGGTGTAAGCTGGTTCATGGTATAATACCTTGACAAATCTTTTAGAGCGTTTGTAAGGGTGCTCTCCACTGATTCAAAGTCATTGCTCTGTGAGACCAGAGCAAGATCATCAACATACACGAAACTCCTGCATTTGGGTGGTAAAGGGTTATCATTGGTATATATGTTAAACAATAATGGGGCTAGCACACTTCCCCGGGGCAGACCATTCTTCTGTGACCTCCAATGGCTACGCTGTCCTTGGAAGTAAACAAAGAATCTGCGGTTCTGCAGAAGAATAGCAATGAACTTACTAAGACTGAAATTCCTGGTCAGATTGTAGAACTTGTAGTAGCTGATGGTTGACGGTGTCTTACGCTGCAAGTTAATGATAATAAGCGTAGATAGCAACGACGTAACACTATTTACAATGTCGCGCTACTTACAGATACCATATCAGCATTTGCCACAGACTGATTTGTGACGACTGGTGGCAACATGGTCAGTAACTGTTAACAAATAACAAGTTTCTTTTATTTTAGGGATTTAATGCTACGTCATTGCTCATAGATAGATTTCAGACTCACGGTATGTAAAAGTGCAAACACACGCATACTTTAACGTCTCAACTGTTTTGAATTTAAAGATGAGCGTCAAACCTGCGGAAAAAAATAGACCCACAAACTTTTTATTTTCCTTCGTCACTTAAATGGGTTGGAGGAGGAGGGAGTGGTGGAATTCTGAAGGATTAGGGCTTAATGGGTTGTCGCCATCATAGACGGGTGAGAGGATGTGGGGAGAGGAACATGAAGGAAATTTGGCAGTGGCTACTTAAAGAAGGGTTGTAAGGGTTTGGGAGAGACTATACTAGTCTTTTCCAACCAAATGTCAACCTCTCCTTCACGTGGTGCACCCTGTTTGCACGGACGAGGCTCTTGCAACTGAAAGATTCCCGGTATAAGGAGTCACCCACTGCTAGCCAACACCCTCCGAAAGGAGGGCGGAAGAGCGGGGAGTGGTTCAGGGCACCCTCTTGCCCTTGTGGTTGGAAATCTTCGTATCTTGTATCACACTTTGATTTTGTGTCTTGTATCTTGTGCCTGGCATTGATACCTTGAAATCACATAACTCGTATTTGCACCTAGTACCATACATTTTCGAATTTTGTAAACAATACCTAGCAAAGTAATAAAAAAAAAAAAGGTGGATGAATCTGAAATGATCAACGGTACGGGGATGAAGAAGGCAACGGGAAACCACTGTATTAAAAACCCAAAGGGTATCCCAAGGACATGTAATCTTCTCAAATTACATATATCATGATGGCTTCTTCCTGGGTAAAATATTCCGGAGGTAAAATAGTCCCCCAATTGGATCTCCGGGTGGGGACTGCTCAGGGAGGAGTCATCGGAATGGTTAGAAACATTCTACGAGTCGGAGCGTGGAATGTTAGAAGTCTGAATAGGGCAGGTAGGTTAGAAAACATAAAATGGGAAATGGAACAACTCAAGTTAGATGTTGTTGGGATTAGTGAAATTAAATGGAAGGACGCACAGGATTTCTGGTATGGGGAACACAGGATAATTAGCAAACAAGCTGTCAATGGAGTCATTGGTGTAGGATTTGTAATGAACAAGAAAGTAGGGAAACGGGTGAGTTATTATGAACAGTTTAGTAACAGGATTATTTTGATGAGGTTAGAAACTAAGCCCGTCCCAACCAAATTAGTACAAGTGTACATGCCAACGTCACAGAAGATGACGAAGAAATAGAGAAAATGTACACCGAAATTGAAGAATTAATCCAATATGTGTAGGGGGAGGAAAATCTAATAACCATGGGTGATTGGAATGCAGATAGTGGGAGAAGAAAAGAGGGGAATACTGTAGGAAGTTTTGGTCTAGGAGAAAGAAATGAGCGAGTAAGCAGGTTATTAGAATTTTGTGAAAGAAATAAGCTAGTAGTGGCAAACACACTGTTTAAGAACCATGCAAGGATAAATACCTGGAAACGTCCTGGGGATACAGGCATATATCAGCTAGATTATATCACGGTCAAACAGAGATTCAGGAATCAAGTTCTAGACTGTAAAGCGTACCCAGGAGCAGACATAGACTCGGACCATAATTTGATAGTAATGAAGTGCAGGCTGAAATTCAAGCGAATAAGGAAGCAGTATAAACAGAACAGACTGGAAGTGAATAAACTGAAACAATCTAGCACAAGAGAAAAATTTGCATAAATGGTAGACTTAGGTCTAAGAAGTAACTCTGTAAGGAGCTTAACCGAGGACGAATGGAACGCATTGAAGACCGAAATAACGAAAGCTGGCTAAGAAACATTATGCATTAGGAAACAAGCTGCCCGAAAACCTTGGATCACAAAAGAAATTTTGGAACTGATGTATCAGAGGAGAAGGAACAAAAATTTTCAGGATGAAGCAGGAAGAGAGCAATACAGACAATTTAGAAATAAAATAAACAGGAAATGCAAAAAAGCAAAAGAAAAATGGCTAAAAGAAAAGTGTGAAGAAGTAGAAAAGGAAATGGTTGTAGGTAAAGTAGATGTTGCATATAGGAAGATCAAACAGAATTTTGGAGAAATGAAGAAACGAGGTGTGAACTTTAAAGCTGCCGATGGGAAACCTCTTTTAAGCTCAGACAACAGAGCTAAACGATGGAAGGAATACATTGAGAAACTGTATGATGGGGACGCCTTGAAAAATAGCGTAATCGAGAAGGAAGGTGATGTCGACATTGATGACTTAGGAGATCCTGTTTTGAGGACAGAATTTAATAAAGCTCTGAATGACTTGATAGCAAATAAGGCAGTTGGAATTGATGAGATCCCTGCAAAACTTCTTAAATCCCTAGGAGAAGAAGGAATCGAAAGATTATTCAAGCTGATATCAAAAAGTTATGAAACAGGAGAAATTCCAACTGATTTTAATAAAAAAATCATCTTCACACTTCCAAAGAAAGCACAAGCCGACAAATGTGAGAATTATCACACCATTAGTCTAACATCACATGCTTCAAAATTACTGACCAGAATAATATACATAAGAATGGAAAGGATAGTAGAAGACATAGTAGTTGAATACCAGTTAGGGTTTAGCAAAAATTGCGGTACAAGGGAAGCAATTCTGTCTTTAAGATTAATACTTGAAGGGCGGATCAAGAAAAACAAAGATACTTTTATGGCATTTGTTAATTTAGAAAAAGCTTTTGATAATGTTAGGTGGGACAAGATGTTCAAAATTTTAAAGAAGTCACGTCTAAAGTATGGAGATAGAAGAATACTTCATAAACGATATAAGAATCTAGTGGCTGTAATAAAAGTAGAGAATCATGAGAGACAAGCATCAGTTAAAAAGGGCGTGAGACAAGGTTGTAGTCTATCCCCGTTAATAATCAATAAAGCAATAAAGCAATAAAGAAAGTAAAAGAAAAATTTCCGTGTGGCATAAGTGTTCAGGGAGAAAAAAATCACTATGCTACGATTTGCTGATGACATTGTCTTGTTAGCAGAGATGGCTGAGGATATTGAGAAGTTACTGAATGGCATGAACAAAATACTGAAGGAAGATTTTGGACTGAATATAAATAAAAGCAAGTCAAAAGTGATGAAATGTAGCAGAAATGATACCAATACTAGTAGATTAAATATAAACATAGGAACGGATGCAATTGGAGAAGTAAGTGAATTCTGTTACTTAGGTTACAAAATTACAACCGATGGCCGAAGCAAGAATGACGTTAAAAGCAGAATAGCACTAGCAAAAAAAGCCTTCATGGAAAAGAGAAACCTTTTAGTTTCAAATATTGATCTAGGAATTAGAAAAAACTTATTAAATCTCTATGTGTGGAGCACAGCACTTTACGTTAGCGAAACATGGACTTTAGGAATACCGGAAAGAATGAAAATCGAAGCATTTGAAATGTGGAGCTACAGAATAATGCTGAAAATTAAGTGGAGAGACAAAGTAAGAAATGAACGAGTTTTGGAAAAGATGGGTGAGGAAAGAAGTTTGTGGAAGAAGCTTATAGAAAGAAGAGACAGGCTGGTAGGTCATATTTTGAGACATGCTGGATTAGTTAATTTGCTGGTGGAGGTAACAGTCGATGGTAAGAACTGTAGAGGAAGACAGAGATTAAAATAAATGATGCAGATAATGGGCTGCAGGGGATATGTAGAGATGAAGAGGTTAGCACATGATAGGATGGGATGGAGGATTGCATCAAAAACCAGTCGAAAGACTGGTGACAGCAAAAAAAAAAAAAAAAAATAAAGTAACTAACCTACATTTGGCTCGAGTGATTTTGAAAAATTGGTGACTAAAACGAAAATGCCTGTAATAAGGATTGAACCATCCCCGTATATAGATTTAACGGCTGACATGTTAGTTAGTGACGTTACTAAGGAGAAAGAACGTCACCACAATCCTTTTCACGCTTTCACCACATGCAGGATGACGAGGTGCAAAGCCATAAAAAAAAAAAAAACTGCTGTAATAAATTTCAGTAGAGTCCTTTTAATTACGTCATGACACTACTCAGTTATGATTCAGTCATATAATTTGTCATCTCCGAAATTATGATGGTTTTTATGGAAGTTTACAATTTACTGCAATAACGAAACACTATCCATCAAAATTTCTACTGTCTGAGCGCTATGAATTTGATTAATATTATTTTAATCTTTCAGAAGTAGTAAATAAGTTGATTCTTGTCGAAAGTAGACTTATTAATGGATCCGAAAGGCTTTTTATAAAACTCAGAAGGTACTAAATTTGTTACTATCTTTTATCAACTCATATTTGTTAACACTATGAACACATTTTGGCTTAGTAACCTTGTATGTAGCATCACGGAAATTATAGGTTTCAAACATTTTCCTCAAATTTTATATTCTAATTATGTTGAAACTTGACAAAAGGTGAATGAATTTAACAAAGTAACTGAACATTTTTTAGAATGTTATGTTATGTATCTCTTATCATTTTAAGATCTTTTTTTCTTTGTCAACGTGAAATAACGATGCTGAAAGTTTCGTTTCATTTGTCAACCGGTGTATAGAATTAAAATTATGGTTTTGTTCCATCGACACATTTCGTACAACTTAGTCGGTTGTACAGCTGACTAGGTAGCCTCTACGATTGGTAACTTCTCTGATGTCTGTCACTAGTCAGTAGTCTCGAGTAGCGGCCACACCTGTTTTTGTTTGTTTTTCTTTTCTTTTTTTTTAATTCGGAAGTTTTAAGCTATATACACCTTTTTTTATATCATGATAATAACCGTCGCAGCAGTTTTGTGTCAGAAAAAATATGTTATAAAGAGAAATGTATTACAATAATAATCCTTTGCAGGATCTTTTTTGGATTAATTGTTTTAGATTTCCAAATTTTTTGAACGTGTTTAAGTATTGTGGTTTAACCGATGTGAGCCCGCACAGAAGAGGTGTGAAAATGATTGACAGGTGGGAGGGGGAAGAACAATAGAGGTGTGAAAATGATTGACAGGTAGGAGGGGGAGAACAATAGAATAATACAATGTATCCAATTAGAATTCTTTTGTGTGGGCTCACATCGGCCAAACCACACTACTTGTTTAGTCCAATAAATTAATTAATTTTTTTTTGGGTAGGGGACCTCCTTCCTCCCCTTCGGCCCTACCTTTCGCTCTTCAGATAGTTGGCTTTTTGCCTGGCTCTATATCTTTTTATGTATTCCTTTTTTTCTATTTTTCAATATTAAAACAGTTACATCAACTTAATCAAAACGAACATTCTTTAAATACCATCCACTAATTCAGATCCATGCAGTCTTTTCTCTTTTATTTGTTACTAGCTGATACCCGTGACTTCCTACGCGTGTATTAAGAACTTCTTTGCCAGAAATGAATATAGAAAGTTGTTTGTAGCAAAGGATTGGTCCCAAACAACACCGAGTCGGAATAATATCACCGGAAACCCATCACTATATCATTATACCATCGAACCTGTCTCTTCCAACATATTTAAAAACAAACGAACGTGAGGGGTGGGGGGGGGGTGTTAACTAAGGACAGCTTTATTTCAGCATGGTCCTTTCTTCAGCATGAGCATCCGATACTTAGGTTCTAATGACTTTAGCTGCTTGTGCTCTGCTAGAGGTAAAACTTAGGCCAGTTTACGCCCGCAAGGCATGTCAAAAAAGAAGGGAAAATATACTGGTGCCAGAAACATTTAAGGAGACAGAAAGTAATAGGATACAGAAAATCGACATCTATTCTATATAATACGTTTTTTCTCTAAATTTACTAACAAATTATACACCAACATAATGCACGAGAAGCATAGCTTGAGCAAGCGACGTAACATTACAGACTAACACAAACATCCGTCGCTCTGTCACCATTCGATAAGATCTCAAAATTTGGTGACTACAATTGTTAATCATTCGGAAAAAATGTCCTGTGCCCACCCTACAGATTTTCTTGTCAAATTCCGTCAATATCTGTATAGGCATTTAGTCGTAAAAACGTAACAAAAGACTTACTTCCGCATTTATAGTATTATTACCGCAGATTACGCACACACTGACTGCGAATCACCCCTGTTGGATCAATATAACGTAAAACAGTGTACTGTTAGAGAATTGCAAGACTACCTACGATCTGCCTCGCATTGCACCCCTAACTTTGTGATATCTACAGTTTAACATACAATCCGAATAACCAACGGCCCAGGCGTGACTCTTAAGATCAAAAACAATTTTTTAAAATCTTAGCATCCACGGAGATTTGAACTGGAGACCACGACCCAAACATTAGTATGCAAGCGCTTTAACCACTGACCTACCTGACCGCTACACGGAAAAACAGTACAGAGATGTCCGTATCCAACGCGTCTCTCTATCGCCGTTCAATAATTTTTCGAAATTATAAGACAACAAGAACTATTTAGGCCTATACAGATAATTTTTCAACCAAATGTCGACAGTATTTTTCTCCTTGTTTCAAAGGATAAGTGTGCAAAGTTTCATCGAGATCGAATGAAAACTGTGGATTTGTATGAAGAACAAACAAACCAACCAACAAACAAACAATCATACATACATTGATCTTCATATATATAGATTTGTTTAAACGGTATAATTTTCTTTAAATAGTTTGGAAGATGAGTTTTCTCATTTTTTCTCTTCTTCTTGAATGTGTGGTAGTCTATCACAAGTTGGACCCAATAGTCCTCTGTATTTGGATTCTTTTGAGAAAATATGTAGTATATAGTGTTTTCCATTAGCCATATTATTCCGTCTCTTTTATGTTCTGAGGTGGATGTCATATCGGGTTTAAGTAAAATGTTCAGGCGTTATTCTTCTCGTTGTGTCATCATTCATCTAATATGTGTGCAGCGGTGCGCCTTGCCCAGTTCCAAGTGTCTTTGACACGGTGGCAGGTAATCACATGGGTTCAGAGTGTCTGCCATTTGCCAGTGGTTACATCTATCCGTTCTAGGAGATGGATTCGATTTAGTTTGGTGTTAGTGGATATTGTCTCATTGACTACCTTGTACCAGATTGAATGTACGGATGTCTGTAACACTGGGTTGTGGATATTTGCCCAAAGACTATTCCAGATAATTTTTTGGTACTTCGTTTCCTTCCTATTTACAGGGGTGTTGTCCTTAATAGTATTGTAGATTTTTTTAGTTGTTAAAGGCCGGTTATTTTTGTGTTGGAGCTTCATTTAGCTGAGTTACAAGTAGAAAAGTTATAAGCATTTCATCTGGTTTGGTATTCCGACAATGCTGATGGGTGGTGTCATGCTGTGTGGCTTATTTATGTCGATCAGGTGTGCTGTAATGCCTTGGGGATTCCTGCTTTTTGCCTGCATCATATTTTTAACGAAGAGAGCTTTACTCTTTTTATATACATCGACAAGGCCAAGTCCCCCTCTTTTTTTTCTAGAGTCAATGTTTCGACTTTAATTTTGAAGATTTCTCCTCCGTGTATAAAATATCCGATCGCAGACGCAATGCTGCGTGGTAAGGCGTAGAAACTGGGAATACTTGCAAAGTGTACTATAACTTCCCAAGGACAAATGTGTTAATTAGTTGCACTGTCTGTATGATATTAAGATTCCTCACGGAGTGTTGTTGGAGGCAAGCTCTGATTTTGGTTAATAGGTTCCGCCAATTTGTTGTCGCATTTTTTGCAGGCATTTTTTGAATTTAATTCCAAAGAAGCTGATTTCCGAGTTTTTTTCTAGCCACTAGGGTTAACTAGACCTCAAATCCGCTCCAATATCCAGGATTTTTTATTTTATTTTTTCGTGTTTGGTACTGCCCCCGAGCATTGTCTGTAACATTAGATGGTTTTGTTTTGCAAGTTCAGTGTCTGTTATATCTTTTTCAAAGACAACTACATCATCCGCATAGTCCCGACATACCACTTTCCCAATTCCTGTATCGATCCCTGTTACAGTTTCTGTTAATTTTAGCAATAGCGGCACTAGTGCTATTACAAATAGGGTCATAAATAGGGGACATCCTTGTCTTACTAATCGCCTAATTCGTATAAGTCCACTCATCATCCCGTTGACGATTATTTTTGTTGAGGCCTTGTTTAGTAAATTATAGACTATGCTGGATATCTCTTCCCCAAATCCCATCTTTACCATCGTTTGTTTCAGAATGTTACAGTTCACTCTATCGAATGCTCCATCGAAATCTTGTGAGTGGCTAGTGTTCATACTGCCTATGACGTCGTAATATTCTGACAGTAGTTGGATAATTGATCTGTTATATCCAACCGCAACCTGGTAGGTTTTTATCACCTTAAGTATTTTGTCTTTTATTCAGTGTGCTAACACCCTAGCGAATATTATATAATCACTGTTTAGTAAATTTATAGATCTGAAGCTCTTCATATTTTTTTCTTTCATTTTTTGGGGGACTAATACTGTTAGGCCGTTTACAAATTCCTCAGGGAACTTGTTATTCCCATAATTACATTATATGTTTGTACAACTTTGTTTTTTAACTGTTTGATATTTCAAATGGCAGATTTAACACTCTTATCTGCCGTTTCTCCATTCCTGCGTTTGTTACTCGAATTTTACTTACATTTCCATCGGCATGGTGGAATTTCAAATTGCCTGTATTTTCTTCAATTCCACTAACACATTATTCCTCATTTGTCATTTTATCAAACACACAGACTTGGAACGAGTCTAATTGTATTCCCAATATTTCTTCGTCGATTAGTTTTACTTTGTCGAACAGCCACTCATGTATTTCGTATGCCGTTGGCCTTATGTAAGCATGATGGAATGTGAATTTTAAAGTGTTTATAGCGATGGTGGCCATTTCTTACCTTTTACTGTAATATTCGCCTCTATGTGGCTGAGATGATGGTTTTCAATTGCACACACACAAAACTTTGACACTAACCATTACTGTTGATCGCTGCAACGTTGACCGACTACACGGAATTTGTTGCAAACACGTCCGAACCTGGCGGCTGCCGACAGAAGACTGGCCTGTTGATTCCAGTCGTTGGTGTGTTTCCAGTTATCACCACCATGGCGCTGTACTTCGACTCGTGGCTGACGGAGTTGCTGGTGGCCCTTGCGCTCCCCCTGATCGCCTTCTACCTGTGGTTCTCACACAGCTACACGCACTGGAAGAAGAAGGGCGTGCCCTATGCGGAACCTAGCTTCCCGTTCGGAAACTTGCGCAGGAGCGTCCTAGGGCAAAAGCCCATGTTTCTCGTAATCGCCGAGATTTACAACCAGTTCAAAGGTAAAACAGACATTAATTTTATTTTGTAGCATCAGTATGACTAAGTTATTTCGCCTCTTCCCAACAGTTGTAAGTTGATTTATAGGTTCGTATGGAATTGCTAGTGATCATAAAGATTATATAGTTTAAATATTACAGTTATAAAAATTAAACAGAAATTATCAAAAACTAGATAGATAAATATTTATTGCACACTGTTTCTGTGCAATTTAATACGAGTAAATTGTTGATTTACTGTTCAGTTTATGAATCGTGATTTATGCCCTTAAAAAAGTTAAGTGTGTTTGGCTTTTTATCGTGATGTTATTGGGAAATATTTACTCGTTTTTCTGTATACATGAGGAAATACCATGAATTTATATTTAAGCGTCACTTTAAATGTATTGCGTTCTTTAAATCGATCTGGACACTGGTGTTGAAGATAGATATTTTATGTCAGGGGGCAAAATAAAATATCAGTCCAGCCATTCAGATTTAAGTTTTCCATGGTTTCCCCTAATCACTCCAGGTGAATTCATTCAAAAGGCCATGGCCGAATTCCTTTCCATCTGTTGACACAAATACTTTTCCGGTAAAGAACTGGCCCTACTACCTATGACAATTGTTTAGTATTCAACCTTCCACAGGATCCAAACAACCTTTGGGTTGTGGACTAAACTATTTTATTAAGTTATAAAAATAAAACCGACACAATAGTCAAATAATATATTGAAGAAGAAGATATTTAGGAATTGTGTGTCATGGGTGGTTGTGTTTCTTATCCACTTAGCAGATGTTGATATTGTTTCCAGGCCACCGGTTTTGCGGTATGTACGGGATGCGGCGGCCACTGCTGATAGTGCGGGACCCTGAACTGATCCGCACGGTGTTCGTCAGTGAATTCTCTACCTTCCATGACCGTAGCATCAGCGTGGACGAAAGTGATCCCTTCAGTAACAATCTTGTATTGCTGACGGGCATGAAGTGGAAGAAACTACGAACCAAGCTGTCGCCTACCTTCACCTCGGGAAAAATTAAAATGATGTTCGACGTAAGTATAAACGAATCACAAACAATAAAAGGAGTCAATACCGAAATCATGATATGTTTGTATCTCTCTCTTCTCTTCCACCGTATACAATTTTATCAGGAAAGGATACTGATCTTAACAAATAAATGTTTCATTTATCAGCTATTCTATACGTCTGAGTACGTTTGAAGGTGTTTTGACTAGTGATGTGTCGGATCTTTAAAAATGTATATCCGCGGATACGGATACAGATACATATCATCAGTGTCTAGATCCGCGAATAGGGATACGGATCTCAACTTGAACCGGCAGTGAGAAAGTCGTCATCTACGATCTATCATCTACGAACGTCCAGCTTACGCGACGGGTTTTGATTTTGTACTGTGCGTGTTTATGTTTATATTTTAAGATGACATAGGATGGCCTGGATTATATACGTTTGTGTTTTTTGGGAAGTTGTAAGTTAAAATAAAATAGAAACCATGTCTACAACAAAAGTATAATAGTGTAATATAAAAAATATATTACGACAGTAAATGACGAATCTATTAAATACTAAATCTCTAAGGAATATATTTCCATAAAGGTACAACTTCCTTAAATAATCGCATTCAGATAAAACGCCTACAAGAATATGAGTTATTCTTAAAAAGAAGAATCCGCTAAGAAGATTGCCGGCAAAAATATTCAGCAGGGAACCTCTTTTAAAAACGGTAAAAAGAAAATTTAGAAAAAAAACAAACAATTTTTAACGATTACATAGAAATAGTCAAAATTTGGGATAATACAAAATAAAAATTAACTATTTAATTGAAAAAATGATAGGTTTATCTGAATTTGCTTTTCAATAAGTAGATTTTGGGTTCCGACGATTGATGATTCATGTTGTTATAGAGTGTATTGCAGAGATAGAGCAGCAATTGGTGGATGAGTTTTCATACTAGATAACAAAACCTATCACAGTTCACTGGCGTTCATAGATCATGACCATGAGTTACTTGGGGTAGATTTCTCGGGTAGTGAAAAAGAAAAAAAAAATAGGGTGTTAGCTGCTTACCGAAGTGGAAATATGGCAGATGAAGATGAGGCTCTTGGGGAGAAATTAAATTCATACTTAGATATCAGAGGAGAAAATAGAATGGTCATTATTGGAGGGTATTTAAATTTACCAGGTGTCAACTGGGTATGAAATAAGATTACTACACAAGAGAACAGAGATTTGCAAATACCTTAATAAGGGAAGGAAGATTTACACAAGTGATAGAGCAGAACACTAGGGGATAAAATGTTTTGAATATATTGGTAATAGATCCCGATGATAACCTAGTAGAGTGTCAAGTAACCGAAGGAATAAGTGATGATGAAGCAGTTCTGGTGGATATTGGAGGATTCAGTAAACCATCAGCCAAAATTGAAGGGGGAATTGGGTACAATTACAAAAAGGTACAGATTTCAAATTTGAAAAGATATTTCAGATAACGTTTCAGCAAATGGAAGGAAGGCACAAGTACAGTAGAGTCAAGGTTGGAAGAGCTCAAGGAGATAATAAGAAAGGGGGAAAAAACTTGTTCCAAAACAGAAAATAAAAAGAAGTAGAGAACCTGTGTACTGTAACAGGGGGGTGAGGAGGCTAAAGAGGTTGGTAAGAAGAGAACATAACAAAGTTAAGAGACAGCAGAATAGTACGGAATATTTAAAACAAGTAAACAAGGACTTGATAATATGTAAGAAGGTGGCTAAAGATGGATTTTTGAAGAGTATTGCCAGTGCAGGGGGACCATTGATTGATTCTTCTAGAAATTTCTATAACTATGTTAGAAAACAGAGAGCAACGGAGGGTGTTGGGACGCTTTTAAATAAGGACGAAGAAGAAGTTACGGAGTATTTAAAAAAATGCAGAGATTTTAAGTAACCGGTGTAGTGAGAGAATTAGGGACAGTGAATCAGAAATAGGTGGTTCTTAATCGGATAACGAGCTTAACAAAACAGTTAGGAATGAGCAGACCTTAAAATTTGAAATTCATTCTGAAGATATCATGAAGGAACTAAGAAAGCTTGTCAAATGGTTCGTGGCTTAATTAATATGATAAACAACCAGTCCACCATACAGTTCACTTCAAAATTGTTTTTATTTTCAAAGAAAACACGACGTCAAAGATAGTGGTTACATTTATACATACAATCCAGAGACAGCATACAATACTTCTTCCACAGACAATACAGTCCTTCACTGTCGTAAATTGGGGTCTGCATAAACTACTCAACTCCATTGAAATTTTTATAACACTTCAAAAGATTCCGTCAGATATTTCAAGAATATTAACAATACTTAAAAAATTGAAACATGTTAATAACAATCAGAATTAATACATAATCATTTACAATCATTACAAAATGGTCAGAAATGGAAATTAAAGATACTTAAACACAAAATTATTAACAGAAATCTTTTAAACTATAGTAAATTGTCCTTTAGACATCGTAACTTGCCTTAATACTTGGAATTACAAATATTTAAGCAATCCTCTTGCACGTTCTGTCCTTAAACATATTAAATGGTCTATAAATACTTTATTTTCATAAAACAAAATTTAATTACATGGATTTACAGTAACTTGCAAAACATACATACAAGTTCATATTCAACCAAATTCTAGCTTACTATAAGTGCTTCATAAGATACAATTCGATTTAAGTTTACTTTTGAGGGCTGTTACAAACTGAAAAAAAAAAAAAAACCAGAAAGGGGCTGGTGTGGATAATATTACTACAGTTGTCTTAAAGATAGCAGGATGTGACATTGTACGTTATCTTGAAATATTATTTAAATTGAGTATTGATACATGCTGCTTACCAGACGATTGAAAAAGTGCGATAGCAGTGCCGGTACATAAAGGAGGGGTGTGAGAAATAGAGTCGAAAATTACAGGCCAATCAGTTTTACATCAGTGGTAGATAAATTAATGGAGAGATTGATATTCAACCACATCAGAAATATTTGTGAGGAGCGTAAGTGGTTTTCAAGTAGGCAACATTGCTTTAGGCAAGGATATTAATGCGAATCTCAGTTGGTGGGATATATGCAAGATATTTCAGATGAAATGCACAATGGAGGTCAAATTGATAGTGTAGCACTAGATCTTTCAAAGGGTTTTGACAGAGTGAGCCATAAAATGGTAGTAAAATAAATAAAATCTATTGGAGTGGATCAGAAAGTGATTTTCTTGGTAGAAGAATTTTTGATAAGTAGAAAACAGGAAGTTAGGATAAGAAATGCAGTACCAAAGAAGTAGAAGTAAAAATGGGAGTACCACAGGGTAGCATATTGGGACCACTGCTCTTCATTATTCTTATGAATAATTGTGTTGATTGTTTTCTATCAAAAATTAGATTGTTTGCAGATGACATAGTGCTATATAAAAGGATCAAAACGGTTGAGGATTGAAAACAGTTGCAGGGTGATCTGAACAGGATATTTAGTTAAGTTGGTAGGCATGGGATGAATATAAATGCATAGAAGATTCAGCTTACCAGATACACAAATAAAAAACTAAAGGTATTAAGATTATAAGGGGGGGAAAGAATTGCTTGCTGAAGACTTGAAATGTAAATATCTTGGCATTACATTTGATAACAAGCATAACTGGGTAGAACACATTGGACAGGTGGTTGGAAAAGGTTTCAAAATTATGCATTTGTTGGAGTGAGTGATGAGGGGATGTATGAGAGAAGTGAAGGAATTGGGTAAAAAAAGTTTTGTCAAACCATTGCTAGAAAATGGTAGTATAGTATGGGATCCACATTTCGAGTATCAAATACAGGAGTTGGAGAGGGTGCAAAGAAGGGCTGCTAGATTTGTATCTGGATATTATCGAAGAACGCAATCAGTAACAGATATGATAAAAGAGCTGGAATGGGACTCATTGGAAGACAGAAGGAAAGAGAGTGATAGTGTCATGGGAGTGTACAAGGCGTATATTGGCGATGAGGCATGGAAAGATATTGGTGTAAGAATTGAAAGTAATGCATGGAAGGGAAAAGGTGACCATGACCACAAGCTGGCACTTGATTTCAGGCACAAAGGTGTAGGAAGATTCCCTTTTTTACGTAAGGGTGTCAAGGATTTGAATAAGGTACCAAGAGATATGATGAATAATTTACCAAAAACATTCAGAATTCAATGTTAAAATTTGTAAAGGGCAAATGTGTGTGGGTGAAGAAAAAAGGGGGAAAATGGGTATTTAGTGAAATTGCCACCGGAGCGTGCGCTCCATTGCAATTTAATTAATAATAATTAATTAATTAATTATATTCTAAAAGGCAGGAAATATTTTATGAAACTTATTTTCAGTGAACGATCGAAAATAAAGAACATGTTGAAGGATATTGAGAAAGTTTTCATCACATTAAATATCTGGTTGAATTTTGGTCATGTGTTTCATTACTATCCATAAAATTACGAAAAATAAATATATACAAGAAAAAAAAATCGTTTTAAAATTGGAGATTCTTGAAAAACGCCAATGACTACATTTCTGCAATATTTTAAAGTATGTTTGAAGGGTGGGGAATCTCGAAACAGAATGTGTGCTGTATGGTAAGAGATGGGGCATCCAACAAGAAGCGTGCCTGCACTTTATCTGACATAAATAATATTGATTGTATAGCACATCAGCTGCATCTTGTGGTCAAAAAAACCATTCAGAAAATTGATGCAATCTACATATTACTTATAAAATGTATAAAAATGCAGGTCATTTCAACCACTCTACAGTGGCAAAGCAAGAATTAAAAAATATAAGTTTGACTCAATCAAAAAGATTTAATTTTTTTCAGATTCAACGACACATTGGAATTCTAGCTATTATATGTTGGAAAGGCTTGATTGCATTAAGGATTCTCTGTCGCTTTGTACTACTAATAATAAAATAGATCAAATTGATGCCGAAGAGTGGATCTTAATTCAAGAATTAGTGATAGTTCTGAAGCTTTGAGGGATACCACAAGAAAATTGAGCACATAAGACACATGTATATCCAACGTCATTCCCCTAGTACGAGCATTAAATATTTTGTATGATGAGATGTAAATTCCTGCTGATGGTTGAGAAACTCCCAATGTCGGCGAGTTTACCGTTCTACTTCTTCTAATAATGAATTAAATTATTATTAATATTTTTATTTTATTTTTAAATTTACAAGAATGTATTGTTCCACATAGCAATGTTTCTAGTGCCACGCTACAAAGGGAAATTCTTCAGTGACTTTTTCAACAAAGATATGAAAAAGAAATTATTTACAGCTTCAGAAACAAAAGTAAATCTCTCAAACACTAAAATTAGCATAGAAAAGCCAAATGTTGTATGAAAAGCACACTGCAACAATTTAGAAGACTCTATGGCCAATATGTTATATAGTGACGATGATGATGGGGAAACTGAAAACCAATTATCATGTACGAATGCTAATTTGCTAGCATAATATGCTAATGAAAAAAGAATATCAAGAGATCAAAATCCGTTAAAGTATTGGCAAATCAACAGAAAAAAATTTGGAGGTCTATGACACATAGCTCGCATATATTTATCATCACATGCAACAAACGTTCCAAGTGACCAGTTTTCCAGTGCAGCAAGTATTATTTATGATTCTCATCTTAATAGACGTGACAAAGCTGCCAAGTTACTCTTTTTGAAGTACCAAACTTAATTTTAAATATAGCATTTTTTTTTTAAGTTTCTGTAGAAATGTTATTTTATCTTATGTAAACACTTTAGCGGTACCTTAACAATAATTTCAATAATTCTCACTACACACGATGACAAGGGGAAGCTTGATTCCAGGGAAGTTGAGTGACTGGCAGAATGCACTACCCAGAGAATTTGGATGTTCAGAAGCACTATCATTCGTAGTAACGCAGTAGGAGGAGAATGTTATTAGTCTACATTGAACAACAACAATTTGAAATCTGGCATCGCATTCGGGAGGACGCGGCTTCGAATCCCTATTCAGCCTCCGGTCATCCAAACTTCAATTTTCCAAGATATGCCGAAATCACTTCAGGCCAATGCCGGGACGGTTCCTTCTATGCTGCTTCCAGTGCGTTAAAAACATTTTACGCCTATAATGACCTCGACGTCGACGAGGCGGAAAGTCATAAGTAATGAAAAATAGAATAATAAAACGAAGAAATAAAGAAGTGAAATACTTTGTCATAATTATTCGTTGAATCGTTAAACTAACTTCAATAATGAGGACAGTGGCGTAGCTAGCAAGGGTGACACCCGGGGCGGAAATCGATGGTATCACCCCTTGAAAACTTAAATTCAACGTTAAGTAAAATACAATATCTTGTAAGAGTAAAATATGATATTAATAAAACATAATTAAATGAACATTTATTGTTATTAAAAATTGTAATATTAACAAAATTTAAAAGATACACAAATCAACTAAAAATAATTGCTTTCACAATCTCCTCTTTCTAGCTTTAACAGCTGCAAACTCGTAAATCATATCTTCAAAATTAACAATTTGTGTTACTTCATGATCAATAGTCAATATGGTAAGATTTTAGCCAAGTTTGCTCATCGGTGACCTAAACTGGTTTTACATTAACTTTAACTCCTCTGAAGAACGGTTCTCACTTGCCCGAAACTGTTCCGCACCGTCACCGCACCGACAGGTTTCTTAGTGTTGGCGCTCACTCGATCGAAGTTTGTCCAAAAGACACGGCGTGTCGTCCGACACTCTCCCGCATTGGATTGGTTTATGTCTTGATGGTGCAGACCAGTGTCGACCTGCTGGTTGTGGAGAAGCGGGTAAAGAGAGTTCGGAAAATTCCCTTCCCTTACGACCAAATGTTGTTTTCATGTTATTGTTTGCCTTAAAAAGTCATTTTTCGATGTTCATCAGTTTCTCGTAAAATGTAGGAAGAGTCCTAACATTTTCACAATAAAAAAAAAAAAATCAAAGCTTTGCCAAAGTTGAAGATCAATTTTGAGGCCCACAAAAATTTCATCCTAGATCCGCATTTGTAACGGGGACCTCCCACACCTGAATCACACGCCGTAACCATCTCTGTCACCAGACTAATCTAGAAGTACTGAAAAATATATACTCAAACATATAAAAGTAAATTCGTGTTTTTGGATAACAAAAATAGATGTTATAGAAAAAGTGTGTGTTCATTGTATAATGTTTGAAAACTTATTTCTCATTGCACCTACATTCGGTCTGGCGACTCAAATAGTTACTGCGTGCGATTTGGGTACTGACGGCCCCTGTTCAAATCCCGGCATCAACTGTAATTTTTGCGGGCCTTAAAATCCACAAGTAGGCCTACTTGTTGGCGAAGTATGCCGAGGCGAAGAGTGACAACTCTCTACACCCAAATGTCTAACTGTGAGAGAGGTCAGAGAGTTAGCGTGTTTTAAAAGGGTGCTTCATATCGAAAAATCTACAGAAGGATTGGCTGTAGTACCATGTCAGTATACAGACTTAATACACAGTTATAATCGACTACATCTTCGCAGACGTAACAGAGAAACGACTTACCTGCTTTGATTTCAGAACGTCACACAAGTGCAGCCACTGGTGTCATGTTTTGGCGGCAATCAGTTTCGACAGCATGACTAAGTCGGCTGTTGTTGAAGGCACAATGACAGACAACCACTATGTGGAGGTGATGTTGCATCTTATTGTGATACTCTACATCAAAGGTGTCAAACTGAATTTTGCAGAGGGCCGTATATTAAATTTAGAATGTGTAGGCGGGCCAGATTCAAATAAAACTTCCGTAGAGGAATCGAGTGAAGTCTAAAAGCTCTAAAAAAACATGATTCTTCTTTCTGTGTCACATTGCGATCCTGCGATCGCGAGCTGTATTGATAGGGCCCGGGGGCCGTATCTTTGACATCATTGCTCTACATGTTCACCATCCAAACCGCATCTTCCAACAAGATAATTCCCGTCCTCATGCTGCGGCCATCACAACACAAGCTTTGCAAGGGGCTACGATCACAATATGGACTGCACCGTACCCAGATTTGTCCCCAATAGAGAATGTCTGGGCTGCCAGGAGTAGCCACATTAGATCTCATGGTCACTCTGCACAAAATGTGCAACAACTGACTGCAAAAGACATGCGGGCGTAAAGAGACATACCCCAAGAAGACATCCAAACAGTTATTGATTCAATGCTGGCAAGGATCCACGAATGTATTGGTACTCAAGGTGGGTGAATTTCTTACTGACAACTGTATCTAAAGGTAATAAACCCCTGATTCATGTGTTATTACTTCTGGGTTTGTGCCTGAATATATCTTCGAAGTTTCCTAAAATTCTACCATTCCTGTATGCGTGTTGAGTTTTTAAGTTCCTTCAGTGTAACTATAGGGCGACCATAAGATTCCGCTATCTACATCTACATCCATACTCTGCAAATCGCAAGCACTGTGGGTGGCAGAGGGTGCTAAGCACCAATCCTAATTCTGTGCATTCCAATCCCGAACAGAACGAGGAAAGAAGGAATACATAAATGTATCAGTATGGCATCTTATTTCTCGAATCTTATCCCTCCTGTCATTGCGACCTAATTAGGCTGGCGGAAGAAGTATTTCGTTGCAATCGTAACTTAAAGATTTTCGCATATTCTCCAGCAAATTCAAACGAAAACGACGTCGTCTGTCCGCCAAACAATCCCAGCCCAACTTATGTATCTATTCCGTGACACTTACGTAAGGACTGTAACTAGCAGTCACGAATCGAGCGGCTCTCCTCTGTACTTTCTCTAATGTGTCAATCAATCCCTTGCGATACGGATCCCAAATTCCACAACAGTATTCCAAATGCGGACTCACTAGTGTTTTGTACGCTATTTCCTTTGTATCAGCATTACAACTTCTCAAAATACGACCTATGAATCGTAGTTTAGAATTAGCTTTGCCTACGACGGAAGTTATATGCAAGTCCCATTTCATGTTGCTTTGTACTGTTACGCCTAGATACTTCAGGGAATCCACAGTGTCAACAACTGAATTGTTAACTTTGTACTCCTGAGCAAGCGGTGTCTTTTTATTACTTATGTGCATTGCCTTGCACTTTCTACAGTTAAGTGTAAGCTGCCATTTACGGCACCATTCCGAAATAACATCCAGATTGCGCTGAATTTCTAAGCAATCGTCGGAGCACCTCATTTCCCTATAAATAAGTGCATCATCAGCAAAAAATCGCATCCTGCAATTAACGTTGTCACCGAGATCGTTTATAAAAATTAAGAAAAGAAGTGGTCCTATTACACTTCCTTGAGGAACGCCCGAAGTAACATCTAGCTTAGAAGAGGCTTCCCCGTCAACAACGACATACTGTGACCGACCAGTTAGAAAATCGCGTATCCATTCGCAAATCTGATCAGATATACAGTGCGCTCGAATCTTCGCTAAAGGTCGGTTGTGTGGTACAGAGTCAAAAGCTTTCTGAAAATCCAAGAAAATTTCACCAACTTGTGCATCAATAACTTTCATTACATCATGCGAAAATAGAGCCAGTTGCGTTTCACACGATCGGTTCATCTGAAATCCGTGTTGGTTTGTTGTAAGTAACTCGTTTTCATCTAGCTATAAAGCTACCCAATCATTTTTGTTACTGAAAGGTTAACAAAAGCTGTTTTTAAATGCCTTCACAGCCTTGGTATTTGCAGGATCAAGGGACATCGAGAGGAAAGTTAACAGAAGTGGCTCGTTCCAAGTAGAAGCAATTCCAGACCCAGATGGGGTCACATCGGTGAAAACCCAGGATCCGGGTACCACAAGTCGTGAGATCCTGGGGGATACTGTATAGTCAGAGAAGCAACTCTACATTTAATTCCTTCATAAAAATAGAAATATAAAATATAAAAACAGCGTAATTAAAAAATCAACGGGTCAGGTAGTATAAGAATATGCCTTTCGATTTCATCCATCTTTACATGAAGTACTTAACAAGTGAAGTATTTTACTACCGGCCTATGATATACGTAGCTACAGGCTCCTAAATATGACATTGTATGTGTCGAAGACCATCTCCAGGTGTAGGGCCTATATTTGAGATTTCTAGCGCCGCTCTGTAGCGTATAAAAAATATATATATATATTGTAAACGGTTCCTATGTTCGTTCAGTTTATGATTAAAGCTCAATTTTTGTTGAGGAACAGAAGTTGGACATCCCTGTCGATTTAAGGAACCCGCAAGAATTTAAGTACCTGTATTCGGCAGAGAGGTTCCCATAATATAAATTTTCTTCTTCTCTAAATTAATTATGGAAAATTCTTAGAGAATCATAATCTTATTTATTTCGTCGCGATCATATTTGCATATTCTCGGTCAGTAGAAAGCATAGCAAACTTACATGAACCTAGAATTTAAGTGCTTACTAATGATGCGATTTCACTAGCAAGATACGCTGTTCTGACTTTTAAAACACAAAAACTGATTACCAACGACAGACGATATCATCAGCGACACTTGGACCCGTTCGGATTGACTTGAAACCTGACAGTATTGCTAATTTAATGCACAGTTTTCTGAATCATCTTGTTTGTGTAAATTCCAACATGATGCGATTTCATGTCGAGTATAGGTGTACTGCCGACAATAGGTAGGTACGCTGAGTGTAAATCTGTCAGATGATAAATTCAAAAATTACTAGAAAATACTTCAAGGCACATGCGAATCTTAGCATGAAAGCTAATGGAATTCAAAATAAGCAAAACAATATTTAAAAATGAATTTCATGCCACGCTTAAAATGTCCGAGTTTAATTGATGACCGTACAATGGAAGTGGAAGCCTAGACTAAATGTATTAGTCACACACTTTAAGTGAATCGCGGAGTAATAATAATACGCTAGGTCGCTTTTCTTCATTTTCAAAGGAAAATATAACATTTTTCTTTAAATAATTTCAAGGATTTACAATTTAATTGTCTTATTACCATGATTTTAGCAATTTTAGATATATATCCTTTAATTTTAAAACTTCCTCCCTTTATACAAAAAAACATATATACACCGCCGCTACTAACAAACCAAACAGTGACGGAAGGCAAGCACAACGATTTCCTGTGTCGTTTGTTGGACTACAGAGCGATGCTTTGTGTGTTTAAGCGCGCGGTTTTACCAGTAATTATACTCCGTTGCAATGAAAGACCACCCCGGATCGCATTTGAAAAATCGCTACATCAACTTAAAAACAAATATTCAAAACAATAAAAGTAGAAGTGTTTCGACACCAAAAGATAAAAGGAGTCTAAAAAAAATTACTATTTTAGAAATGCGGGTGTCACCCCCAAACGGGTGACACCCGGGGCGGACCGCCCCCCCCTAGCTACGCCACTGAATGAGGATGTGCATTTCAACAGTTCTCATACATTCAAAAATTCATCTCTCTTTAATTAACGGGAGTTTTAATTTTTCATAGAAAGTTATATTAAACTGAGAAAAAGAGGAAACCGAATAAACTTTGAAAAAACATTTTTGGTAACTTCGACCGTAATGATAAGGTTGAAAACAATATGACCAATGATTTTTAAATTTACTGTATTTCTTCAATTTTTTCCTTTTCTGTAGCAATTTCAAGTTCTATACAGATACATTACTATCTGTTACCTCCATTGACTTATAATTTGATCACTAGAATTGGATATAGAGAGTTGTAAGTTGTGTCTCCAAAAACACGGAGTCTGGATAACATGGCGAGAAATCCATCATTATACATTTTCACCTCTGAACCTGTCTCATAAAGGCAGACAATTTGCAATGTTTAAAAATAGCAATCAACTAAGGGGGATGGATTAACTGTAAGAAGACTACTTGGCACAGTTTCTTCTTCAAATTTTTGCTTGTTTTTTAAAATTATGTCGAACTATGGGAACATCTTATGTCAATATTGTTTTAGGCCAAATTTTTTGGTATTGTTATCGTTTTTTAAGACATATTTCGTTTGGGGATTGGAAACCCTTGATCTAGCTACGAAGATTTTTCTGTGTCTCACCCATTGCTTTATCATAGTCATCGAATTCAGCGCAAATCCACATCTATACTATGTGATAAGTTGTGCCTGTACATGAAATTTATACAAACAGACCGCGAGAGTTAAGAAGCCGTAGAGTCAGATACAACATTACAGAAACTTACACACGTAATTCGACTGTTTGTCACCGTTCAATTGTTTTTCAACAAATTTTTACAGCAAAATATGTTAGTCATATCGAAAAACATACTGTGTACGTCCTAATGATAATTAGTGATTGCTTGTCAAACTTAGTCAAGATTGGTTTAGAGATTTAGTCGTGAAAACTTAACAAACAGGCAGAGAGACAGAGTTACTTTTGTTTTTATAGAATCAGTGTAGATAACCTATACTAAAAGACTAATTTATTTGACCCATGTATATCAGAATGATATGTAATCATTAGAGTGTGTTAATCTAGAACATACCGACTGAGGGTTGTTGTTATCACCTCTTTCAGACGATGCGTGTGTGCGGTCGTGAAATGGTGACAATATTGGAGAAGAGGGTGGACTCGAGAGAGCCAGTTGAGATGCGCGAGCTCTCCGCTAGGTTCACCACTGACGTCATCGCTTCAGTCGCCTTCGGCATCGAGATCCACTCCCACGAAAATCCAGACAACGAGTTCCGAGAACTGGGGCGGAAGATGTTCACGCCGACATTAGCCAGCAGGTTGATGAGTTTAGTCCAAAGAAACGCTCCATTTGTAGCCAAACTGCTCAGGTAAGCTTGCGGTAGTTGCTTCTTTGCGTCTGATTGGACAAATTTTCCAGAAAACCTAAAATATAACTTTCATCTAGTCTCATCATAAACAAGTGTGTAGGCGGGATATGTCTGTCTGTCCCTTGTTACCACATTAGGCAAAAACTACAATGCCGATTTGAACGGGATTTTTGCAAGTTGGAAGTTTATGTTACACCCTAAGAACTGTGGAATATCTACATGACCGGGTACGGAGCAAAACATGAGAATATGTTTGTAACTCGTACAGATAATCGCCACAGATCATACTGCATCTGAGATAAACACACCTCGGTGGATACCCACTAAATATCGCACTACATCAACGACATACTCGGCAGTTGTTTGGATTCTGTTAGTATGAATTATAATTACGCAACTTCGGTTATTTATTAGTTCAGTTTTCTCAAATATAGCGCATTGATTTACGTGTAATGTGTCAACCAAATCACTACATGAAAGTTTGACACTCCAATAAATTGTGATATGTGCTATGCGGTAAACATTACAACGATAGCCTACTACGTTACAAATCTCAGATTGAATACCAATCAAAGATGGTGCTTGATATCGATACTAAAGTTTGATCGCGTTTATGTAGCACATTCCCCATCCGTAATATGATGCATACTTTTCACATAGCTTTATGAATTTCTGAGAAGTTAACATCTTAAATACTAATCAATATACAGAAAACGAAAATCGAAACTTTCTGATAGGAGGAGGAACACCTATAATAAGAAAGAAGCAAAACAAATCAGAATTTCTTCTCGTTATTTCGAAAAACCCATTTGGAGGGTACGATAAATCAACTTTGACAATGTTTCTTTGTGTTTAATTTTCTTTGCTTCAAAACTTCTTTCATTCTTAGAGAGTGTTGTTCCTTTGCTCCTGGGTCTATTTTCTCCCTTTATGTATATAAGTCATTCCTGAAAACCTAACTTTGATTTATTTCTCTAAAGAGTGTTGTGTTGTCTATTATATCCCACAAACACAATTCTTGTAAAAATAGGCCAAGTATCGTGTTCATGTAGTGACAAAAAGTTATGAGATCTTCTGAGCCAAGTGTACATTTTACAGTTTGTATTCACTTCACTTTGTGAAACAGAATGGTTTCTCTCGGTGTCATAGTTCGTTTATTTAAGATAAAAAATATGATGACTTGGCCATTATGCACGCCATGTTTCAGTTAACCTATATAAATACCTGGATGTTGTGGATCATTTTCCTCAATTTCTGATAATGTTAATAAATAAATTACGCCAAAGCAATTGACTTTTTCGTATTTATTGATCTCCCGTACTCGTTTCACTTCGTTTGCCCAAACACTATACAAAACACTGAAACTAAAATAAAATAGAAACAGCGACACAGAGAAAAACAACAATAAATAAGGACATAAAAAATTCTACTGAAATCATTTTCATTTGAAAAAAAAAAACGCCAAATAAATGGAAGACTGAAGAAACAAAACATCACCGCATAACTACACAAACTCGATACTTAGTAAACAAAACAGAACGAAGATTCGCAAGAAAAAACACATAGTGTAGTGCAATAAAGTGCAGTGTTGTGAATCTGAATAACGAAGACCCTTCTTGCCAATAATGCAAAATCACTGATGCTGAGAATTGAGCTAAAAGAAATGCAATAGACCACAAAATGTAAGTAGATTATAATTTAGATAATAATTCATTACACTGTACCAAACACAACATAACCTGCTTAAAACATTTGTACGTAATTAACAGAAAAAACCGGCTGAAGATGCTTCTGCAAAAGAAGTGAAACGCGTACGGGAGACCAATAAATACAAAAAAAAAGTCAATTGCTTTGTCGTAATTTATTTGTTAATAATATATAATAAATATAAATATGTTACTTCATCAAACTTATAAATACGTAAAAGCCAAGATTTCTCTCTATCTTTTTAGAATTTGTCAAGTACGAGAGTTGGAACTTAAATAGTGGCAACTATTTATTTACAACCGATACAAAAGCGTTACATGTTTCCACCTGTTACTGTCCTTCAAAGTAGTCACCAGCGTTGTGTAGAACCCTTTCCCAGCGATGTGGAAGGCATAGTATACCGTTAGCAGAGCCTGTTCTGTTGATGGTGCGAATGGAGCGGTCTACTGCTGTCGAATCTCTGGAACATTTCTGAAGTGAATGCCACGAAGTGGTTCCTTCATCTTCGGAATCAAGTCCGGGGAGTATGGTGGATGGTACAGTACTTCCCAGTCCCATCGACCGAACAGAGCAGCCACAGCTTGGCTCGTACGATGTTCCTGATTCGAAAACATAGTGACACCGTTACGTTAGACCGCTCGCTCGCAAGTGACTGCGTTTCCCTCGATTGTGCGCACGCCGGTGACGTGGGTCATGCGAGTCCATTTGCTCGGAGGTAAGGTAGGTATGTCAACAACGTGTGCTATCAGCGACAATAGTAGATTCCATTGCACAGTATTTCCACAACAGTGTTATCACTATTTAAGTTCCAACCCTCCTATATTTTATGCCTTCAATTTCAACTAAAAATTATGACGTGCATAGTGGCCAAATCATCAGATTTTTTATCCTAAATAAACGATCTATGACATCGCCGAGAGAAACCATTCTGTTTCACAAAGTGAAGTGAATACACACTGTAAAATGTAGTCTTGGCTCAGAAGAAGATCTCATAACTTTTTGTCACTACATGAACACGAGACATGGCCTATTTTTACAATAATTGTTTTTGTGGTTTCTCATTTCTTTTTGTAAGTTTATCGCTTATTCTCTCTGAATCGCCGTTCAAATATAATGATTCCATTTGAAAATCGGCGAATAAGAATATTTCACAATTGGAGACATCAATATACGTTACCAACAATGCCCACTCTCTGAAAACAATGTGTATTCACCGTAGTCGAGCAATTGCCATTAGTTCACTATCACTATAAACAAAATTATTAGTAACTTCCAAATTATGCATAGGAACAAAGTAAAATTTAAGATATTAGTTAAACTTGATGATCTCTATGCATTAAAAATTCTCATTTATCAATCGGAGCCCCAAATATGTACCAAAATGTTTCATGTTTGAGATTGTAACTAAATAAATACGGTGAAAAACTCCAATATTAGACTTTTATTATGATTAAGGGATGAAACCATGTATGTGTACCAAATTAACTGTTTCTAGGATTACTGGAAGTACAGTGAAATTTTGATGTTAGGGTGTCGTGGTCGAAATAAAATTTTGAATTTCAGTAACTTCCATAGTAATAAAAGGAAGGAAGTAAAATTTAACAAACTTAGTAAGCTCACTCTAAAGTGAAAGTCAAAGGTATATTGAGTTATTAGGGTAGAAAACGAGTTAGGAGTTGATGAGGGGTAGAAATATGGAAATCTAAGAGTTTCAAATTTTTCTTATAATATGTGGGTATAATGCTATCTGCGTACCAATTTTCAGCTTTCTACGGCTACGGGAAGTACCTTAGAGTTTTGATGATCCTCAGTACGTCAGTGAGTGTGTGAGTGAGAGACAAAATCACTGAAGTTTGAATCCGAATAACATCCGAACTAAGAACAGTAACGAAATAAACTTAGTGCGTTTGCTAAGATTGCTGATATCTATGTATAACAGAAATTTGAGGCATATAGCATGAATGCGACCAAAACAATTGAGGTTCAAAAATGGCCCGAATCGCTTCGAGAAAAAGGTAGCAGTGCCGCCGTTGAGTCGACTTGCACTTTCGTGCGTCCAAATACATGTTGTCATATAATTTTGAAAATTGCTGAACAACAATATACAGAAGCCTAGGATGTGTACGTCTCTGAGGTACCCATTTCGTATAACCAATCTTACCTTCTGTGCCTTCCCGCTCATAAAACTTAGGGTGAGGTGGGGCTATTTGGACCATTTCAGAATTGAAGCCTTATGGTGTGTCACCAGTGCATGCTATCAGATTTAAAATAATATATAAACGTAGTTCTTAAAGTTGTGTAACTAATAAAGCCACTATATAACTTATTAGCTTATGAATTTACTGATAGTAAATTATTTAGCAAGACATTACGCAAGAATGACATTTAAAAAATTGTGGAGCTATTTGGATCACATAAATGGCTGCTACACAGCGCATGTATTAGGCTTATAAACTATTCAACAGTCATCAGCAAGTTTTAAATACATTCAACACATTTTTTTCTTTTACTTCTCACGAATACCTACATAGATTTCATGAACCCAAGCTCAGCTCTTTTATTTCATTACTTTATAGCTTTACATAACGGTCCGCTGCCCTTCTCACACTCATAGACGAATGACCAAAACCACCACTTGAAATAATTTCGTGCACTGGAGACAAAATTGTTGGATGACCAATGGACTTCTGATTATAGAGATCTGAGAATAGTTAGGATATTTCGCTTACTCTCTTATCAATTTCTTTTACTTTCCTCTGCAGATTTGTATGTGGTATGTTGAAATGTGATGCCGTCGCACTCACCAATAAATGAACATTAGGTACACTAATTTTTGCTTGATACATTCTTTCCTCGGACAACTGAAAATACGCATTCCTGGTTTTATGTTGCAGAAAAAAAACTTTTAATTGTCATTGTGTAAACCTCAAGAATAAAATCATCTCTCAAAATAAATGGAAAACTAATATTTCATACTGATGAAAACAGACACATAAAAAGTGTGAGCTAAAATCGTTAACTTCTAATAATTGCATGCACAAGAAGCAAATGTCACCAATAGTCGTGTAGAACTACAAAGCGGTCCTTTCTGCCTATAACATATAAAAAATTAGCACAAATTGGCTTTCGAGTTTTGCAGCAGACCTCATATTGCTAATATCGGAAACTACATCCACGTAATTCCTACACAGGTAACACTTGTTGCAACTGTTTCAAATATATGATAAACCACAACCTTGTCTTACCCTTTTTACTGCTAATGTTTGTCTCTTTTGATCTATTTTAACTATACCCACATGATCATTATATAAATTACATCTTGCTGATCTGTCTCGATATTTAAATTCTCTAAAATTTTGATCATATTGTCCCGTCTACCATAATAGACTTTTCTAATTCCACAAATGCCATAAAATTGTACTAGATTTTTCTATTACTAATTTTTTAACGATACGCAGTTCTTTCTCAAACCCAAACTCATCTTCGCCGAATATCTGTTACATTTTTCTTTGCAATTTCTTTTTATTATTGTAGTCAGTAAGTTTAAGAGTGTAATTTTAGACTTATTGAGCGCTAATTTTTGTATTTGTCAGCTCTGCTTTTCCTTTTGGAGTCTGAAGATGATACTTTTCTTAAAATATGTTGGAATCTCTCCATTTAAATATCAATTTGATAAGCTTCAAACCATTCTACCCCTATCAATTTTAGCAATTGGACATGAATCTTATTAATTCCAACTGCTTTACCGAATTAATTTTTTTCTACTCTTTATCAAGCAATGTCTAAAATACAGGGTGTTTTAAAACATTTAGTAACATCGCCTTTCCTTTCCGGCACGCTATTATTCATATCGTCGCCATCATACAGTTTCACTATGTATTATTTTCATCGGTTAGCTGTATTCTCTGAGCTTAAAAGATGTTTCTCATCTGGTGTGTTTGTTTTACCTACGACCTTTTCACTTTCTATTATGCAAGAGAGAACTTCCTCGTAGCCGAGTTTCTTTGTATTTCTTGCATTTTCCGTTTGGTTAACACTTATTGTTCTCTTGCAGCTACTTTTTGGGGATTTCTTTGCTTTCTGCTTTGATCTACCAATACAAAAATTTCTTCTGTGATCCGAAGTTTTCGGGAAATGTTTATTGAACAGCTCTTTGCTATCTTCGGTGGGCTCCATTTTCGATTTGCTGAATTTCTTTGACACGCATCTGTAGTCTTTGAAAAAAAAATCTTCTTCGTTTTTTTTCGGTTCAGACCTGTTTTATCCGTTTCTCTACCTTGTGGTGAGAGTTTATATCTCCTGCTGGATGTGCTATACACTCTAGAACTTTGTTCCTAAATATATATTTTTTTAACCATGACATTATCGAGCTGATGTTGACAGTCTATAATATACATGATCAATTATTGCTCTGCTACAATTGACTGTTAATGCGCTGAACGAAATATCACATTCATACTTGATTATGGTTGTCTATTTGTTCCAGGCCAATTGCGAACAACGATAAGATTTTCTATTTCTTCCGCAACCTGGTTGGAGAAACGGTGAAGCACCGAGAGGAGAACAACATTACGAGGAACGATTTCATGCATCTGTTGATTCAACTAAAAAATAAAGGATACGTTGAAATGGACGACAAGAAGGGGAACAGTGCTGAGGAACTTGACCCCGAGCTCATGCAGTGGAGTGAGTATCGAAACAATCCTACCAAACCATCACAAATGTCTCTCCTCTGCTATATACAACGCTATCTGTGTATTTAATCTGTCTGTATTGTTATCACGTCTGTTGCTCTTCGTGAAGTATGTTTCACTGAATCTTATATTTTTTTCAAATTTCTCTTTCAATATTCTGTTCACACAATCCAGTAAAAAGAAAAAAATCGATAACCTCGAACTATCTTTTCTGCTGTAATCAAATTTTACACCCGTAAGATCAAAACTATGGTGAATATGGATTTATTCCGATAACCATTGGTACGTTTTACATCTTTTTTTTTCTTTTTCTTTTTAGGACACCGAAAATTCCAGAAATATTATTTTATTTTTCAGATAAGTGTTTAACCTATGGAAAGTTCTTAGTCTGTTCAGCAAAATGAATGCCGTTATATTATTTACTAACTATCTTGAAATTTATCAGTTTTACTATCTTTCCACTAATTTTCGGTTCAGCAACAAGTAAATCATTTTTCTTAGCTAAGCAAATTCAGTTACTTTTTGTCATGATATTCCCAACCATCGTAATTGCAGATCTTTAGGAATTGACAACGGTTCAGGTAATACAAACTAGAATTTATCAAACTTTACGTAAAACTGATCTATTCACGACCCATTCCATTGCAATAATTTCTGGAAATACGGAAATCGAAAATAAACTTACCTCAGCTGTTACCAAAATTCCAACGAACATCATACAATAAAACTATGTCTTTATGAATCAGCAGAAACAACGTAAGGTAATTATATAGAAAATTTTACTATAAATATATGAGAATCGTAAATTTAATTGGATATAAGTAATCATTATAGATATTAATATGTATTAACGGTGCAGTACATGGAAATTAGTTGTTAATTTACCAATTTTAGTGGAATTAGACAAATTAAGGCTTATTTTCAAAGGCCTTATGTAATAAGTACTGACACAGAAACACGGGCAGTATAAAATAACAATAGCAAATTCCTACCGTAGAAGAACAGTTCTTATATACAAGCCTCAAAATCCAATTTTTGTTCATGATTCATGTATTGTATCCTATCGTATTTCACGATTCCTTTTGCTAATTCCAGAGATGTCGCTAGACACACTAACCGCGCAGGCAGTGGTGTTCTTCATAGCCGGCTTCGAGACATCTTCTACTACCATGAGCTTCGCCCTTCTGGAGTTGGCAGTCAACCCTGAAGTCCAGCGGCGGCTTCAGGAAGAGATCGACGCCACGCTCAAGGCTAATGGAGGCGACTTCACCTACGATGCCATCATGGGCATGAAGTACCTCGATAAGGTGGTTTCCGGTGAGTGGAAAGTGCTTATGTTACTATGTGTGCCATCCAAAGTAGAGTTTATATCGGAAAACATTATGGAATCATTTCAGAAAAATGGAAAGGGCGGGATTAAAACTACATGACAATGGGTACTTCGCTGTGGATAACAAACAGTAGCTAATTTTCGCTCTTTTTGCTTTTTGGGGAATCTAATTAATGCCATTGGGATCTCTCACACCCGAATCAGTGCAATAATACCGACTGGATCCGTAAAATCATTGAGACTTTCTAAGCATTTGATACGATGAATAGAAATAAATTGTTTCAGATTATGTTACACAAAGGCTACCACCAGAAAACATACATTAAAATCTCATAAGATGGCGATCAGACAAAAACCACATGAGGAGTGAGACAAGGTTACCCATTATCACGGGTGCTTTTTAATATTTATACATACGATGCTATTTGGAAATGGCTGAAATGTGTGCCCAGTCATTTTAAAGTTAATCACACTGTATTCGTTGACAACCAGGTGATATTAGCAGAGACAGCAGAAGACTTAAAACAAGAGTTATACTTAATTATGAAAATAACAAATGATTACGATTTGAAAAACTCCTCACAAGAAGAAAGAAAGAAAATCGAAAGCAATCGCTATCAATGGAGACAAATCAATGCGCGTTATGATTGTTATGAATTACAGAACAATAGTACAAATTAACAAAATTGTAGTTTTATTCTTTACCAGAAATTACAAACACACATTACACCACGAATTACAGAAATTTCGATACCTGTGTGGGGTAATCAAAATAAATTTCAAGAACACTAGATGAGATACAATGATAAAAGTTTACAAAGTAATGACTATACGATAAGGATGTGCATCTTGGATATTGACTAAACAACAAATAAAACGGATGGAAGAAGCTGAGAAAATTTTTTGAGATTTTCGGCTGGGTATTCTTTACTGGATAAGAAAAGAGGTGAATTAATGAGGAAAGAACTGATAATTTTTAATCTAAATTAGGAAATAATTAGATATAGTAAGAAATAGATGGAGCATGTAACGCTTATGGAGGATACCAGAGAACCACAAATGCTGCCAAATTAAGAAACGAAAACAGGGAAGATAGAGGACAGCTCGACCTCGAAAGAAGTGACACAACAAAGTGTGTGAATGGGAAACAAACCGACAATGGTTGAAACCCTGAAGGTGAAGATGATGATGACATTCTAGATAGAGTTAAAGCGTTACTTGTCACTTAATTGATTGACCTGATGTTTTTTGAACCGATGCGTTGCCGTCACTATTTTGTAATAGTTAGTTACAGGTAATTATTTTAACAGTTTAGGTTTGACGGCAAAATATTTGCAACTAATAAAAATGCATAAACTAAACAGAGAACAATAAATACTCAATCATTCAATTGCTTTGGAATCATTTATTTACCAATATTATCAGCAAATGAGGAAAATGATCCACAACATCCAGATATTACACAGATTGTTTAATATGGTTGCTAGTTATTAAAACTGGTAAAGTTTTTAAATTAAATATTCTTGCAAGTTGATTTCTTCTACTTCTTGTAGGAAGTAGAATTCAACAACAAGGAGGTTAATTCGCCCCTTATAAATACATGACTCAAGAAGGACCTTGTATGAAGATTTTTGATGCAAAATAGATTTGTCACAAAGATTGAATCAAGATTACTACGAACATATCATAAAAGCCGACTGCAGAGCCAAAGTACTCCACCTGCTACTCTCACTCACAAGGAGGAGTTGGTTCCGGATGAGTGAAGATTGGTTTCAACGAGCTTCTGTACTTGTCTTGTGACACCCTTAGTTTTTAAAACATAAAATCACCTAATGAACTGTAAGTAGCTAAGAAAAAATTAGTAATACCAAGTTACAGCTGCTCGTGTGGTTTAATTGGTCAAATTAAAAAAATCACACACTCAGTGTTACTATAATTATAACTTAATTATTATTATATTAACCGTACCTCCAGCCGCTTTAACAGATTCCTAATCCGGTCAGGGGTACCATGAATGTATGGGAGACAGGCGAATATTCTTGACACATTGGTGTCATGGGATAAGTTGACGTCTTCCATATTTTTTTTAGATCTGAAAACCCTTCTGATGTAGGATTGACTGTAGGCGTTGGCCCGGAATATTTTTGTAATTATATTCATTTCTTCCTTCAGACTTTCCGAATCACATACTGTCCTCGGAGTTCAGTGATGTTAATATGCTTCTCTTCTTTGCCGGGTGATGGTGTCATATGGCGTGCGGATATCTATTAGTGGGGGGTAACCTTAGGGCACACCATATGACCCAAACGTCCATCTCCTCGCTTATAAACCAGAACATAGAGAAATGGCAGTTGTCCATTTTCTTCCACTTAAATGGTAAATTGGATTCTTCGGTTTGCACTATTCAGGTGGTGTAAGAACTCCTTGAAATTCTCTTCACCATTAGGCCTGATGACAAAGGTGTCATCAACGTACCGGATCCACTTTGTATATTTTAGGCGCGCGTTTTTAAGCATCTCCGTTTCGAATGCTTCCATAAATATGTTGGCGGCTACAGGTGAATGTGTCCAACCCATGGCCCACCTTCAAATTGAGCATTAAGTTCACCACCATATTGGAATACAGTTGGCTTAAGGTACAACACTGTCAGGTCAACCCGCTCAGTAGACATTCCTTGTGCAAGAAGTTTACCATGTATTACAGCAACGGCTTCGTCTACCGGCACATTAGTGAATAATGATACAACATCAAAACTCGCCATGACATCAATCTCGTCTAGCGTCAGATCGTCAATAATTTGTACAAAGTGAGCTGAGTTCTTTACAGCTGATCTAATATCACGCGCAATTCGTTTGAGTTTACTGGCAACACACTGCCCAAGAGGATGTGCAGGTGAGTTGACCCGAAAACCAATTAATCATGAAAAAAGATGGCTGTGAAAGTCTTAGCAATTATGAAATTATGAACTACATACATCACATGTACAATGATACTGGAACACGAGTATGCACCATAATAACCACAGCTATTGGCTGGTTTATGTGTGTACTAAATTTGTTGATGCTGGTGTTTGGTGTTTCCAGGAGTTGATTGGTGTATGTATGTATATTGATTACTGCAAGTCTATGAGTTTTTGTCAGATAACCATGCGAGACGAATTTCCTGGTGACAATATGACAGTAGTATTGGCAATGCTGAGGTTTTCAGGCCCGAATGACTTATTTGCAAATAGCATGATTTATGCAGGGTGATTGTTACTTACTTTCAGGGATGATGGAGAAGTGTACTCGTAAATGTATAAATATGAGGGAAGGGACTCTGGTACGGAAATGACCTAGCCGGAAGTTATAAGCGAAAGTCTACTGAATTTCTGATTAGCCTCGCACAGCGCTCAAACTAAGGTCTTCAACTTCCGAACACCCATCATGACGGAAACAATTTCCGCTGAATACTCCACAATATACTCAGACAATTTCCCATGTTTTTCAACTAGTAACGGCGCACCTAACGTGATGTCAGTGGGGCCAAAAATCCAAGTCTACAATACAGTAATAATGAAATCCACTTACCTGCACGTTACACAAGCAGTCTCCCAGCATCAATGCAGGCATGGCATCGTCGCACAAAAATCGGCAGTAGCCTTTCCAATATAGCCGGTGTCTTCGAACAGTGTCACAGATAGCGAAAATTCTTGCCAAGAAATCTTCTTCAGTTTTCGACAGACGTCTCGATTTTCGCCTGGCCCCACACAGTACATTCTTGTGATGCTAAAAGACATATATCACGTACAGCAAAGGAAACTGTTATAGGCATGCGTATGCAAACACAGAGATATATAAACACTTAAGAGTATAGCGCTGCGGTCGGCAACGCCTATATAAGACAACAGGTGTCTAGCGCAGGTTTTATATCGGTTAATGCTGCTACAACGGCAGGTAATCACGATTTAAGTGAGTTTGAACGTGGTGGTATAATCGGCGAACGAGAGAAGGGACACAGCATCTCCGGGGTAGCGATGAGGTGGGGATTTTCCTGTACGACCATTTCACGAGTGCACCGTGAATATCAGGAATCCGGTAAAACATCAAATCTCCGACATCGCTTCGGCCGGAAAAAGCTCCTGCAAGAATGGGACCAAAGATGACTGAAGATAATCGTTCAACGTGACAGAAGTTCCGGACCAGGACCACTTATCTCAAATTGATACATTTACCCTGCTTCATCATCCCTGAAACTTTGTAACATCAGTAGGGAATCACACAGTATTTTTAAAGTTGTCTGGATTCTTCTTTGTCAATAAGAGAGAGAAAGAAATGAAAAGGTAAATCAAGCGATGATTGTTATAAGTTGGATGTGTAAATATGTGATGCCAGTTGCAAAGAATTAGTTTGGACATATTTTATCCTCCAGAGACGTTGCGAAAGCACCCTCCAGTTGGGGTCCTGACCAGGGAGTCCAACGCCGCTTACCACATCCCTGGCAGTGACGTGGTGGTCGACCCTCGCACCATGGTGAACATACCCGTCTACGCCCTTCACCACGACCCTCAGTACTACCCGGAGCCGGACCGCTTCGACCCCGAGAGGTTCTCCGACGAAGCTAAGGCCAGCAGACACCCCTACGTCTACCTGCCGTTCGGAGAGGGGCCTAGGATCTGCATAGGTAAGTAGCAAGCAAGCAACACTCTTATGATTCTATATGATTCTCATTGCAAAGCATTACACATGTGTCTCCCTTCAATTGGCGTTGCTATTAGACTGAATGTTTGTTGAATATCTGATCCACGTTCTCATATTTTTTTTTTTTGACTTTACACCTCTTCGACGTCGAGGTCTGGCTGATAATTTACAAACCAAATTAGTTTTCATTTTGTTGGACATTTTTCTGTCCTGACATACGCTACGATCGTAAGTACTTAATAGATCGCTCTACACTAGCCTTAAACCTCTTCCATACAAAATAAAACGTATACAAAGTTTGTTTATTTGTTTCACAACTGCCTTATTGATAGCGAAGATAAAAATTTCAAATTATTAATATTTCCCGGCGTACAGGAATAAGGAGTTCCTGCAACAAATATTAACAGCTGCTCAAAAAACGCATTAGCTCCACTGCGGTAGGCTAATAGCGGCTCATTAATAATTGTTTTAAGGCTATCACTACCAAAACTTCTATGCCATCCTTCTGGCACATCTGTAAGTCATAAGCATCAGTCGCAACAACACATGGTATTGCTGGGAATATCGTTTCTAATGTAAATGTTAAACACTTCTGCGGCGACGTTAACAAATGAAATCAAGGTACTGGCCAAACAAGTTGTATGCTGGTCAACAGTAAGGTTAACTGCCACATTTTATGTATCTTTTTCTAAATTACAGATAAGTGTTGGTGCATACTCATGGATGCCTGGATAAAAGAAATACTGTTGATCATTACCGGTAATTCTTCTGTGTTTCAGGCATGAGGTTCGGGTTACTGCAGGCGAAGGTTGGCCTCGCTTATCTTCTCTCCAAGCTGAATGTAGAAATCTGCGAGAAGACCAAGCGAACCCTCAGCTACGACCCTTCATCCTTCATCCTCATGTCGGACGTGGGGATCCAGCTCAGATTGACCAGGAGGATCTCAACAAAGTAGTCAGCAATTACTGGAGAAAGACTTGAAGTGTGCAATTTACACATCGTCCCTTCAGTGAAGTAGATGACGTTAGTAAACCCAATTAAGTTTTACCTTTCTGTAACTGCAAGCAATACAACTTGACGCATAGTACTGAAGTAAATAAAAAAAATAAAAAAAATAACTGAAAATAATGCGGTAAAGTTGTAACCTCTTGTTGTGTATTACTGCTGTGAAAGTAAGAATTGTAAATTAATAGTTCGCAACTGTTTTCTTCCAAGGTGGGAAGTGAATCATTTTGGGTATCTGAACTTACTAAACTGATACTTATCATCTGCAGGTCACACGAAAAGGATTTAGCGTGTTTGGTGTTTTAATATAATATCCTTTTGTGTAAAATTGAATAATAAACTACCAATTTCACTACAACCATTAGTGTTTATGATGATTGCCCATATCATTTTAGCTTGTTAAGTTGTTGCAAATAAACGCAATAATCATACCTAAACTTTGCCATATGTTGGAAGACAGTGCATAAACAGCAAAGTAATCTAACTGGAAACCTTGCTATGAAGATGTTAATAAAAAATTACTGTGCTGGAATGATCAGTATCTGAGTTACTCAATATTACATAATTATACTTTAGCGAAACATATACAAATAATTAAAAAAATATAAATATTTTTAGAAGATTGTTGTGATGATTACACAAGTTCACGTTTTCTAAAAATATAATTTAGAATTTTCAGGTAAAGTTGCAAGATTTCGTTAGCGACGTGAAGGAAAGCAGCTTCATGAAAATCAGTTAAACACACAAAAACATGCACACCAGCTACGCAAACAGGCATTTAAAACATTGGAGGTAGTTAAAATATTTAAATAGAATGGTTTCTCTTTCTGAAAATTTGCGAAATTTTATCAAAATACTTAGATAATTACTAGGTCCATCAGATGAATGGCAAAATAATAACAATAAAAATAGGCTATTTGAAAGTATTGAAAATATATTACAAATTGTAGTCATTCGCGTTGATTAATGCTTCAGCTATTTTTTTTTTTGTTTTGAAAAGAAAATGGATTTAAAAAATATCGATATAACAATTTGATTTTTCTTACGTTTCGTCAAACGCTTCGAGATTGGTGGTCACTTTAGTGACGTTACAAGCTTGTAAACGTTGCGGCTGCGAATAGAGCGTTTCTAGTGACCCAAGTTTTCAACTGTTTTTATTGGTTTTTTTTTCTGGTCATTTCTTGCTATTAGTGAAATTTCGTTTTGAGTACAAAATGGAGAAAAATTTGTAAAAGCCTACTGCGAAAAAATATCGGAAATATAGACCTTATTTGTTGGGATAGCTACCGAATCAACCACTGACTTCTATTCTGTGGAGCCAAAAAATGTAACAACTTCAATTTGAGAATCATTTATATTTCATTTGAAAGTAAGAGATTAATAGAATTCTTTTATAAAAACGACTAAAACCATAAATAAAATTAGTTGATTTAGGAGGTATTGACGAGAAAAATGCAAGCTTTAATATATATATGAGGTTAGCGCAAGAATTAAGTAACTGAATGCTGTGGAACATTTTTCTCAGTTGCATTTAAAAGATTTTAGATAAACGATATTTTTTTTTTTTTGTATTTATTTACCTAAGGTGTTTCACAAACTGTGATGTTTAAGTGGTTACTACTAACATAAAGTGAAGCAACTTATTAGTAGTGTCCGGGGAGCTGCGTGGTTGAACAGTCCCAATGGAATTGATAACGCCGTACGTTCGAACCTTTGTTGTGGTAACATTATTTGTGTGTGCATTTTTTTTTTATTCGTCTCTGTTTTGCTGCACAACAGAACCAAGTTTTTCTTCGAAAAATTCATAAATTTTTGATTGTTAAGTGTCATGCAAATTGTTTATACCTAAATTACTAGCATACAAGAAAACGTTTATGAAAAAATATCCTTCCTCTTTTAGTTTTTAAACATACCAGAGATACATTATCATTTTAAAAATACAGGTGAATAATGGAATTTATATAAAGTGTGTCATAACTTGAAATTTCAGGCTAAAATTGCATTTCCCCTTTTGTTGGATATTTTACGTGACGATACAACTGCAGGTTACCTTTCTGACATAAATGCGTCTATTTAGGAGGTATTTAATTTTAATGTGCAACTTTTAAGTCTTCTTCGGTTATGTTTCAAATGTTTGTAATTCGCTTATTATCGAAAAAGTTGGGAAGCCTTCGAAAAAAAAAACTAAATTAATGTTTTGGTATTTTTTTTCCCATGAAAATCCGATGCAATCAAAAGCAACAAGTATCCAAAGAAAACGCCTGCAGAAAACAAATTAAACATATTCCGATGTGAGGATCTGACCTAAGGGCCCTAACCTCATGTATACTTGCCTTAAACGCCGTATGTAAATAAACTTAAAAAATGGTAAGTGACTTTGTCGCAAAATCCTCTGGGTCTCTACGAATAAGTTGCAGTACCATTTTTTATATTTCATCTATTTTTTGAACACTTAAGGGTTTTTTTTTTCGAGTTTTTATGATTGTTATTGCAGATTGTTGTACAACACGCTATTTATAAACCCTCAAAATACTCTACATTTTAACGTTGAAATTTACGTAAATAAGCACTTTCATAAAAAAAAAAAATCAATAGTTCCCTGTGAATAACGTGTATCAATAAACAACTTAAACCGTTCAAAAATAGTGAAATAGCCTATTCAATCTTATGCATGTAGTCTGTGTACTCCGATCAACATCGGTTGTACTCATAGTTCTAACATACTTCGAAATATTTGAAATGAGTTTTTGATGCCAAACAGCTTAACGAATATTTTTTAAAGTATTTGCCGGTTAGCTGAGGAAATTAACGATGAAAATATAGGAAGGTCAGAAATTATAATAGTACCAGTGAAATGCAAAGAACGATGTTATAGTTTGGCAGTTTATTTTTTTATTATTATTATTCTTGCTTTACAATATTTTAAATCATTACAGAAACAAAAATTATCCTGAATACTTATCTTGCTACAGTGGCGACTTCTATAGCAACGCTTTGAAAACACATGTGACCCATCGACGAAGGCAGGAGGCAAAATGTTATCGTGGCGGGAGCCGATGTCGCGATGACCCAGTAGACGTTAATTATCCTTAACAGACGAAGCTAGTCTGGTTTTACATCCTTCTCTGATGAATTACAGCAAATTATAATGGTTTAACACGCACTAACTATAGGTAGCTGCAGGAGCTGAGCTTCCATTCAAGGAATGGCTGCTAGACCATGCAGTTTTTTACTGTGATGTTTGTAGGTTGTAAGCAGAAATGGAGGCCCAGTAGAAATAGTTGTTGGTAATTGCTGCTACAGTTCGCGACCGAGCATGGATGGTGAGCGGTAACGCTCTGACCTCGCATTCGGGAGGACGCCGGTTCGATTTCCCGTCGAGGTATCCAAATTTGGGTTTTCCATGGTTTCCCGTAATTATTCCAGGTGAATGCCGGAACGCTTCCTTAAAAAGGCCGTGGCCGAATTCCTTCCCTTTCCAGTTCCAAGTCCTTTCCCGTCTCTAATGATTTCGACGTCGACGAGGCGTAAAGCTATAAGATAGTTCGTTGTTATTCCTGTCTGAAAACTTGAGTTACTGGCGACAGGATTTTGTGAAGTGTAAAAGAAAATGTTAATTTGATAGTTACTTCCTTAATTGACAGGATTTGTCAAGAACATAAAAATATTCAGAAAATAAAACCCACTAGTTGTTTAATATCAGAAAAGGGACTGGGATTAGCCATACAATGCAGCACATGATTCCAGTCACCTCATTTCTGGAGTTAGCCTTTGGATATGTTTGCTCCTTTTCTATTTAGTTATATTACTTTTTTATTATTCATAAGAATTATTGATTTTAATAACACCAAATACCTTCCTTACGCTTTACGAATTTTGTAAGCTATTAGTGTTTCTGTCAAACTGATAATCTTTTCCACTGGTAATTCGTTCCAATAATAGTCTCCCTTACCTGAAAAACGAAAAATTATCACAATTTCTTTTGCCTGAAATAAAGTGGCAGCTTTTTGCTGTGATCGTTTCTTTCCCCCATGTATTATTACAAATTTTTATACCAATATCCATCCAAGCCTAAGACCAGTATACGCCTTATACATATTCAGCAAACGCTTCACCCCTTTCTTCCAAAGAATCCCATTCCAGTTTCCCTATCATATCAATTATTGGCGCCAAGAAATCTGACTGCACGATATCCACCTGCCACTTCGTTCTAGTTCAGGAAAGTGTGTGTTCTTGAATACAAGAAAGCTCGATCAGCGATATCGAGTGTTGAGATTTGAGGATAATCAAGCAGTTGGACTTTGCTCAAACTTATTTGAGACATATGCTAATCGCCCAAGACAACAAGAGCAGGGTTATAATTTTCAAAATATTTCTCTACTTGATTTTTCAATGAATTTTGAGTCATTTTATGCAAAGAAAGCGGGAGATAGTGAGAAGCATTGATGCGGAAAAGGAAGAACAACTAACAAGACAAAGACCCATTAAACAAGTAAACAACACTAAAATGGTCATCAGAAATGTTCCAGCTATTGTACTAGTGCCATTTTTTCAATTGCAGACGGATCCAGAAAAATATTTCTATAGTCTGCTTGTACGATATGTACCATTTTACTCTGAAGTTTACTTAATTGATGAGCATAATAATGCACGTGAGGCTTTTCTAGATCGAAAACAGCAATAGAGACATAAAAATGGATAACTTGAAATACACCGTGCAAGAGATAGACAACTTGAGATTGCTTTTAATCAGGCATATGCTTTCAATCTTCTTGAAAATCCAGAAGAAATTGTTGAAGCAGAATTTGAAGATAAAGTTAATGAACAGTCAATGACGAATGAACAGTTTCAGAATGTGTGTGCTGTGATGAATTTACGACAGCGAGAATTATTTAAAACCATAACCCACAGTATCTAGGACCAAATGAATGGAAGTCCGGATCACATTAGAATGTTTGTTACCGGAGGGGCTGTAGTTGGCAAAACATTCAGATTTAATGCACTAAAAGAACAGGTCAATCGCTGTTATGGTAAGAAGACAGTAAAAGTTGGTGCATTGACCGGTGCAGCTGCACTACTTGTTGGTGGTACAACACTACACTCACTATTTAAATTACTAGTTGAGAAAGACGGAAAAATTTTAGGAAATTTTGCACCACTCACTGGTAACTATTTGAAAGTCTTGCGAAATCAGTGGAAGGACATACAATTTCTGTTCATCGATGAGATTTCCATGGTTCCATACGAAATGTTTTGCATGATTGATTGTAGATTCCGACAATTGAAAAAGAAGGAAAGTGAACCTTTTGGTGGCATCAATACTATGGTATTTGTTTCAGTTGCCACCTATTCGAGGAGCTTATACATTTCAGCAACCTGAAATATTCATTCCAGCAACTCATTTGTGGTGACTCTTCAGTCCTGTTGAATTGACAGAGAACATGCGACAACAAGGTGATACAACATTTGCCGATCTCTTGAATTCTCTACGTGTCGGTGAGTTGAAGGCCCCACATTTTGCCCTGTGTCAAAAGATTTAACAGAGGCATCTGGTGATTTTGATTTGGATAGAGAAATACGCATATATCCAACTCGCGCACAAGTTTATGTGCACAACACAGCTGTCCTTGACCGATATTGAGCCCAAGGAGTGCGAGTTTTCAGAATTCGGTCTCAGGATATTCTGATAAATGCGACAAGGAATGCGGATAATGTTAACATGGACAACGTTGTATCAGGTGATATCAACAAGACTGGAGGATTACAAAAGGAGTTAGAAATTTTCAACGGAGCGAGAGTGATGCTTCGATCGAATATTAACATAGAACAAGGACTTGTAAATGGTGCAATGGGCATTATAACTGAAATTGATTGACCGTTATTTCGCCGTGATCAGATCTACGATACTGACATTCCATCTGTTCGTATCGACTTTGGCAAAGATGGAATTCATTTAATCAAGCCAAAATCAATACAGTTTTCGGCACTTCGAAAATATGGAACAATTGACGAACACAACTTCCGCTAATACTATGCCTGCACAGTCCATAAAATGCAAGGATGTACACTGGACCATGCGGTTGTATAACTCGGTCCTGCACTTTTTGCTAAGGGACAGGCGTATGTCGCATATTACTTTGAATGAAAGATTTAGGTAACGTCTTGCTTTTATACCCCGGATATTGCCAGATACTTTAAGCCCCCCATTGTTCGACGAGGACTCTTTAAGGAACAGATAAAGTGACTCATTATCAAGATAATACGTTTCCAGTGAAATTGATTTCGCCAAACTAAACAATAAAGTGATAAGTAAGTCACTACATCTAGCCTTTCAGCGTAATCACGAATCTTTATGCGCGTCACAGACATTGAGATATCAAAACATCCGTGTTAGTGGCCTTGTATAAGAGAAATATCAAGCACAAATTTACATCCTTGTATCTGTTCTGGTTTTTCCATGGTTTCGAGAATTTAGATCGCGTCTTTCGCAACACTGATGCCGGTATTTTCTGAAGTCCAGATACTGAAGCCAAATTATGTAGAAATTCCGGTAATGTATTTTAACTTGTTTGTTAGTTCTTACCAACTAGAATTAAGAATAAAAAAACAGCAAGAATCAGTAGAATTTCCTCATCACTTATCAAATCAATAACCTCATAGCTGTTGTTACTTGAACAGACAAGTTCAAGATTCTATGTTTTAATTGCTTTCAAATGATTTAATAAACCGAGTATTTTTTTTTAGATATTTACAAAACTAAATAATTTCAGTAACATTATAATTATATTTCTCATATGAAATTGTCTGTAAATTCTGTTTTTATAAATTTTGACTCATCCTCACATTTTGAGGTACCATCAAACCCTTTTTTTTTTAGATAATCATTTCCTGTTATTACTAATTTAATAACTACGAAGAAATGACTCCATTAAATGAAGAAATGGAATCAATACAATCACTTCTTTTATTGCTGAATTGCATGCAATTTACTGTTACCGCGAATTCGTAATCCTACACTTTAAATTTATTGCTAAAATTAGATATAGGGAGCTGGAAGGTCTTTAAATAGTGTCCCACAAACTGACTGCGAGAGAAACAAAGTCAGAACGACCGATATAACATATCAGAGATTTACACGCGCTATATGTCTGTCTGTCATCGTTCGGTTACTTTTCCAAATTTCATGACAAAATATGTTATTTATCCCCTTCCAAATGGTACACAGTATTTCCCTGTCAGATTCAATCAAGATCGGTTTAGTCATGAAAACGTAAAAAAACAGACAGAGTTACTCTCGTATTTATAATATTACTGTAGATTTCTGGTATCCAGAACGGAATGTGCAGATATCTATGTGGATGAGAGATTTGGTATGTGTGTTTGCATGTAATGTCAGCCTCAATCACGCCTTAATAGCTCAGCGGATTTAAATGAAATTTGTGCGAAGTAACATAGGATAGTTTTTATACCGCAAAAAACGAATAGTTCCTTTATAAATGCTATTATAAACTCGCAAATTCCAAAGAGTTTCCTACTATGTTCATGGAAGTGCCACGTTTACTCTTCGCATTTTACGTACATCACAAACATTTCTTTCCAGAAATAATAGCAAAAAAGCTTCTGATAAATGCATGTATGTGTTTAGTTTAAAACGCTAAAACTGATAAATAATCGAAGCAGGAAATATAAATCTGCTCTTGACCATAACTATTTTAAAAATAGTTCACGAATAGGCGTCTTCAGTGGCGTACACGAAATGGTATAACACCTCAGGTATCACACCGTAATTCCATTCGTAATATATTCGTCACCATATACGTGAAAAATTAAAGTTTGAAATAAAATTATAATACTAAGAGTATACCAACACAAAAGCCGGTGCACGATAAGTGGCAAAATGATAGTGTGCGAAATGTTTTTGTATGTTCATGACAAATATGTTATGGTTTCGATTCCACCTCGGTTCAATTTATTGCCTGTGTCTTTTTTTTTTTCTCCTATTTACTAACTGTAACATACCAAATTATTTTTTACCAAAATTTACAACTTAACAGAAGATAACTAACCCTTTTCTTCTTTTTTGTCATTTTTTTTTGTAGGTATTAGTTCAAATAGCAGCCTATAATAAACAAAATTGTTTTTTGCTTACTGTTTAAATTTCTGCAAATAACTATTAAATCCTTCACTTAAAACGAATGTGTTCAACGGTCTAAAGTAGAAATTTTCGTTTCAAGAAGCCATATGAGGAATAGTTTAAATCGCGATACACGTCGTCACTAATACGGCTCTTATGAAAGCAGCTTCTTTATTACTAATAATAACTAAACTATTTCTGCCTCATGCTGTAAGAAGAACATTCTGGTCCAGGCAACATTTCAACCTAGCTACTATCTCCGCTACAAAATCAAACGATAAGGACATACCTTAACACATTACACACATCGAAACTAATTTCGAGTAGAAGCGACATTTTCTATATCAGGACTCCTTATAGGCTTAGCATAAGTCATCGCAATTAATTTTATTATACGCCTTCAGTACGAGGGTTTGCAACTGGTCTAAAGCACGCACACGAACACAATCACTGTATCGCGATGTAAAATTGTGCTGCAATAATAACGTATGCTGTGTTAAGAGTTGTAATAAATTCTGGACTTTTCGTTGTACAGCGTAAGATAAGAGCATTTCAGTGTAAATATTTAAATTACATAACTTTAATAATTGTCATGATAATAATGCCATAATTCATGTGACTAGATTTAATTCCACGTGTATTCACTAATTACTTCGTTTCTACGGCCGCCATATTGCAAAGGTAATTTTTCAGCCAGTTTTTAGCGGTTTTTTTGATATCACGATCTGAAATTGTGGGTCAAGTTTATATCATAACTCATGACGTCTCTAACATGCAATACAGTTTATGCATTAACGCGCGAGCAATAGAACTCTTGATTTTCTAGCGACAATATTGGTTGAGTTTGTGGCTTGGTTGAAATAACAGCTTGAACCAGAATGACAACCGAAACTTTATTATTAATTTAAGCTGCTTTTCATGAGCGTAAATTTAGCGACACGTATCGCGTTGTTCTTATATTGTTTAAAACCGAATTTAAAAATTCTTTCAAAACGAATACATGGAAAACATTCCCGCTTTTCCACGGCGTGTAGAATTGGAGATGGATCTAGTACAAATTGATAGTGTAGGTATTATAAAGCAATTAAAGCTCCTGAAGTGGGAGAAAGCGCCGGGTCCCAATGATACACCAGTAAGAGTATTTTCGGAATACGCGGAAGAAATAGAACCATTTCTGTCAGATATATTTCGCAAATCTTTAGAAGATAGAAAAGTACCTTCTGACTAGGAAATAGCGCCGGTGATCCCAATTTTCAAGAAAGGAGATCAGAGAGATCCTAGGAATTATCGACCCATATCTCTAACATCTGTTTGCAGTTGAATTCTAGAGCATGTCATAAGCTCTAACGTATTGAAGTTTCTAGATGAAAACGAGTTACTTACAGCAAACCAACACGGATTTCAGAACAGATCGTGTGAAACGCAACTGGCCCTATTTTCGTATGACGTAATGAAAGTTATCGCTGCAGGATCACGAGTTGATGAAATTTTATTGGATTTTCAGAAAACTTTTGACTCTGTACCAAACAACCGACTTTTAGCGAAGATTTGAGCATTCGGTATATCGGATCACATTTGCGAATGGATACGCGACTTTCTAACTTGTCGGTCACAGTATGTCGTTGTTAACGGGGAAGCCTCTTCTAAGCTAGATGTTACTTCGGGCGTTCCTCAAGGAAGTGTAATATGACCAGTGCTTTTCCTAATTTTTATAAACGATCTCGGTGACAACGTTAATTGCATTATGCGATTGTTTGATAATGATGCACTTATCTATAGCGAAATAAGGTGCTCTGACGTTTGTTTAGAAATTCAGCGCAAACTGGATGTTATTTCAAATTGGTGCCATAAATGGCAGCTTACACCTACCTGCAAAAAGTGCAAGGCAATGCAAATAAGTAATAAAAAGACCCAGTTTGCTCACGAGTACAAAGTTAACAATTCAGTTGTTGACACGGTACATGAAATGGGACTTGTACATAAGTTCCTCGTGGGCAAAGCTAATTCTAAACTACGATTATTAGGTCGTATTTTGAGAAATTGTAATTTCCATGCAAAGGAAATAGCGTACAAAACACTAGTGCGCCCGCATTTCGATTACTCTTGTGGAATTTGGGATCCGTATCGCAAGGGATTGATTGACACGATTGAGAAAGTACAGAAGAGAGCCGCTCGATTCGTGACTGCTAGTTACAGTCCTTACGTAAGTTTCACAGAGCTGATACGCGGGTTGGGCTGGGATTGTTTGATGGACAGCGTCATTTTAGTTTGAATTTGTTGGAGAATATGCGAAAATCCTTAATACAACGAAATACTTCTTCCGCCAATATATTTAGGTCGCAATGACAGGCAGGATAAGATTCGAGAAATTAGACGGCTTAATGATACTTTTATGTATTCTTTCTTTCCTCTTTTTGTTGGGGATTCGAATGCACAGAATTAGGATTGGTGCTTAGCACGCTCTGCCACCCACAATATTTGTGAACTGCAGAGTATAGATGTAGATATAGATGTAGAAAAGATCAGTAATAATAGTTCCAATGCAGGAAATATAAATCTGTACTTAACTTAATTCTTTTTAAAAGTCGTGCTGTCGGTAAGCTCACAAGAAGATGTCTTCAGTTGCGGACATGAAATAGTGTGACATCTTAGTTATCACACCGTAATTCCGCTCGTAATTAATGTGTCACAATATACATAAAAATCAAAATTTGAAAAAAGTGTGGATTTCCGAGGAGTTATGTTAACAAAGGTTGTGGTAAGGTTAGTAGCAGAATGACCAAATATGGGTCATTCCGTACATTTTTATATATAATATTTTGAATATTTTTATATATAAAAAGAATAAGAAAGGAATTATCGGAGAGGATTGTCAGTGTGTTTGGGACCTCCTTGCTAGACGCGCCAGATTGTCGCGACAGGCCGGCGGTTGCCAGGGACAATGGACACCAGCTACCCCTTTCTCACGCAGTTGGTCAAGCATATAATCCCTTGGCTCCGGGGAAACTGTACGCTGGGGTAAATAAACTATCCAAGCCCCAGGTCTACGGACGGGCAGTTTGGAGGTTACAGGTGACGAATAAGTCCAAGGCTATCCCGAGTTCACACGAATCGAGAAAGACAAGGTTCGCCTATCGTGACAGCCGGAAGGAGGAGCTTAAAAATGGCAGAACCAATCGAGAGAGACTATCCTTGGCATTTTGTAATGCCGGTGTATTTTTTTCTCTATGTAAACCACGAGCGACGGAAGGAGGCTTTATCCGGCGGACGCTGGAGGGGACTTGACTCAGAGCCTTCAGACTGGAAGGAGCGGATCTTCCGAAGCTGGAGATCGCTCCGTCTTGGCATCGAACCTGAGGGTCGATAAGCGTGTCTTGTACAGTGAGGTCACTGTGCAGGCATCCAGTACGCTTGCTGACGGACGTGGTGCATTATCCGCTATAGCCAAGGGGCTATAGTAATTCCGCCGTCGCGGGAAATACATCGCCGTCACGGTAATAATTCTACAGTGCAGTGTGGTACTTTTATTCCGTCATTGAGTACAGCCCTGTAACGACCACTGAATGATTAGGAGTTCCCGCACCCCCAAATATTGAGCTAGCTGGGGCAGACTTTCTTAAAGCCACACTTGGTGGATAATTTAAATTATCCTGGCACCCGGCATTTGAGATTGGATACAGTTAATGTCAATACTGTGTTTGATTTATGGTTCCCGATCATTGTGAAGGGAACTTTCATTTTAAAAAAGCAAGTGTGTAGCTTTCTTGCTTGCCAATTAACATTGGGAGTTTGTTTCAACATTAATTTCAAAAGTGGTTGTGTTTTAATGCTTTTGTTTATTTGTTAATATGTGTTGGCAATTGTAAGAAGAACTTTTCATAGTTCTTTTTATCATATTTCAATGTGTCAATGTTAACGATAATTAAGACTCGCCTGTACGCCATATGAGTACCCAATAAATTAGTAGCCTAGGGTTTCTTTTAATTATAAAAAGAAGTAAAAGGTTTTCACCCTTACCTCCCCAACGGCGTATAACGCCACAGGTTGAAACACAGCCTGACGCACAGTGAATTTAGAGTGCAGAAGTTGGCTGCCATGCCGAATTCTGACTATAAAGACGCTAGAATTTGCTGAAGACGTCTGCTGCTCCTAAGTGATTAATGTGTGTAACCGTATCTTTCGGCGCAAGTTACAGCTTTGTTTCCTATGTCCCGGTTTTTGAGGTACACTTTTCATTGAAGAATAAAATCCCAGGAAGGATATTTTTAACCCTAAAGGAGAAATTTTTATGCTGGTCCCTACTCTGAATGGTAACAAAAAAATTTATACCACACCGCACTTTCAAGCGGATGAAGTCACGGGTAACTGCTTGTAATTTACGTCACTATGCCAGCGCTGTGGATATTTCGTAGGCAAGCTTCGCTTTACAACCGGCTGGAACGGCTATTCATAGACCAGTGCTTTTTCTTGTAAATTAAACTCCAAGCACCTTCTAAAAAATGAAAACTTAAATAATATTTCGTCCGCGTTACCAAAAGCGGGTGAAGCCCACTAAGTTCGTGGGCACGACAGCTAGTACAAAATGTATGAGAAATTTATACGAGATATTCCGATTTTTACGTCTGAGCATTTTATTAGTGGTAATGCGTACTACTCCGACACAAGCTCCGATAAAAGAATCCAAGTGTGAACGTAGCTTAAGGAAATAACTTAGAAACAGAATTATGGAAGTGAGTTGTGTTGTGTTATTTTATTTGACATAATATCCTTTAAGTGACTAAGGGAGCATTAAAATACTAACAACTCTGAAAAGTGAAATCAGAAAGTAAAGTTGTTCGCTAAACAATATTTTTGCACTAACTGAAGATCACTTATTTAGACGTTCTTACAGTAAATCTCAAGTGGTTTGCTGCTCTGTGCAGCTAAGCATCCTCACTAAAACCAAACAGAAAACTGAACGAAATCCATGAAGCAAAGGAATACCGTACATTTTGGTGAAAAATAATAGATAAAGCGACAACACAAACAAAATATAACTAATTGTGGTCTCCTTTTCTGGCCGGCAAGTCCCGATTGATTATTCGGCTTCCAATTGACAGACTTTCTATAATAATTATCATGTATACGAAGCATTTCATCATACGTCAAACGAATAGGGAAAACCTTTGCTAGAGTGAATGTCAGTTGACCGACCAGTTACAATTGACGCTGACAGTATGTTCAGTGTGGTTGTGTATCCTGTTTCCCGAGCGCGTCAGTGATAATTATCTCCTCGCTTTATCAGTGTTACATAAAGCCTAGCCCAGGCCGCAATGGCCGCAGCTGTGCGTCAGGAGCTATAGCGTGAAGACAAGCTGTTCCTCGCTCCACTGTAGGAACGTATTGCTGACACTCAAACCAACGGAGGTAGCAGGTAAGTTTTTCCACGGATTCTGACATTCAAAGAAGGGGTTCTTTTGTAAAAGAATAATATTTTAACTAAAGTTAATGATAATAAGCGTAGATAGTAACGACGTAACACTATTTACAATGTCGGGCTACTTACGGCTACCACATCAGCATTTGCCACAGACTGATTTGTGACGACTGGTGACAACATGGTTTGTAACTGTTAACAAATAACAAGTTTCTTTTATTTTAGGGTTTTAGTGCTACGTCATTGCTCGTAGATAGGTTTTAGATTAACGCTATGTGAAAGTGTAAACACACGCATACTTTAACTTCTCAACTGTTTTGAATTTAAAGATGAGAGTCGAACCTACGGAAAAAAATAGACCGACAAACTTTTATTTTACTTCGTCACTTCAATAAATCTACTTACCGGTTAGGGGGGGGGGGAGGAGGAGGGTGTGATGGAACTCTGAAGGAATAGGGCTTAATGGATTGTCGCGATCATAGAAGGATGAGAGGATATGGGAAGAGGAACAGTAGGTAATTTGGCAGTGGCTACTTAAAGAAACTAACCTACATTCGTCTCGAGTGATTTTGGGAAAAATGGTAACTGAAATGTAAATGCTTGTAACGGGGATTGAACCAGCCCCGTATGTAGCTTTAACGGCTGACATGTCGGTTAGCGACGTTACTAAGGAGAAAGAACGTATTTTTTTGTTTTCGAAAAGGACGTAGCTCGCGTCACCACAATCCTTTCCACGCTTTCACCACTTGCAGGTTGACAAGATGCAAAGCCATATAAAAAAAAAAAATCACCTTGCTTTTGATCTGCTCTTCGGTTTTGTATAGTTTACAGAAAAATTACTGAAATTACTGAGATAAATTTCGATAGAGTCCTTTTAATTACGTCATCACACTATTCAGTTATGGTTCTGACCCATAATTTATCATCTCCGAAATTATGTGGTTTTTATGGAAGTTTACAATTTACTGCCATCCATCAGAATTTCTACTGTCTGAGCGCTATGAATTTGATTAATAATATTTTAATCTTTCAGAAGCAGTAAAAAAGTTGATTGTTGTGGAAAGTAGACTTATTTAAAGTGGGTCCTATTAACGGATCCGAAAGGCTTTTTATAAAACTCAGAAGGTACTAAAGTTGTTACTATCTTTGATCAATTCATAATTGTTAACACTAGTAGCACATTTTGGCGTCGTAACCTTGTATGTAACATTACGGAAATTTCTGGTTTTAAAAATTTTCCCCAAATTTTATATTCTAATTACATGTATGTTGAAAGTTCACAAAAGGTGAATGAATTTAACAAAGTATCTGAACATTTTTTAAGAATGTGATGTTATGTATCTCTTATCATTTTAAAATCATCTTTAGTCGCTGCCACCACCTGCTTTTTTTTAAAAAATCGTAATTTTTAAACTATGTACACCTTTTTTATATCGTTATAATAACAGTCGCAGAAAATATGTTATAAAGAGAAATGTAATACAATAATTATCGTTTGCAGGAATTTTTATTGGATTAATTTTTTTATATTTCCAAAATTTTTGAACGAGTTCAGTCTAATAATTTTTTTTTTTGGGGGGGGGGGGGGCCGGGGGTGTAGGTTGAACCTGGTTCCTTCCCTTTAGCCCTACCTTTTGCTTTCCAGATATCTTGCATGGCTCTACACCTCTTTATGTATTCCTTTTTTTCTAAACTTATTACATTTATTTTTCAATATTAAAACAGTTCCCAAGGAACATTCTTTAAATACCATCCACTAATTCAGATTTTTGCAGTCATTCGTCTTTTATTTATTAATGTACGGATGTCTGTAACACTGGGTTGTGGATAACGCCCAAAGCTTTTTTCATATAATATTTTGGTACTTCGTTTCCTTCCTATTTCCAGGGGTGTTGTCCTACATAATATTGTAGATTATTTTGGTTATTTTTGTGTTGGAGCTTCGGGTAGCCGAGTTCTAAATAGAAAAGTTGTGAATATTTCATCTGGTTTGGTATTCCGGCCATGCTGATGGGTGGTGTCATGCTGTGTGGCTTATATAGGTCGATCAGGTGTGCTGTAATGCCTTGCGGATTCCTGCTTTTTGCCTGCAGCATGTTTTTAACGAAGAGAGCTTTACACTTCTTATCGACAAGACCAAGTCCACCTTCTTTTTTTTATAGTCAGTGTTTCGATTTTAATTCTGAAGATTTCTCCTCTGTGATTAAAATATCCGATCGCAGACACAATGCTGCGTGTTAAGGGCGTAGAAACTGGGAATATTTGCGAAGTGTACTATAATTTCCCAAGGACAAATGTGTTAATTAGTTGCATTATCTGTATCATATTAAGATTCTTCACGGAGTGTTGATGGAGGAAAGCTCTGATTTTGGCTAATACGTTCCACCAATTTGTTGTCGCACATTTTTGCAGACATTGTTGGAATTTAATTCCCAAGAAGTTGATTTCCGAGTTTTCTTCTAGTCAGGAGGGTTAACTAGACCTCAAACTCGCTTTTTTCATGTTTAGCACTGCCCCAGAGCAATGACTGTAACTTTAGATGGTTTGTTTTGCAAGTTCAATGTCTGTTATATCTTTTCCAAAGACAACTACATCATCCACATAGGCTCGACATATCACTTTCCCAATTCCTGTGTCGATCCCTGTTACTGTTAATTATAGCAATAGTGGTACTAGTGCTATTGCAAATAGGGTCAGAGATATGGGACATCCTTGTCTTACTGATCGCTTAATTCGTGTAAGTCATCGTCCCGATTATTTTTGTTGTGGACTTGTTTAGTAAATTATACACTATGCTTCCCCAAATCCCATCTTTACCATCGTTTGTTTCAGAATGTTATAGTTCATTCTATCGAAATCTAGTCATAGGATGGCACCCTCTGAGTAGAGATGTTCCGACTAGTCGGCGATTAGTCGGTAAAGCCGACTATCCGGCCACTTTCATAGTCGGCGACTATTCGGCAAAGAGCGCCGACTATCCGGCTTCTTAGTACGTATATTACACTCTCGCCTCGCACCTCGTGCACCAGCGCTGACGCGAACTGCCGTTTACACTCTCGCAAGAATTCATTCATGGACGACTAGTGGGCGTGCCAGCTTTCGTGGTGGGCGGGAGGGGTTTGGTCCAATAGTGAAACGCTTTCGGTTTTCAACATAAAATTGACTGTTTAAGTTTTTTAAATAGATTTAATTATGTTGATTTGCACCTTCAAGGATCTAATAAAATTCTTATAGGTTACCAAAATGTTCATTGTGTCATTATTTATTGAAAACTTTTAACTACTGCGTTACAATCTACTGAGAATAAAATAATAATTTCCTGAATTATTATCTATAAACGATAATAACTTCAGAGGATATTGACAGATTCACTACCCACCTCAACAAACTTTCCTTGTTATTTGTGTTTGTCCAAATGTCGGTAGTGACTGAAATTGCAGCTGCACTCACCACTCCTCTTCGTATTTCAGATTTAGTCTCTTCGTAAAGATGAGGAATGTTGTTTTCTGTGAAATACTTTCTGCCCGGTATGCTATATTTTGGTTTAACTTTTCTCATCAAGTTTCTAAAGCCAGTATTTTCAACAATTGACAACGGCTTGTTGTCAAGTGCAATCATCTCACCAATCGCAATGTTGATGTCTTTCGATCTTGAGTCTTCACGTGACCATTGTACAGCAAAACTATCTTCAATATTTTGCTGGCTTTTCTGACATAAACTGACCTCTGACGACACTGAAGTTGACGGAGTAGGCACTGTTGTAGGTAGTTCATCTACTTGGATTTGCGACTGGGATGAATCGTCTGTGGTGGAATATTTGATCACAGAACCTAACTGAGGTATGAGGGTTGGATGTCGGTATTTGATATGGTTGTTCATACTCGTAGTAATTGCTGTTTTTCCCTGCCCACCACGGGAAATTATCATTTGGCACTGATTACACTTCACTTTACGCGAATCATTGTCCAATTGATCAAAAAAAATCCATACACGAGACTTTCTTTTTGGCATGATTAAATTAATTTTAATTCTCTTTCACTTTAATGAACAATAACAATACTGTTGTTCTTGTTTTTTACACTAAAACATCGCTCTGACCCGTGCACAAGCAAAAATCAAGAAACAATGCGAACTAAACAATACATGTTCCGACAAGCTCGTAGGCTGCGGTTGCGACTTGCGCGCGAATCAGCTGTAAACGAAGCGTCACGGAAATTGCCGAATACCCCTGAAATCGTGATCGGCTTGGCCGACTAATCGGCCGACTAGTCGGCCTCTTTACAACCGACTAATCGGCTAGTCGGCCAAAGTCATAGTCGGAACATCTCTACCTCTGAGTTGCTTGTATTCATACTGCCTATGACGTCGCAATATTCTGACAGTAGTTGGATAATTGATCTGTTACATCCAACAACAGCCTTGTGGGTTTTTATCACCTTATGTATTTTGTCATTTATTCTGTGTGCTAACACCCTAGTGAATATTTTATAATCCCGTTCAGTAAAATTGTAGGTGTGAAGCTATTCGTATTTTTGGCTTTCGTATTTTTGGGGACTAATACTGTTAGGCCATTCACAAATTCCTCAGGTAAGGTTTTTTGTTCCATAATTGCATAATATATTTGTACAAGTTTGTCTTTTAACTGTCTCAAAAGGGTTACGTGAAACTCAATCCCGATGCTGTCTGGTCACGTAGATTTGTTTGTGGGGCTTCATTGGATTGCTGCTTAAGCACTTTTCCTCGTCAATTATCTTGATTAGTTCTGATCAATCTTCCTCGTTCAACTGTTGTTCAATCGAATCTGTTATTCTGCCTGGGACTATGGTACTATCCACCTTTCCGAATAGCTGCTTATAATAGTTGTAGCCTTGTTGTTTTATTGTATTTTGCGTTATGTGGACTTCTCCTTCTTGTGTTCTCAGTTACGTAATCAGATGTCTCCTCGCTTTGCGTTTTTTTTTTTTTTTTTTTTTTTTTTTTTTTTTTTTTTTTTTTTTTTTTGCGCTTGATGATAGATTGAAGCGTTTTCACGTTTTCAGAGGATAGAGTTTCATGTACTCTGCTTTTGAGTTCTTCAAGTAGTCTCCTCTTCATTGCTATTATTTTTGCTTTGATATTCTTGATCTCAAAGAGTTATTTCCTTTCTGTTTCCACCTTTTTATATAGATCTCACAAACAAAGATAGTAAAACTCTTCTTTTTGTCGTTGCCTTCTTTATTTCGGTGCAATAGGTCTTCAGCATCCGTTGGATCCTGGGTTTCGCCAGTTTTATCCACCATTCTATGGTTGACTGAAATCTCCGTGTTTGGTTACAGCACTGTTTCCATGTATCTTTAAAGTTCTGTTGTAACTGTTGCTGCTCTTGAATAGAGATATTAATTTCCAGTATCCCCGCCCAGTGTATATATTGTGTTTCGCTAGAATTATTTTACACTGGTAGGCGACATGGTCTGAAAATTCGACCGGCCAACGCTCTGTTGTTTGAGGTTCATTCTTCAGCTCGTGGGTGATGTATAGACGGTCTAGTCGTGAAGCTGATTTTCCTGTCATGTATGTAGACCCTATGGTGTTTCCGTTTAACACTTCCCATGTGTCTAGTAGTTTGAAATCGCTAATGATGTATTCAAATTCTATGCTCTTGTTGCAGTTGGGCGTCTGATCTATTTGATATAGGACGCAGTCGAAGTCTCCTCCTAAAATAGTTTGTCGGGTGTTCGTTCCCATGTGTAAGGTTAAACTATTTTTGAAATATGCCGCCCTCTTGGCTTGTTGGTTGCTGCCTGAGGGAGCGTATACGTTTATTATGCTGGTACTGGCTATTGTGCAAGCTATAGTTGTTCCTTCTTTGGATCTTGTCACATCTGAGGCTTCAATACCGAGTTTGTTTAAGATCGCCGTTCCGAGGATTATATCTTCACCTGCTTATACAGTTGTAGCCAGAGAATCTGTTTAGGTTTATTGCGTTTGTAACTTCTTGCAGGTGTAGAATGTCAATATTTGTGGGTCTAACATAGTCTTGCAGCATTTTCACTTTAAGAGGGCTTATGATTGAGATTATGTTTAATGTTGCAACGGTATACGCATCGTACTATCGGCGCGTTTCATTCAGGCAATGTGCATGTCTTCCATGGGGTCTTCTTGCGGACAGTCGTCTGCCAAATTATAAAGTGTGCTTCCTTTTTCCGTCCCTGCGCCTCGGTGACTGATTGGGTTTGGATTTAAATCTGTGTTGCGAGTTAACTGGTCCTTCTCGATTGATTGGTTTATTAGTTTTTCCCCACTGCCTTTGACATCTTCTGTATTTTCTCTCTCTGTTGACATTTCCATAGTTTGCTTGGTTATGGTCTCCGTTTTTTTCCTTGCATCGCGTTTCTTACCGAGTTTGGAAACCGCTGGTCTCGTCCACTCGGTTTCTTCTGCTGTAGATTGGGGATCAGTTGTCAGCATCGGTTCTTCCATTTCGTGATCCGACTCGATGTTGTCGTCAGTTACCGCTATGTTTTCAGGAGGTTTTTTTTTAAAATTTATTGCCTGTTTTTTCTCGTCCACGTGTGTTTTTTTTAATCGATCAAATCTCCTTGTTGTTTAGTTTGGACGTTTTCAGTCATTTTGTTCTGGGTTTTGCGTCCTTCGTCGCTCTTGGTTTCTTCAGTAGTCTTTGTGTTGCATATTTTTTTGTGACTTTGTTTCTCTTTATATCTCCGTCTCAGGGCTGTACAGTCCATTTTTTTCAGTGGTCGAAAATGCTGTCGATTTCTCAATGCGGCTTCTTCATTTGGTTTTGGTGTTTCTGTTCTGAGCGCTTGGCGTATGTTAGTGGTAGTATTGTCGGTTGCATGCGGGGACAGTTTGCTCTGATATGTTCTGTGGAATTACATATAGCACAGGTTCGGTGCTGCCCGTCGTATACCACGAGTGCTCTGAATCTGCTTATATTGATATGTGATGGTATCTGTTTTGTTATTTCCATTTTAACTAACCGCAGTCCATTTATTTTCCTAAAACTGATAATGCCTCCCTATCTGTCTTCTGTGATTTCTATCACGTTCCCGAAAGGTTTGATCGCCTGTAGAATCAATTCGTTGGAATTTTCAAATGTCACCTTTAACACTCTTATCTGCCCTTTCCCCATTCCTGCGTTTGTTACTTGAACATTACTTACATTTCCATAGGCATGGTGGAATCTCAGATTGCCTGTATATTCTTCAATTCCGCTAACATAATATTCCTCACTTGTAATTTTAACAAACACACAGTTTTGGAACGAATCTAATTGTATTCCCAATATTTCTTCGTCGATGAGTTTTACTTTGTCGAACAGCCACTCATCTATCTCGTGCGTCGTTGGCCATACCAAACCATGATGGAATGTGTTTTTTTCTTGTTATAGCGGTGGCGGCCATTTCTTACCTTTTACTGTAATATTCGCCTCTATGTGACTGAGATGATGATTTTAATTACACACACACATAACATCGACACTAACCACTACTGTTGATCGCTGCGGCGTTGACCGACTACACAGAAGTTGTTGCAAACACGTCCGTACCTGGCGGCTGCCGACAGCAGACTGGCCTGTTGATTCCAGTCGTTGGTGTGTTTCCAGTTATCACCACCATGGCGCTGTACTTCGACTCGTGGCTGACGGAGTTGCTGGTGGCCCTTGCACTGCCCCTGATCGCCTTCTACCTGTGGTTCTCACAGAGATTCACGTACTGGAAGGAGAAGGGCGTGCCCTATGCGGAACCTAGCTTCCCGTTTGGAAACCTGCGCACGAGCGTCCTCGGGCAAAAGCCCATGTTTCTCGTAATCGACGAGATTTACAACCAGTTCAAAGGTAAAACATAGACATTAATTTCGTTTTGTAGCATCAGTAAGACTAAGTTATTTCGCCTCTTCAGAATGTTAAACAGTTGTAAGATGATTTATATGTGCTAATGGAATAACTTGTGATCATAACGCTTATAAAGTTTAAATTATACAGTTAAAAAAATTAAACAGAAAATATCAAAAACTAGATAAAACAACATGTATCTAAATACATAAAATTAATTCACTATGTAGAATTAGAAAATTTATTGCCCATAATAAGTTTAGCATAAAAAAATATTAATTGCGCACTATGTCTGTGCCATTTAATACGAGTAAATTGTTGATTTACTGTCCAGATTATGAATCGTGAGTTATACACTTAAAATAGTTCTAAGTGTGCTTAGCTTTTTATCGTGATATTATTGGGAAATATTTCAATGTTTTTCTGTAGACATTAGGAAATACCATGAATTGCTAGTAAGCGTCACTTTAAATTTGTTGCGTTCTTTAAATCGATCTGGACACTGGTCTTGAAGATAGATATTTTATGTCAGGAGGCAAAATAAAATATTGGTCCAGCAATTCAGATTTAAGTTTTCCATGGTTTCCCCTAATCACTCCTGGCGAATGCTGGGATGGTTCCTTCAAAAGACCATGGCTGAATTCCTTTCCATCTATTGACACAAATACTTTACCGCCTCTTATGACCTCGACGTCGACAAGGCGTAAAACCAGAAAAAAAACATACCAGAGGAAAAGAACTGACCCTCCTATCTATGACAATGGTTTAGTATTCAACCTTCCGCAGGATCCAATCTACCTTTGGGTTGTGGACTAAACTATTTTATTAAGGTATAAAAATAAAACCGATACAATACTCAAATAATATATTGAAGAAGGTATTTAGGAATTGTGTATCATGGGTGGTTGTGTTTCCTATGTACTTAGCAGATGTTGACATTGTTTACAGGCCACCGCTTTTGCGGTATGTACGGGATGCGGAAGCCACTGCTGATAATGCGGGACCCTGAACTGATCCGCGCGGTGTTCGTCACTGAATTCTCGACGTTCCATGACCGTGGCATCAGCCCGGACGAAAATGATCCCATCAGTAACAATCTTGTAGCGCTGACGGGCATGAAGTGGAAGAAACTACGAGCCAAGCTGTCGCCTACCTTCACCTCGGGAAAAATTAAAATGATGTTCGACGTAAGTAGAAAAATGTATATACGCGGATACGAATCATTAGTGTCTAAATCCGCGAATACGGTTACCGATCTCAACTTTCTCACCTTGACCCGACAGTGAAAAAGTCGTTACCTCCGATCTATTATAAATGAACGTCCAGCTTATGCGACGTGTTTTGACTAGGGATGGGCAAAATATATCGATGTATTGATATATTGATATTTTTTGTAAATATAATCGATATTTATCGCCGATATTTTTATTTTCGATATATCGATATTGTTTTTGGTGTATCGATTTTAAGCACCAATTCGATATTTTTTCTACGAACGCAATTCAGTATCCAATTTAATCGTTACATGTATATAGGAAAAATATACATACATATCCAATCTTCTGAAAGTGTCTGAAAAAGTGAATTCGTCGAAATATAACAGCTTCATCAGCGGTGCAGAGGTTAAAAAAAGCTGTTAAATTTTAACAACTTTGACACAAGCTGTTAGCACCAGATTGAACTCCTGCTTTAATATGTTAGAACGATTTGTCAGACTCTCTGCAATTGTAGCTAAAATCTTAGCTACAAAAAGTCAGTCAAATGTAAACACGCCTGATGTGGTTACAACTACACAGCTTAATGTAATGCGTGACCTTATTGTCCTTCTTGATCTTTTCAACGAAGCCAAATTATGTGACTGCTAGCTTAGCAATTCCTGTTACAAATCTGATTCGAAAAGTAACGGAACAAGGTACTCCTTCGACCACTTTAGGATTCACGGTAAAAGAGACTTTACTCCAAAGAATTCAAGAGAAATTAAGTCCTTTAGAAAGAAATAGCTTCTTTACAGCTGCTACCATTTTGGACCCTCGTTTCAAACGTATACACTTTACTTCTCCAATCGGTGTGTCAAATACGATTTCTACAATAAGTATTGATATTCGCTTGGAACTTAGACGACGAGGACAACGTTCTCCAGAAGTAAGGTCTACAGCATCAACACAAGATATCGCAGATAAAACATCAATTTGGTCCACACATGAAAAGCTATTATCCCTTAGCACTACTGTTATGCAAGACGTTCCAAGCTCTGGCTCAGTTCCTAATGAGCTTAAGCATTATCTGGACCAACCATTAATAGACAGAAAATCAGACCCAGTAAAGTTTTGGGTGAATTGTCAGCGCTCCAAGCCAGTGCTTTCGGAAATCGCGCTGAAATACCTTATATGTCAAGCTTCTTCTGTGTCGTCCGAAAGAGTGGCTTCTGCAGTCAACATAGCTGTACCGAACAACAGGAGTAGATTGACGGGGGAACACATAAAATAGAAAGTCCTTTTATTATCCATATCAGACGAATACTGGTTTGATCGATAGAAAAAAAAAATAATAAATAAAATATTGTATATTCTAGCAGAGTCTTTATTATTCAGAATTTTCTTAAGTATGTTGATGTATTTTATGATTTTTTTTAAAGATAATTACTCCCTTTAGCCAAAAATATCGAAATATCGATATATCGAAATATCGATATTTTTCCCCCGATATATATCGATAGTGTTTGTAAATATCGTTTCGATATTTATAGATATATTTTTTTAAATGCCCATCCCTAGTTTTGACCTTGCACTGTGTGTGTTTATATTTTAAGATGTCATAGGATGGCGGGGATTATATACGTTTCTGTTTTTTGGGAAGTTGTAAGTTATATTAAAATAAAAACAATGTATACAAAAGAGTAGTGTAATATGGAAACACTTTAAGATTGTAAATGACAAATCTGACTATGCGATAAATTCAAAATATGTGAAGAAATGTTTTCCCAAAAGGGGAATCATCTTTAGATGATCATCTTTAGATGAAATACCTACGAGAATATGAGTTATTCTTCAAAGAAGATTGATGCGAAAACATTCAGCAGGGAACGTCTTTTAAAAACGGTGAAAAGAGAATTTAGAAAAACATTTTTAAACGAATATATAGAAAAAGTCAAAATGTGGTATAATGCAAAATAAAAATTAACTATTTAATAGCAGAAATGATAGATTTATCTGATTCAGCTTTTCAAAACGTAGATTTTGGGTTCCGACGATTGACGGATCATGTTGTCGCAAATTGTTGTTCTAAAATACAATAAATATTTTACGGAGCTTATTTTCAGCGAATTTAATGTCGGAAATGAATGATTTTGAGAAATTTTCCATCACATTAAATATCTGATCGGATTTTTGGTCAGATGCTTCATTGTTTTCCTTAAAATTACAAAAAAAAAAAAAATTATAAGGAAAATATCGTATGTCTGACAACGATGGTGGTGTAACGGTTAGCGTTCTGGCTTCCAGTTCGAATCCCCATCCGGGCATCCAGGTTTGGGTTTTCAATGGTTTCCCCAAATCACTCCAGGTGAATGTCGGGATGCTTCATTCAAAAGGCCATGGCGGAATTCCTTCCCATTCCTTGCCCCGTATCCTTTCCCGTCTCTAAAGACCTCGCTGTTAAGAGACGTTAAGCAGTTAAAAAAAAAATATGTTTGACGGGTGCACATATTTATCATCACATTCAACAAACGTTCCAAGTGGCCAGTTTTTCCAGTGCCGCAGGAATTATTTATGAGCCTCATCGTAACAGACTTTTGGATGACAAAGTTTCCAAGTTACTCTTTCTGAAGTACAATTTTCCAAACATAAGTTTAAATATAACATTTTTTTTAAAGTTTCTGTAGAAATGATTATTTTATCTGATGTAAACACTTTAGTGGTACCTTAATAACAATTTCAGTTAGCAAATCACAAAGATTAGATCTCACTATAAAGATAGATAAAATTTACTTTAGTGGTAAGTTACCAGTTACCTTTGGTAGCGTAGTAAAATAATTGTTTAAATAACTAATTTTTGCAATATGAATCTACCAGATATGAGATTTTAAGAAATATAAAGTAATTGGAATTGAAGTTAATAGTATTTCATAGCTACCTATCTTTAAAATTTTATATACATGCTTAATGGAATCATTAACAAAAGATTCGTTAAAGATCCGCTAAAAAAGTAGCGGATGCTGATACAGATCTTTTTCCCCCCTCAGATATCCGCGGATACAGATACAGATATGCGGCACATCACAAGTTTAGACCATCTTCCCATTGATTTTTATAATGTCAACCTGTACGTATTCATGAAGCGAGAGATATTCCCACTAAACACGATGGAAACTTGATTTCAGGAAAGTTGAGTGAAGGGCAGATGCACTACCCAGAGAATTTGGAAGTTCAGAAGCACTATGATTCGTAGTTACACAGTAGGAGGATAATGGTATTAGTCTTCAATAAACGAAGACAATCTGAATTCTTAATTTTCTGGCTACAAGCGCGGAACGTGGCGGGTGAGGGGTAGCGATCTGGTCTCGTATTCGGCAGGATGCGGCTTCGAATCCATATTCAGCCGTCCGGCCATCCAAATTTCGATTTTCCAAGATATACCGAAATCACTTCAGGCCAATGCCGGAATAGTTCCTTCGAAACTGCTTCCAGTTCGTTAACACCAATCTTTTACGGCTTTAATGACCTCGACGTCAACGTCATAAGCAAGAAAAATAGAATAAAAAATAAATAAAGAAAGAAGGGAAATCCTTGGTCATAATTATTCCTTGAATCGTTAAACTAACTTCAGTTATGAGGGTGTGCATTTAAAGAGAGAAACAGTTCTCATACATTCAAAGATTCATCTCTCTTTAATTAACGAAAGTTTTAATTTTTCATAAAAAGTTATATTAAACTGAGAAAAAGGGAAAACCGAAAAACTTTTACGATTTTGTTAAGTTTGAAACCCAATATGATCAATGAATTTTAAATTTAGTGCATTTCTATAGTGTAATCTTCAATTTTATTGCTAGAATTGGACATAGAGGTTGTAAGTTATGTAAAAGGTGTCTCAAACAGCACGGAGTCTGTATAATATGGCGGGGAAGCCATCACTATAACTTTTTACTTTTTTATCTCTGAATCTGTCTCATAAAAACAACCAATTTGCAACATGTTATCTTGGTTGTCCAGGTTGAACCGCGTCAATTTACAAAAACCTAACGTTTCGGCCATGATTTTGCAGCCATCTTCAGAGTCCTCTGAACAACCAAGATAACAAAGAAAACGAACCGCGGAAGTCTGCGCAACCAATTTGCAACATGTTTAAAAATAGCAACACACTAAGGAGGAGGGGTTAACAGTGGAAGGCTACTTGCCACAGTTTCTCCGTCAGATTTTTGTTTGTGGTTTAAAATTATAACACTTTCTAGGGACATCTTATGTCAATATTGTTTTATACCCAATGTTTTTGGTATTGTTGTCGTTTTTTAAGACATATGTCGTTTGGGGGTTGATCTAGCTACATATAATTTCACATTAGAACTTTCAATGTCTGTCCCAGTGCTTTATTGATAGTCATTGCAATCAGCTCAAATCCACTGTGTGATCTGTGTGATACTAGTAAGTTGTGTCTGTACATGAAATTTATGAACAGGTCATACACAAACTGTCTGCGGGAGAAAAGAATCCTTAGAGACCGATACAACATTATAGAGACTTATACACGTTATTCCTCTGTCTGTCACCGCTCAATTGTTTTTCAACAAAATTTTATAGCATAATATGTTAGTCAAATCGTAAAAAAACATCCTGTGTACGTCCTAATGATACTTAGTAATTGGCTGTCAAATTTAATCAAGATTGGTTTAGCGATTTAGTCGTGAAAACTTAACAAATAGGCAGAGAGACAAGGTTACTTTTGTTTTCATAGTATCAGTGTAGATAACATATACTATAAGATTAATTTGCTTTTCCCCAAGTATATCATAATGACATGTAATCATTACAGTATGTTAAGCTAGGATATACAGACTCAGAGTTGTTATTATCACCTCTTTCAGACGATGCGTGTGTGCGGCCTCGAGATGTTGGCGGCTCTGGAGAAGACGGTCGACCAGAAAGAGCCAGTTGAGATGCGGGAACTCTCCGCTAGGTTCACCACTGACGTCATCGCTTCAGTCGCCTTCGGCATCGAGCTCCACTGCCACGAAGATCCAGACAACGAGTTCCGTGAATTGGGACGGAAGATGTTCACGCCGACATTAGCCAACAGGTTGATGAGTTTAGCCCAAAACAACTCTCCACTTTTGGCCAAACTGCTCAGGTAAGCTTGCGATAGTGGCTTCGTTGCGTCTGATTGGACAAGTTTTTCAAAAAACCAAAGATAAAACTTTTATCTAGTATCTTCATATACAAGTATGTAAGCGGGGTGTGTCTGTCTGGCCCTTGTTACCACATTGCGCAAAAACTACAAAGCCGATTTGAATGGAGTTTTTGCAATTTGTAAGCTCATGCTACACCTTAAGAACTACATGACCGGGGTACGGAGCAAAACATGAGAATATTTTTGTAACTAGTACAGATAAGTACCGCAGATCACACTGCATCTGAGATAAACACTCCTTGGAGGCTACTCACTAAAGATCAACGACATACTCGGCAGTTACTGGATTCTGTTAGCATTAATTATAATTACGCAACTTGGAATATTTATTACTTCAGTTTTCTGAAATATAGGGCATTAAAATACATGGAATATGTCAATCAAATCACTATATGAAAGTTTGACACTCGAATAAATTGTGATATGTGCTTTGCGGTAAACGTTACAACGATACTACATTACAAACCTTTGATGGAATACTAAGCAAAGATTGTGCTTAATATCGATACTAAATTTTGATAGTATTTATGTGTCACATTTCCCTTACATATGATAATGCATAATTTCTTCCTGAGTCCATTTTCTTCCCTTTATGTATTTCTGTCTTTCCTGAAAAAATGCCTTTGAATTACTTCTCTCCATAGTGTTGTGTTGTCTATTATTTCAGTTGTCACTCCAACGTTTTTCATATCCTTTGCAGTTTCAGTTAACCATAAGAGTTTGGATTTCTATCTGTTTAGTAAGGTGAAGATCTGTTTCGTTAGTCTGTTATCTTCCATTTTGTATATGTGCCCGTAAAATAACAGTCTTCTTTTCCTCATTATAACTTTTAATTTTTCTATTTCCAAATATAGTTCTCGGTTTGGTCTTAATTTGTATTCAGCATTACTACGAGCTTAGCTCCCAGTATTTTTCTCAATATTCTTCTTTCTATTTTTCCAGTTTTTAAAGATCCCCATACCTTGTTATTTTAAGTGTTTCTGCCGAATACAACGATTCTCGTCTAACCACTGCTTGAGTGTGCCTTAGTTTTGTGTTCCAGGATAAAGATCTTTTTGTGGCATACGCTCTTTGTCATATAAAATGCTCTTTCCATTTTATGTATTCTAGTTTATATTGCCGTCTTTTCTTTTATGTTGCTCGTTATTCATTCTCCTAAATATTTAAAACAATTTGTTTTAGTTATTGTGCCATTGCGTAGTTTAAGATTTTGAGGAGCGTCATTAATCTTGGACAGTCATGGACTGTTTTTTCAAAAGATATATGTAATACTACTTTGGCTGCCTGTTTCTCTAGTTCCTTGATTTGTTATTTTGCACTATCCAATCAATCAGTAATTAATTACACGTCATCCGCAAAAGGCAATCTAAAGTGATTTTATTTGGATATATTCCTAGCTGAACACCCTTATGTTGATGACATTCCTCCATTCCCTCGCTACTATTTATAATACTCCATCAGAATTTACTATATGATTTTTCCTTCTTCTCCAGAATAATAATTCTCCTTCGAACGCCTTGCCCACAATCTGGCGTAAGCGGTTACTGTGGGGAATGTCTCAATGGGTGGATGAATTGCGGTGGTTTCTCGTTGCCTTCATAAGTGTGACAGATAGAGCTATGAAAGTAACGAGAAATTCTGTACCTGGATGTATTCGGTGCTAAACCAATCGGTACCCGTTACTTTCGAATCGTTAGTTGTTACTTTTGATACAATCGAACACTAGCTTGAAGCATCGCATCGAGTCTCGTCGCGTCGCGTACGGGATAATTTCGTTACTACCGTATTGTATCGTTACTTTTGATACAATATAAACTAGCATCGCATTAGCATCGAGTCGGATTGCATGCGGGACGACTTCGTTCGTACTTGGTAAAGCTTAAGTAAGTTGTTTATTTGGTAAAATAAGCTTAGATATGTTGTTAGTTTGGATAAAATTCAAAGTCAAGTAATCAGCACAATGTATCTCACGGAAAACAACTGAATGTACACTTAATGTATTGTAATGAATATTATATATGAAAGAACTCTAATTTCAAAGCAAACTCCTGTTTGCATACAAAAAAAAAAAAAAAAAAAAAAAAAAAAAAAGGGATCTGACCTAATGACGGTTATTTTTAAAGTAGCCTACTCAAATCCCTGCATAGAAGCCTGAAATGATAATAGGACATGTATTTGACAAATATTATAATCTCATCAAAGTATTTCGTTTTTAAATAGGAGGTTTCACCACTATCTTCTTTTACTGTTTTCATTTATTTTCGTAAATTCGTCCTCTTCGTGTCATTAGATTCGTAATTGTTGTTACGTCGCGGTTTCAACAAAGATTCAACATCAATGCCAGTACCGCATAGATCACATGGATCCTGCGGTAATAATACAATAACGAACACCAGCTAAAAGGAATAAAGTCATTGTACATTGTTCTTTGTTTATGGAATTCTGGAACATAACAATTATATTGTAAATTACACTATAAAATAAAATAGAAGGTATCAAATCTTAAAATAAACAAATTTCACAAGTGATTGAAATCAATAAAACTCAATGATGAATGATCAATGAAAAAACAGTATCTGTCTCAATTCATATATACATATTTTCTATTTACAAATTTGTAAATTTTAATGTTAACAAAATAAAAACTACAAAATTGGTCTTTACGTTGACAAAATTAGTTACCTTATTAAAAATATCAAAACTGAACAGTTAATAATATTAATTACATTAAAATGATGATCGCACAATGTGTTTGTACACAAACATTTTTATTTGTACCGAAACGAATTCAAATAAAAATTCCCACAAATACGCGCGTATGTAAACGACGAAAAATGTTCAAACTTCTTTCTTTCATATTCAGAATATGTTTTTTAATGGCGATAGAGCACATGCTCCTGTGGTAATCTCCCCACTCATCCGTGATTCCGATTAATGAATTTCATTTTTTATTGTTAATATTCGTTGATAGCTATGTCACATTACTTCTGATACAATTGAGCAGTAGCATGAAGCATCGCAAGAATGACTTCGTTAGTAGTTTATAAAGTCAAGTAAATTATTGATTGAGTAAAGTAAATTTAGGCAAATTGCTCGTACATTTGATTTACTGCACTGCATACAACATACTTAAGAATAATACCTAATATCACAATAGCAGCACACTTAAATCAACTAATTTCAAAACAAACATCTACTCATTCAGTCGCTGGGCGTACATTTCCAGCTTCCGCATGACGCATGATACGTCGTGTTCGTTCGTTTATCGAATCACACTGACATCTATACGACAAAAAAAAGGCGTTGCTAGTTTGGTTTCTGGTAATTGTCGCTTAATGCAATCAGTGACAGATATGATAAAGGAGCTGCAATGGGATTCATTGCAAGACAGGAGGAGGATGAGGAGGGTTATGGGGATGTACAGGGCGTATACCTGCGATGAGGTATGGAAATATGTTGGACTAGGAATGAAAAGTAGTTCATGGAAGGGAAAAGATGACCTTGACTACAAGCTGGCACTCGATTTCAGGCACAAGCGTGTGGAAAGATTCTCTTTTTAGATATGCGTGTCAGGGATTGGAATGAGCTACCAATGGAAATGACGAATAACTTACCGAAAATGTTTAAGAATTTAAAGTTAATATTTGTAGAGGGCAAATGTAGGTGGGTGCAGGATAGGGGGAAGATGGGTGTGTAGGTAAATTGCCACCGGAGCGTGTGCGTCATTGCAATTAATTTAAATTAAAAGTGAGTAACGGCAGCACTTTTAATTTCATTACATCTTTGGGTGTTAATGTTCTTCAGCTTTACATAACGGTCCGCTGCCCTTCTCACACTCATAGACGAATGACCAAAACCACCTCTTGAAATAATTTCTTGCTGTAGAGACAAAATTGTTAGATGACCAATGGGCTTCTGACCATAGAGATCTGAGAATTGTTACGAATATTTACGTACTCTCTTATCAGTTTCTTTAATTTTTTCTCTGCAGAGTTGTATGCGGTACGTTAAAATGCGTTGCCGTCGCACTCACCAATAATTGACCATTAGGTACAATAATTTTTCCTTGACTCATTCTTTCCTCGGATCACTGGGAATACACATTCCTGGTTTTATGTTGCAGAAAAAACCTTAAATTTTCATTGTGTAAACCTCAAGAATCAAATAAATACTCAAAATAAATGAAAAACTAATATTTCATACTGATCAAAATAGCCCCATCAAAAATGTTTCAAACAGAACCATTTTAGCAAAAATCTTCAACTTCTAATAATTCCATGATCAAGAAGCAAATGTCACCAGTAGTAGTATACAATTACAAAGCGGTCCTCTCTGCCAATAACACATACAAAATTAACACATATTGGTTCTCGATTTTTACATCAGACCTCATATTACTAATATCGGAAACTACAGCAGCGTAATTCCTACACCGGTAACACTTATTGTAACTGTTTCAAATATATTTCCTATGAGATTCGTTAAAGACATTTACTCATATCTTCTTGTGTTTTCTTCTAAAACCCCAGAACACAAGATACAACCAGCAAATAGCACCCAGGCTGCGCGAGAGAGGCGATGAGAACCATTTACTTATTTTGATTCAAATGGACCCGTCGCCCAAATAGCCCCACCTTACCCTATTATTTGGACACATCTTAATCACATAAAAAAGCGGAAATTAAACAAGTTCAGAAGGGTTGCTAACATAATAGAATGGTAATGCAGAAATAGATGCGTTGCTCATTTAAATTCCCGTCATTTTTGAATGATAACCTACTTAATCGTGCGATAATGCCAAAACTACGTGAAATCTCATCATCTTTGGTGTAACTAATACAGTTAACACGCGGTCTTTCATGGTAAATGTGACTCTGGTACGGGATTACAAGTACTTACGCGATTATAACTTAAATAGAAAATTATCTTGAACTGTCTTCACGTTTAGCATGATGTTGTGATTTAATCATAGTATCACTCTCTAATCAAGAAGTATTAGACAAGTCGGACAACGGTTGAGATATTATATCAAGTTGATTACTAGTTATGATAAACTGCAACCTTATCTCACATTTTTCACTGCTACTACTTGCCTCTTGTGATCTATTTTAACCATACCAACATGATAATTATATAAATTATAACTTACTCATCTATTTCGATATTTAAGATGTGAATTCTCTAAAATTTTGATCATTTCGTCCCGTCTACCATTACAGACTTTTCTAATTCCACAAATGCCATAAACGTGTCCTAGAGTTTCTATAACTAATTTTAAACGAGAATAGCTTTTAATGTAACGTGTTCCTTCCTCAAACCAAAACTGATCTTCGCCGAATATCTGTTACATTTTTTATTATTATTATTTATTTTTTTTGCAATTTTTGTTTATTATTGTAGTCAGTAAGTTTAAAAGTGTGGTATTAGAATTATTGTGCGATGATTTTTTTATTTGTAGGCCTAAGCTCTACTTTTCCTTTTGGAGTGTGAAGATCATACTTTTATTAAAATAGATTGGAATCTCTCCGTTTTCCTAACTATTAAATATCAGTTTGATAAGCTTCAAACCATTCTACTCCTATCGATTTTAGCAATTGTACAGGAATCTCTTTCGTTCCAACTGCCTTAATGAATTCATTTTATTTTTATCCTCTTTGTCAAGCTATGTTCTCAGTACAGGATGTCGTAAGTCATTTATTAACATCGCCTTCTCTTTCCGGCACTCTATTATTCATATCAACGCCATCATACAGTTTCACTACGTATTACTTTCATCGTTTAGCTGTATTCTCTAAGCTTATAAGATCCTTCTCTTCACGTGTGTTTGATTCTTCTCGAGGCAGCATTTAATTTACCTATCGCCGTTTCTCTTTCTATTATACACCAGAGAGCTTCCCCGTAGCCGAGTTTCTTTGGATTTCTTGCATTTTCCGTTTATTTAACACTTTTTGTTCTCTTGCAGCTTCCTTTAGAGGATTTCTGTTCTTTCTGCTTTGATCTATCAATACAAAAATGTCTTCTGTGATCCTAAGTTTTCGGGAAATGTTTCTTGAACAGCTCTTTGTTATCTCTTTCTTCGATGTACTCCATTTTTCATTGGCTGCATTTCTTTCATAATTGTTTCTTTGACACGTATCTGCAGTCTAGGAAAAAAATTCTTCTTCAGTTATCTCGGTTACGATCTTTCTTATCTGTATCCCTACCTTGAGTGTATATCTCCTGCTGGACGCACTATACACTCTAGAACTTGGTTCCTGAATCATTTTTTTTAACCTTGACATAATCGAGCTGATGTTGACAGTCTATATTCTATAAAAAACACGATAAAAGACCATCATATTAGAATTTTTTTTATTGCTCTGCTACAATTGGCTATGTTAATGCGCTGAAAGAAATGCCAGATTCATACTTGATTAGGTGTGTCTATTAATTCCAGGCCAATTGCGAACAACGATAAGATTTTCTATTTCTTCCGCAACCTGGTTGGAGAAACGGTGAAGCACCGAGAGGAGAACAACATTACGAGGAACGATTTCATGCATCTGTTGATTCAACTAAAAAATAAAGGATACGTTGACCTGGACGACAAGAAGGGGAACAGTGCCGAGGAACTTGACCCAGAGCTCATGCAGTGGAGTGAGTATCGAAACAATCCTACCAAACGATCACAAATGTCTCTCCTCTGCTATATACAGCGCTATCTGTGTATTTAATCTGTCTGTATTGTTATCACGTCTGTTGCTCTTCGTGAAGTCTGTTTCACTTAATCTTATATTTTGTTCAAGTTCCTCTTCCAATATTCTGTTTACACAATTCGATAAAAAAAAAATCGATAACCTCGAACTTTCTTTTCTGCTGTAATCAAATTTTACACCCGTAAGATCAAAACTATGATGAATATGGATTTATTCCGATAACCATTGATACGTTTTACATATTTTTTTTCAAATCAAAGCTATTTTTAGGACACCGAAAATTCCAGAAATATTATTTTATTTTTCAGATAAGTGTTTAACTTATGGAAAGTTCTTAGTCTGTCCAGCAAAATGAATGCCGTTATAATATTTACTATATATCTTGAAATTTATCAGTTTCACTAACTTTCCACTAATTTTTGGTTCAGCATCAAGTAAATCATCTTTCTTAGCGAAGCAATTCCAGTTACTTTTTGTCATGATATTCACAACCATCTTAATTGCAGATCTTTAGGAATTGACAACGTCTCAGGTAATACAAACTAGAATTTATTAAACTTTACGTAAAACTGATCTATTCAAGACCCATTCCATTGCAATAATTTCTGGAAATACGGAAATCGAAAATAAACTTACCTCAGCTGTTACAAAATTCCAACGAACATCATACAATGAAACTATGTCTTTATGAATCAGCAGAAACAACGTAAGGTAATTATATCGAAAATTTTACCATAAACATATGACAATCGTAAATTTAAATGGGATAGAAGTAATCATTATAGATATTAATATGTATTAACGATGCAGTACATTGAAATTAGTTGTTAATTTACCGATTTTTAGTGGAATTAGAAAAATTTAAGTCTTATTTTCAAAGGACTTATGTAATAAGTAGTCACACAGAAACAAATGCAGTATAAAATAACAATAGAAAATTGCGCAGTTAGTAGAACAGTTGTTATGTACAACGAAAAAATAATAAATCTTTGTCTCTTAACATTTATTGAAGCCTCCAAATCCAATTGTTGTTCATGATTCGTGTATTGTATCATATCGCATTGCATTTGCAAATTTTAGAGCTGTCGCTTGACGCCCTAACCGCGCAGGCAATGGTGTTCTTCTTCGCCGGCTTCGAGACCTCTTCCACCACCATGAGCTTCGCTCTTCACGAGCTGGCAGTCAACCCCGAAGTCCAGCGGCGGCTGCAGGAAGAGATCGACGCCACGCTCAAGGCTAATGGAGGCGACTTCACCTACGATGCCATCATGGGCATGAAGTACCTCGATAAGGTGGTGTCCGGTGAGTGGAAAGAGCTTATGTTACTATGTGTGGCATCCAAAGTAGAGTTTATATTGGAAAACTTTATGGAAGCATTTCAGCAAAATGGAATGGGGCGGGATTAAAACTACAAGATAATGAGTATTTCGCTGTGGATAACAAACAAAGAGTCCTGACTGTCGCTAATGTTTGCTCTTTTTGCTTTTCGGGGAAGATAATTACTGCCATTGGAATCTCTCACATCCGGTTCGGTTTACTAATACCGACTGAATCCGTAAAATCATGGAGACTTTCTAAGAAATTGATACGATGAATAGAAAGAAATTGCTTCAGATTATGTTAGACAAAGCCTACCCACAGAAGACATACATAAAATTCTCACAAGATGGCGATCAGACTCAAACAACACGAGCAGTGAGAGAAGGTTTCCCGTTATCGGCGGTGCTTTTTAATATTTATAATGGCTGAAATGTGTGCCCATTAATTTTAAAGTTAATGACACTTTATTCGCTGACAACCAGGTGACTTTAGCTGAGACAGGAGTTGACTTACAACAAGAGTTATACTTAATAATGACAATAACAAAGGATTACGATCTGAAAATCTCCTCACAAGAAGAAAGAAAGAAAGAAAGAAAATCGAAAGCAATCGCTATCAATCGAGACGAATGAATGCGCGCTATGATTTTTATGAATGACAGAACAATAGTACAAATTAAAAAAATGTAGTTTTAGGATTTGACATAATCTTTACCAGAAATTACACACACACATTACACCACGAATTACAGAAATTTCGATACCTGTGTGGGGTAATCAAAAGAATTATCAAGAACACTATATGAGATACAATGATAAAATTATACAAAGTAATGACTATACCATATGGATGTGCATCGCAGACATTGACTAAACAACAAATAAAATAAAATGGATAGAAGCAGCTGAGATTTCTGAGAGACGTGGCAGCGTACACTTTACTTGATAAAAAAAGAGTTGAAGGAGTGAGGAAATAATTAGATATAGGAAGGAATGGGTTGAACATGTAACGCATGTAGAGAATACCACAACATCAAAGATGCTGCTAAATTACATGTCAAAAAAGGGAATGTAGAAGACAGGTGGACCTAGGAAGAGGTGGGCACAACAAAGTATGTGACGGTGGAACCCTCCGTCAGTGGTTGAAACCCTGAAGACTATGATGATGATAACATTCTAGGTACAGTTATGGTGTTACTTGCCATTTTAATTGATTGACCTCATGTTACTGAAATGATGCGTTTACGTCACTATCTTGTGGTAGCTAATTACAGGTAATTATTGTAACAGTTGTATGTGAGAGTAATTCAAATGCAACAACTAAACACATTGATTGATACGGTTGATAGTTATTACAACTGGTAAAGAATTTAAATCAAATAATCTTACAGGTTGATTTCTTATACTACTTGTGGGAAGTAGAATTCATCAACAAGCAGGCTATATGTCTGTAAGGTTAATTCGCCCCTTATAAGTCCCTTATTTAAGAAGGACCTTGCACGAAGATTCGAAACATAAATGATGCAAAATATTTTCGTCACAAGGATTGAATCAAGGTTACTATGAACATATCCTAAAAGCCGACTCCAGAGCCAAAGTACTCCACCTGCTACTCTCACTCACAAGGAGGAGTGGCTACAGGATGAGCGAAGATTGGTTTCATCTAGCTTCTGTACTTGTCTTGTGACACCCTTAGTTTTTAAAACATAAAATCACCTAACCAGTTGCAAGTAGTTAAGAAAAAATTAGTAGTACTAAGTTACAGATGGTTGTGTGGCTTAATCGGTCAAATTTAAAAAAATAAATCACATTCGATATTACTACAATTACTCTCTTACTCTATCATATTAATTATTTAACTCCAATGAATGTTTTTCCCTTGTTTCCATTTCCTATTTCTGATACTATACCTTTTCTAGAGCACGTTTTCTAATGTACATGACTTATTTGCGAATAACATGATTTATGCAGGGTGGTTGTTACTTTCAGCGATGATGGAGAAGTGTACGCGTAAATGTATTAATTTGAGATAAGGGACTCTGGTCCGGAAACGACAGAGTCGAAAGTTATAAGCAAAAATCTACTAAATTTCTGCTTAACCTCGTACAGCGCTCAAACTAAGGACTTCAGCTTCCGAATACTGATCATAACGTACACATTTCCCGCTAAATACTCGCAAATACCCTCAGATAATTTCCCCTGTTTCTGAACTAGTAACGGCTCACCAAACTTGATGTCAGAGAGACCAGAAGTACCAAGTCTACCAATCCATTTACTTGCACAAGTTTCATTAGCTGTAACGCCTAAAACAATTGTTTAAGATAGCGTCCCCCAGCGTCGATACAGGCATAGCGTCGTCGCACAAAGATCTGCCGTAGCATTTCTAATATAGCCGGTGTCTTTTGAACAGTGTCACAGATAGCGAGAATTCTATCCAAGAGATCTTCTCAGTGTCGACAGACGTCTCATTTTTCACATGGCCCCACACAATACCTCCTTGTGATGCTACAAGACATATACACTGAACAACCATAGAAACTGGTATAGGCATGCGTGTGCAAACACTGAGATATGTAAACACTTAGAGTACGGCGCTGCGGTCGGCAACTTCTATATAACACAACAGGTGTCTGGCGCAGGCATTAGACCGGTTACTGCTCCTACAATGGCAGGTTATCACGACTTAAGTGAGTATAAACGTGGTGTTATAGTCGGCGCACGAGAGATGGGATACAGCATCTCCGAGGTAGCAGTTAGGTGGGGATTTTCCAGTTTGATGATTACACGAGTGCACCATGAATATCGGGAATCCGGTAAAACATCAAATCTCCGACATCGCTGCGTCCGGAAGAAGATCCTGCAAGAACTGGACCAACGACGACTGAATAGAATCGTTCAACGTGACAGAAGTGCAACCCTTCCTCAAAATGCTGCGGATTTCAATGCTGGGCCATCAACAAGTGTCAGCGTGCGAACCATTCAACGAAATATTATCAGATATAGGCTTTCGGAGCCGAAGGCCCACTCACGTACCCTTGCTGAGTGCACGATATAAAGCTTTACGCCTCGTCCTGGACCCATCAACAGCGACATTGGACTGTTGATGATTGGAAATCATGTTTCCTGGTCTATGAGTCTCGTTTCTAATTGTATCGAACGAATTGACGTAGTACGGATGTGGAGACAAACTCATGAAATCATGGACCCTGCTATTCAGCAGGGGACTATTCAAGCTGATGGAGGCTCTGTAATGGTGTGGGGCATGTGCAATTGGAGTGACATGGGACCCCTGATACGTCTAGATACGACTCTGACATGTGGTGCGTACGTACGCGTCCTGGCTGATCACCTGTATCCGTTAATTGTCCATTGTGCATTCCGACGGCCTTGGGCAATTCCAGTATGTGCTAATGCGACACCCCACAAGTCCAGAATTGCTACAGAGAGGCTCCAAGAACACTCTTCTGTGATTAAACACCTCCGCTGGCCATCAAACTCCCCAGACATCAACAGGAACTCTAAGTGATAGGATTAAATAGTTATTATGAGAATGGAATGAGAATTTCAGGTTGCGATAGCAAGAGTGAGGCAGGTAGCAGATTTTATTTAGGAATTTCAGCAGGCTGTTGTAGCTGTTATTATGGCTGCGAAGTGAAGCTCAGAGGTCAGTCGCACGTCGCACCCTTCCCGCCATCCCTGTTGGCGCAGAGAATGTTGAGCCCCATCGCCAACCCACGGACACCAAAAGGCGTCTTTTGGGAGGTGTAGTATCTATGGGTGCCAATGTATTCTCTCACTTAGCTGAGATTGTACACGCGGCAACTGGAGTAAAGTTAGAAACTCATTGCGTAATGATAAATAGTTAGTGTTTGGAGTATCTGTTTGGAAGATTTTTATGAACTTGCTGATGTGTAGATGTGATGAAAAGTAATTTTGACAAGAAAATGGATTTCTGAGTAGAACTGTTGATTACTGAACGATTTATATGAGCTTGATTAATTAGATTAAATGTGCAATGTCTAATGATCTTTGCGTCCAATTTGCTTGATTATAACAGATTTTGAGAAGTGTTATTCATTATCTATCTACTCAGTATATTATTTTTGTAACTATTCCCGTCCTCTACTACTTTGTTGTTGCTAAAAGTGAATGCAGTCAATCTTCGGCAAAAGCAAAGTTCGGTAATTAATAAATTAGCCGAGAATTAATAGAGATAGGGAGCTGGAAGGTTACATTCTGCGCCTATCCACTTTACAGGGAATGCCGTCAGTCCACAGTGAGGTGGGGTTCCATCATGTTAGAATCACATACGTTGACGAATAACAAGTGGGATATGTTCCAGGAACCTGGGAACATGTGTTCCACTGTCAGACGTATCAGAACGATTTTCGCTTATAGCTTTCGACTCCGTCGTTTCCGGACCAGGACCACTTATCTCAAATTGATACATTTACTCTGCTCCATCATCCCTGAAACTTTTTAACATCAGTAGGGAATCGCACAGTATTTTTAAACTTGTATGATTTTTTATTTGTCAATAAGAGAGAGAGAGAGAAAAAGTAATTCAAGCAATGATAGTTATAAGTTGAATGTGAAAATGTGTGATGCCAGTTGCAAGGAATTACTTTGGACATGTTTCATCCTCCAGAGACTTTGCGAAAGCACCCTCCAGTTGGGATCCTGTCCCGGGAGTCCAACGCCGCTTACCACATCCCCGGGAGTGAGGTGGTGGTCGACCCTCGCACCATGGTGCTCTTACCCGTCTACGCCCTTCACCACGACCCTCAGTACTACCCGGAGCCGGACCGCTTCGACCCCGAGAGGTTCTCCGACGAAGCTAAGGCCAGCAGACACCCCTACGTCTACCTGCCGTTCGGAGAGGGGCCTAGGATCTGCATAGGTTAGTAGCAAAGAAGTAACACTTTAATGATTCTCTAAAATTCTGATTGCAATGCATTACACATGTGTCTTCCTTCGATTGGTGTTGTTATCCGACTGAATGTTTGTCGAATATCTGATCCAATTTTTTTTTTTTTTTACTTATGGCTTTATGCCTCGTCGACGTCGAAGTGATCAGTGGCGGGATGGGACTGGGGACAAGGAACGGGCAGGAATTCGGCCATGACCTTTTGAAAGAAGTATCCCGGTATTCGCCTGGAGCAAATTGGGAAAACGATTCCACGTATTCATCGGATGAGCTAATCTTCCAGTTACGATTTAAGTTTCTCAAGATTATTTCGATCCAAGTAAAACGCTGATATCTGCTTTCACTATGAATGAGGGAAAATATGCCACAGCTCTTCACACCACAGGCGTTGTAGCAGTCTGGAAACTTAGTGGTAATATCGTGGCCGCATGTTCGGATCTCCGTCTCATCATCCGGATTCCGGTATTCCATAGTTTCCAGAAATCACTTCAGGTGAACGACAGAATGGACCTTTCAGAAGGCTGTTTCCGAATTCCTTCCAATTCCTCACGCCACCTTCATTTCCCACCTTCAGTGATGTCGAAGAGGTGTAAAGTCGTAAGCAAAAAATTCAAATCTTAAATCCGTGCTGTCATTTTTTAAACTAGTTTTTCCCCTATGCACATTTCTGGTGTGGTTGGGTACCAAACTCTCCATAAACTTAAATACTACTGTTATCAAACAAAGCATGTTGTCAGTTTCAACCATATTAATTTGTCGTTGCTCCTTTATGGACTGGTACTGCTATTCCAAGTTTCCAGACATCTGGTAAGCAATCTAATATTACATGGTAATATTCAAGTCGTATCCAACTATCTTTGATACCTGAAGTAATACAGCTATTAGTTATTCTGTGACCTTCTTAATTAGGGTTTGGATCTTCATGACAAAAAAATAGAGAAATTTTCAGGAAAATATGACCTTAAAAACGGGCAAATATGACCTGAAATTACAAAATATCACCAAAAATTTAAATTTACTATGCATCAAAACTTGCTCAATTGCACATCACCTATTTTATGTAGTAGTGTCGCTTTCACATAGATAGCATAATTTGGTTCCGTAGACTCACGGCACCATTACGAAAATAAATTTGCTATTCATTTTGTTGAATTCACTTTAATTTCGCATCATCTACAGAAAAGAACTCTTTAATCTATACTAAAATACTCCTCTCCAAATTCTCTTACATAACTCTGTAACTTCGCACTTTCAGAAAATTTTGTTTTCGGCATGTCGATACTCACTGATCCACTGCAGTTTTAACACTGACTGATGATTATTTCCAAAAGTTTGTCATTGACACATTGATTGACGTGGGTCCATACAGGAATGCTTCTGTTGCATTCTCGAGATTAAAAGGTGGGCATTAAACATTATTTTTTAGGGGGTGACATTAATGTATAACTTTAATTCTTAACTGGTAAACTCTGACCAATTCAGTTGCAAGTTGTTTGGTTTCCCCCCTAATGTATAATACGAGTAGAGTTCATGAACAATTATCTTAATTTCTTCTAATCTAGCGAATTAAAAAATTACCAGATTTTTCCTAAAAATATGACCTTAATAAATATTATCGTAATATGACGAAAACTAGGACAATGGCCTGAATATTCATTCATATGCTATATAAATATATAAAATACAATATTACAAAGGTTCATTCAGTGCTCAATTCAGCATTACAGCTAAAAAAAAGCAGGAAAAAATTATAACTTTCATTAAAGATCCAAACCCTACTCATAATATTTTCACGATGTGAACACATCTAAAATTCTTCCAGAATGAGGCAGGAGCTATATTTTAAAATGTCCGGCCACTAAAGTTATTATTGTAATTATTATTTCACTGCCACAAAACCTCTTTCTCCGTTTTTACTCTCTCAAAATATCATGAATGAGAATTATAGTAGATTCTAATCAAAATTTATATATCAAAATATATAAACCTAAAGAACAAAATCCAAATCATCACCACCTGATGAAAATGAAATTGTTAGGCAAATCAAAAGACTCAAAAACAACAAAGCAGCTGGTGAAGATGGAATCACTGCAGAGCTTCTAAAATCAGCGGGATCAAAAACTATAAAAGAGATCACAAAAATTATCGAAGACATTTGGCAAACAGAAAAAATTCCAGACGATTGGAAAAATGCGTTAATTCACACTTAACACAAAAATGGAGACAGAGCAAGTGTTAATAATTACAGGGGAATCTCACTGCAGTCTGTGCCATACAAAATTTTCTGCCAGTGTCTACTCGATAGGGATCAACAACAACTAGAACCAAGGATCGGAGAATATCAAGCAGGATATAGACCAGGTAGATCTTGCACATAACAAATACTCAACCTAAAACTTATCCTCAGACATCAAAAAATTTGTAGCAACCGTTTTGTCTGCACATTTGTCGATTTTAAAAAAGCATATGACTCAGTTGATCGAGAGTCATTATTCCAAATATTGGAAGAACAAGGCTTAGACCCCAAAACTCTTGCTTTAATACAACAAACACTAACAGATACAAAGTTCAAAATAAATTTTTTAGGAGAAATATCAAAACCCTTCATTATTAAAACAGGATTAAGACAAGGAGACGGACTTTCTCCGTTACGTTTCAACTGCGTCCTTGAAAAAGTGTTACAGGAATGGCGGAAACGAAAATCAATTCTTGTAATTGACCAGAAAATTATATTAGGCAGAGGAAAATTAAAGATAGATTGCCTAGCATTTGCAGACGACTTAGCAATCTTAACCCGCGACATTGCAATATCACAAAAACAGATCAAACTTTTGAAAGAAGTAGCGGAGAAAGTGGGTCTACAGATTTCATTCGAGTAAAATGATTTATGACCTGCAATAAAGAAACACCAAAATACATGGAGAAAAAATATGGAAAAATCAAACGAGTCTCATACTTCAAGTATCTCGGTGAAACAATCCAAGAGAATGGAACTGAAGCAAAAGCTAATGAAATTAGATTCCAAAAGATGGAAACAGCTTATCGCCTAACACAAAACGTCTTCAACAAAAAATGCGTATCCAAGCACGCAAAACTGAGACATTACAATACAGTTATTAAACCAGAATGTCTTTATGATCAGAAACGCTTATTTTGAACAGAAAAAAGTTATAGAAAACATTGAGATAAAAGAACGCAAAATTAAAAGGAAAACTTTGGGCCCAAGACTCATAGGAGACCAGTACAGACTCAAAAGTAATCAGGAAATTTTACAATATGCAGACATTCACAGTGATATTAGAAAACGAAGACTAAAATTTTATGGACACATCAAAAGAATGAACCCTAACAGACTGACAAGACAAATAGTTGAATTCTATGAAAACCGAAATAAATTTATATCGGATACAATGAAATGGGTTGGAGACATCAAGAAAGACCTCAAATTAGCAGGAATTGTTCCAGAAGATATTGAAAACAGAATTTAAATCCAAAATTCACAAGTGGCAAGTTGACCGGAGGAAAGATTTAAGAAAAGACCAGGAACAACATGGTCAGATGAGAGAAAAGATGTCCGCAGCAAGCGTATGAAGAAAATATGGGCACAAAGGAAAGCGAACAAACGCTGCAGAATACTTTGCGTAGTCCTAATGGGCTTATCCGCAAATAATAAATAATAAAACTCAAGAGGCCACTTCAAATAAGATTTATGAAGTACCATATTCCATTGTTCCCCCTTTTTTTTTACTACAATTTGCAAACATCTTTTTTGCATATTAAATGTCTAATGATTGAAAATCTACAAATGAAATTAATTTTCATTGTGTTCGACTTTTTTCTGTCCTGACATACGCTACGATCATAAGATACTTAATAGATCGCTCTACACTAACCTTTAACCTCTTCCATACAAAATAAAACGTATACAAAGTTTGTTTATTTGTTTCACAACTGCCTTATTGACAGCGAAGATAAAAATTTCAAATTATTAATATTTCCCGGCGTACAGGAATAATGAGTTCCTGCAACAAATATTAAGAGCTGCTCATAAAACGCATTTTCTCCACTGCGGTAGGCTAATAGCGGTTGATTAATAATTGTTTTAAGGTTATCACTACCAAAACTTCTATGTCATCCTTCGGTCACATCTGTAAATCTTACGCATCAGTCGCAACAACAAATGGTATTGCTTGTAATATCGTTTCAAAGGTCAATGTTAAACACTTCTTCGGCGACGTTAACAAATGAAATCAAGGTACTGGACAAACCAGTTGTATACTGGTCGACAATAAGGTTAACTGCCACATTTTATGTATCTCTTTCTAAATTACAGATAAGTGTTGGTGCATACTCACGGATGCCTGGATATAAGAAATACTGTTGAACATTACCAGTAATTCTTCTGTGTTTCAGGCATGAGGTTCGGGTTACTGCAGACGAAGGTTGGCCTCGCTTATCTGCTCTCCAAGCTGAATGTAGAAATGTGCGAGAAGACCAAGCGAACCCTCAGCTACGACCCTTCATCCTTCATCCTCATGTCGGACGTGGGGATCCAGCTCCGACTGACCAGGAGGCTCTCAACAAAGTAGTCAGCAATTACTGGAGAAAGACTTGAAGTGTGCAATTTACACATCGTCCCTTCATTGAAGTAGACGACGATGATAAACCCTATTAAGATTTAGCTTTCTGCAACAGCAAGCAATACAACTTGACGCGTAATACTGGAGTAAATAAAAAAATAAACTGAAAATAATGCGGCAGAGTTGTAACCTCTTGTTGTGTATTACTGGTGTGAAAGTAAGAATTGTAAATTGATAGTTTGCACCTGTTGTATTCCAAGGTGGGAAGAGAATCATTTTGGGTATCAGAACGTACTAAACTGATGCTTATCAGCTGCAGGTAACATGAAAAGGATTTGGCGTGTTCGGTGTTTTAATATTATGTCATTTTTTGTAAAATTAATGTTGAATAATAAACTACCAATTTCACTACAACCATTGGTGTTTAAGATGATTACCCAGATCAGTTAAGCTTGTTAAGTTTGTAACGTCTACCTTGGGGACGTTTACTTTTGGGTCATACTGTTTTATCATTAGCAAAATTATCAATTTGGAATATCAAAAATCATACTTAATCTTCAGCTAATCACATGAAATATTATTATAATGAATAGGAAAATTGAAAATTGGGTGTACAATTTATTATTGTGAAACTAGGCAAACACGAAGTTTGTTTTTATTCTGAGGTTAACAATTACATATCATTGAATGTCAAACAGTTAGAGCAAAATCTCAGGGTCATTGCAAAATCTCAGGGTCATCACTGGGTGGAACGATTGCATGAGCTTCCGTCCGGGCCGTAGCTTTTACCATTGTTCACAGCCCAGGTCAGCGACCAGGTAAGACCAGCGCCACATGCGGTCTTTCAGCTTCCTCGAACGCACCGCGTGATGGCAGCGTCCCCAGGTGCCGACTCGTACTCCGCGAAAATCACTTCGGCCGTACTAGATGAAGATCTGCCCCAGAATGTCTCGTCGTCCGTCCTTCTCCTCCGAGCAAGACTCTGTACTTGTCGTAATGCGATGTCGGGTCCGGCTCTTGGCGAATCACCGCAATCCGCGCCAAAGGAACAGCGTCACATTGGCCTCAGAACAGACAAGAAAAAAAAAACACCAACACGGCAATAAATTGAGGCGGCTTCTCTATTGGCTGGATCGTCTTCCCCTACTCTCATAAAGCACTCATTTACTAGGAAACGTCACTAAGGTTTATTTTTGCTAGTCTGCGCCAGTTTTCGGCGGGAAGTTTCCGAAACGTGCGAAAATAGAAAGCAGGTCTCAGTTATTTATGGGGGTTATAAATCCGCTTTATGTCCACGTTGAGTAGGCCGTTGTCAGCACCCCCCAAGGTGCGTGTAAATCTGGACGCTTTAGTTCCGTCACGTTTCTGTTCGTTGACACGACGCACCGGCAATATTCACACACACCGTGGGATCACTTAGTGCCTAATGGCACTGTACCTTTTAATTCATTACAACTACCCCATCGCCCGTACAATTGAAAATTATTCTATGGGATAATTTTCAATTCAGTTTTTCACTATAAATTCACTTATTTCTGGTCATTCTGTTAATGTTCCTTGTGAGTGAGATTAGTTCGTTCTAATATTCTCTAACTGTTTGTGATCTTTGTTAATAGTTACATTACCAAACTTCTTAAGATATACCCATCTTCAGTTCTCTATTTTAATACAACATGTGATAGCTTTGTACTTCACGAATTACTCTTGTGCCCTACTTAATTCCTCAGTGAACCCGCGAGACAATCCAGCATGTCTTATAACTACATATTACATATATTATGAGTAGCATGTGACATATATCTTTCTCTATACAACTAATTTAAATCTTTCTTAGATTGCCCTTTTTTTAAAAAAATATTCAATTAAAATAAAATTACATCATTTTATCTATAATTTTTTTAACAATTATTCTTATAATTACTTATTAATTCACTTTTTCATCACAAAAGTATCCTCACAGTTATATTTGTCAAATCAATACATGACATGAACTAGCATTTTAAATCATAATGCTTGTAATTAATTACAAAATTTTATTACAGCCTCCTTTTTTTAACAACCTCTGTTGAAATAATTTCCCAGACTGGTATCTTTTTCCATTTATTTATTTAATATAAATACGATTTTATTGAATGTTTTCCAAGACAACAGAGGCATTAACAGCGTCTCTGGTCATATTTGACAGGCCAGCTGACTCGAGTAAACAAACCCCACTGCGATACCGCGAACGCTTTCCCTTTCAAAGGGGCAGGTATAAGACTCGGTCTCACAACAGAATACCCAGCTGCCTATTGTGTGTTGAGCTAACTGTTACTTCACACCCGCTTACAGTTCAGTTTCGGCTACATTCCGTCAAACTAAATATAATTTACTTTTACTGCATTTCTGAACTAGGTCTTTGATAACAGACAAATGACTTAAACGTTTACTAATTCGTTAGCTTAATTCTTCATTTCGATAACAGATTATCTCGGGATATCATTTTCTATCTCAGACAGAACTTTAGGCTGCTTAGGGAAAAAGAATACTTCTGTTCGTCATTAGTAGTCCATAACTTTTCACTATGCTTTATTTTGGTATTGTCCGATGCACAATCGTCATTGACGTTATGAAATTGCTCTTCCATTCTACATTAATATTTTTCTTTTCATTTCTTCGCAGACCAGCGCGCTTTTACATGCTAACCGACACTTATCTTAATTTTCTTCTTGTACCATATCCCACAGATAACGGATTATTTACACACTTTTCCGCATATTTACTTCTATGGCTTTGACGAAGTGATATTCGTGGGTCTCCCCCTTTTAATGATGTATAAAGTATATTTTCTTTGATGCAACCACTCATTTTCTTATTTTTCAAAGCAACGAATATTTATCTAGTTTTACAGGATTTTTTTCACAGTAATCCACAACGTTCACTGTTGGGTTACCGTAATTATGACGGCAATTCTTCTTTAGTCTTAAGTAGAACAAGAATTTTACTGTACAAAATGGTCTTCTCGCCCGAAACACATGTACCAATACAAATAGCAAGTCGTTGCTACCATCTTTTGAGGGTGGACAGGTTCCATTCATCCAAGCACGTCTCTTTGACCGAGGGTTGTCCGTCCAGTGAAATACAATAGACGTCCCTGGACGCAGGTAACATTCTAGAATTCCGCTACCCTCTGTTAAACTTTCTCCAAACGAGTCCAACAAACTCTCGCAGCTCAGGCATCAATAATTTACAAATCTCTTGTCCCTTCGTTCGATGCTGTAGACGCATAATTAATTTGCTTTCAATTACGCCCGTTAATACTGTTTGTATTCTATAAAACTAATGAGTATACTTGCAATCAAAACTACACAAACTACAAAACAATATTTTTATCTAATTTACTACCTCCTCAGGTATATTCCTTAAATCTTCACTAAAAATTCCCTATTTCAATCTTACTGCAGGCATGGCATGTCGATAGTATATTCCTGATTCTGGAATGAGCCTGCCTTTGTGTTCTCTGCAATCGAATTTACCATGGAGTTTCGGTCTGATTGTTTTTCATGTATGTGTTTATTTTGGTACCGACGCTGGTTATTCTCCTTCGGATACCACTGCCTGTTAAAATCTCTTCTTTGACCTTGTTTATGTTTCAAGTGTCGGTTTTGACTATAAGGATTTCGATCAGCCCTTGCGAGACCCTCGTGGTTTTGGCTTTTTTTCATCTGATCGAAGTATCTTAATGTGTCCAAAAATTGCTTTCGCGTGGTGATCACGGCTGGGTTCAAATTTAATTGCATTTCTGGAGGGAAATGCGTAATGAGCGCGGCATTTAGTTCCATGTCACTCATAGACTCATCTAAATATCCTGACAATACTGATAATCTCATTGCATATCCAAACATTGAATTACCTTTGCTTGCATCAAATTGGCCCCGGCATATCCGTCTTCTGGTTTGTATTTGTTCGTCTTTCGACCAGAATGTACTTAAAAATACACTTTTAAACTGTGGGTACGTAAACTCTGGTGGGCAGAACACTGTATACCAGTCTTTCTCCTCTGGACCAAGAGCTAATCTGGCTACATGTGTCTTTAGAGCTTCCGGCGTATTCTTTAGATCAAAATAGTACTCTAAATCATTTATGAATCTCCGTGGATTAATTTTCCGTCGAACTTCGAATTTTGGCAGCGCCAATTTCTCTTGATTGTATGTTAGTGCTTCAGAACCAATTGATACCCTTCTCTCATCGACTTTCGCTTCAATTTCCTTACATTTTGCGATAATTTCAGCCCGAAAAGTCTTCTGAACTTGATGCGATTCTTTGTATAGCTCCAGTAATAAATTTAGTGATCTATCAAAATCCCTCATTCTTTCATTAGTGGTTGAAAATTTTTGATCCGTGCTATTCAGCAACTCTGAAACTACCAGTTCAGTGTGTAAAATACGTGTTTCGTGTTTTGAATTATCTTCTTCCAGTTTATCACATCTTGTAATCAGTTGATTCGATGTGCACTGAACTACAGACATTTCTTGTTGTATGTTTGTTCGAAAGTCTTCAAATTTATTGTTAGTTTCTGTACAAAAACTATCAAACTGGATTTCTAACTGACCACTTAGTGCTTTAAAATTTTTGTGAATCTGTGTGTTTTGTTCGCGAATTTGAGCTTGTTGAGCGCCAATTTTAGAGTGAATCTGTTCTATTTGTTCTGTTAATACCTTTTTTAATATTACAAGTACTGATTCTTGCAGGAACTGATCTCTATCAACGTTCTGTTGGTGTTTATTGTGCTTAATGTCACATTCCGGAACATCCGCGTCTATATTGTCTGACTGACTCGGTAGCGTCACTGTGCTATCGTTTCGCAATTCCAAATATTCCACTCTGTTATTTGCCATGATTGCACAATTACCATTGGATTCGTGTGTTTGACTAGCTTCTGTTTGATTCTCTGCAGATTTTGAAATCTCAGGCCCATAATTAAATTTTAACCTAACGTGCGATGCAGTGAAATCAACACTTAAGTTAAATCCCTTTTTGTATACATAACCGAAGACAGCAATAACGCAAACAACCAAAATGCGATATGGCCTAACTGGAATTTCGTCTGGAACACCGGAAATGAATAAAACAGCGAGAAGCAAACAAACAAAACGCTCCATTTTTTCAGGTTAGTTTATAGTTTTATTCAAAATGACAGTGACTAAATTCCGACTGATTTTAAGTTCTAAAATGAAGATAATTTTTAGATCAACGACCCATTAAATCTGATTGACAGCCCTAATATTTTGATTCGCGATATCTCACGACGGATTATCCTACAAAAAACAAACAAGACGAACAGAACACATTTGACAAGTACTAGGATCACCAACACACGTAAAACAAAAACATGAATCCACAAAACTTAGAAAAAACACCTGCCAAAGAAGACATTCAAAAATAAAAAATCAAACATGCCGTTTTTCAACGCTGAATCGACGAAATAATCTTACCATTAAAAACCCGTCTCAAGAAATCGTTTCAACAGATCCATTAGCATTCACTACCAAAAATCGACAAAACCACAAGAATCGAAAGAAAACCAAAATCATATTTCAGCAACACAACAACATCATATCGACGAAATACACATCATATTTTCACCATTGACAAACAAAACGATTTTCAACCTCGATTGGAACACATATTTATATGACATATTACACATTATTTTTGACTGCTTCCTTCCGCATTCCAGGACTAAAATAAAATAGTTCATACATTATAAGATTTGAGATATCATATTAAATAAAGCTCTCTGCTCGTTCACTGGTTCATCTGGTTCCTCACTGAAATAATGATTAAACATTTGATAGTAAAAATAATAGACTGAAAACTGTTGCAATCGTTCTATCTTCGAAAGCCCCACGTTTAGGGTGCCATGTTGTAACGTCTACCTTGGGGACGTTTACTTTTGGGTCATACTGTTTTATCATTAGCAAAATTATCAATTTGGAATATCAAAAATCATACTTAATCTTCAGCTAATCACATGAAATATTATTATAATGAATAGGAAAATTGAAAATTGGGTGTACAATTTATTATTGTGAAACTAGGCAAACACGAAGTTTGTTTTTATTCTGAGGTTAACAATTACATATCATTGAATGTCAAACAGTTAGAGCAAAATCTCAGGGTCATTGCAAAATCTCAGGGTCATCACTGGGTGGAACGATTGCATGAGCTTCCGTCCGGGCCGTAGCTTTTACCATTGTTCACAGCCCAGGTCAGCGACCAGGTAAGACCAGCGCCACATGCGGTCTTTCAGCTTCCTCGAACGCACCGCGTGATGGCAGCGTCCCCAGGTGCCGACTCGTACTCCGCGAAAATCACTTCGGCCGTACTAGATGAAGATCTGCCCCAGAATGTCTCGTCGTCCGTCCTTCTCCTCCGAGCAAGACTCTGTACTTGTCGTAATGCGATGTCGGGTCCGGCTCTTGGCGAATCACCGCAATCCGCGCCAAAGGAACAGCGTCACATTGGCCCCAGAACAGACAAGAAAAAACACCAACACGGCAATAAATTGAGGCGGCTTCTCTATTGGCTGGATCGTCTTCCCCTACTCTCATAAAGCACTCATTTACTAGGAAACGTCACTAAGGTTTATTTTTGCTAGTCTGCGCCAGTTTTCGGCGGGAAGTTTCCGAAACGTGCGAAAATAGAAAGCAGGTCTCAGTTATTTATGGGGGTTATAAATCCGCTTTATGTCCACGTTGAGTAGGCCGTTGTCAGCACCCCCCAAGGTGCGTGTAAATCTGGACGCTTTAGTTCCGTCACGTTTCTGTTCGTTGACACGACGCACCGGCAATATTCACACACACCGTGGGATCACTTAGTGCCTAATGGCACTGTACCTTTTAATTCATTACAACTACCCCATCGCCCGTACAATTGAAAATTATTCTATGGGATAATTTTCAATTCAGTTTTTCACTATAAATTCACTTATTTCTGGTCATTCTGTTAATGTTCCTTGTGAGTGAGATTAGTTCGTTCTAATATTCTCTAACTATTTGTGATCTTTGTTAATAGTTACATTACCAAACTTCTTAAGATATACCCATCTTCAGTTCTCTATTTTAATACAACATGTGATAGCTTTGTACTTCACGAATTACTCTTGTGCCCTACTTAATTCCTCAGTGAACCCGCGAGACAATCCAGCATGTCTTATAACTACATATTACATATATTATGAGTAGCATGTGACATATATCTTTCTCTATACAACTAATTTAAATCTTTCTTAGATTGCCCTTTTTTAAAAAAAAATATTCAATTAAAATAAAATTACATCATTTTGTCTATAATTTTTTTTTAACAATTATTCTTATAATTACTTATTAATTCACTTTTTCATCACAAAAGTATCCTCACAGTTATATTTGTCAAATCAATACATGACATGAACTAGCATTTTAAATCATAATGCTTGTAATTAATTACAAAATTTTATTACAGCCTCCTTTTTTCTTTAACAACCTCTGTTGAAATAATTTCCCAGACTGGTATCTTTTTCCAATTATTTAATATAAAACAGATACTATTTTATTGAATGTTTTCCAAGACAACAGAGACATTAACAGCGTCTCTGGTCATATTTGACAGGCCAGCTGACTCGAGTAAACAAACCCCACTGCGATACCGCGAACGCTTTCCCTTTCAAAGGGGCAGGTATAAGACTCGGTCTCACAACAGAATACCCAGCTGCCTATTGTGTGTTGAGCTAACTGTTACTTCACACCCGCTTACAGTTCAGTTTCGGCTACATTCCGTCAAACTAAATATAATTTACTTTTACTGCATTTCTGAACTAGGTCTTTGATAACAGACAAATGACTTAAACGTTTACTAATTCGTTAGCTTAATTCTTCATTTCGATAAAAGATTATCTCGGGATATCTTTTTCTATCTCAGACAGAACTTTAGGCTGCTTAGGGAAAAAGAATACTTCTGTTCGTCATTAGTAGTCCATAACTTTTCAATATGCTTTATTTTGGTATTGTCCGATGCACAATCGTCATTGACGTTATGAAATTGCTCTTCCATTCTACATTAATATTTATCTTTTCATTTCTTCGCAGACCAGCGCGCTTTTACATGCTAACCGACAACTTATCTTTCCAGTTTGTGTAAATTCATACGATTTATCTCCTCTTCTAAGGGAATGTGGGTGTTCATATTAAAAAGCATCTCAATTTCTTTCACGACCTGGTACGTTTTATAATCGTTAAATCGTGGTAAACTATCGATTTCTTCCTGAAATCATAAACCCTTCGTTTTTCTTTGAGTATTTCTCAACAATTGCATCTAACACGGCTTTCTTCGAGCGTTCCCTTCTTTTTTTGAGTTCCTAGGACAACTCAGGACCGCATTTCTCCTTTTCTGTGCAACATTTTTTTAATTCATCATAATTATCATTTTTTTATTAATGATTCACCACGTATATATTTCTTCAAACTATTCCATTTTATTTCTTCACAGGTCAACACGATAATATATAAATTGATGCTCTCTTATATCTTTACTTTAATCATTTCCTGATTTGTAACAACCCAACAAAATCCAACTTTTCATTCTATGAATCCGCAAAGTCATTTTATATTAATTTAATTCCATTAATCGTCACAGTGTCTAATTGTTAGCTTTTACTCTCATCCGACTTCACATAGCGATCGTTAATCACCTCATATTATAATCTTCTCATTTTCTTCTAAAATCTTGAATTTGTCTATCGGACCAAATTAATTTTCTTCTTGTACCATATCCCACAGATAACGGATTATTTACACACTTTTCCGCATATTTACTTCTATGGCTTTGACGAAGTGATTATTCGTGGGTCTCCCCCTTTTAATGATGTATAAAGTATATTTTCTTTGATGCAACCACTCATTTTCTTATTTTTCAAAGCAACGAATATTTATCTAGTTTTACAGGATTTTTTTCACAGTAATCCACAACGTTCACTGTTGGGTTACCGTAATTATGACGGCAATTCTTCTTTAGTCTTAAGTAGAACAAGAATTTTACTGTACAAAATGGTCTTCTCGCCCGAAACACATGTACCAATACAAATAGCAAGTCGTTGCTACCATCTTTTGAGGGTGGACAGGTTCCATTCATCCAAGCACGTCTCTTTGACCGAGGGTTGTCCGTCCAGTGAAATACAATAGACGTCCCTGGACGCAGGTAACATTCTAGAATTCCGCTACCCTCTGTTAAACTTTCTCCAAACGAGTCCAACAAACTCTCGCAGCTCAGGCATCAATAATTTACAAATCTCTTGTCCCTTCGTTCGATGCTGTAGACGCATAATTAATTTGCTTTCAATTACGCCCGTTAATACTGTTTGTATTCTATAAAACTAATGAGTATACTTGCAATCAAAACTACACAAACTACAAAAACAATATTTTTATCTAATTTACTACCTCCTCAGGTATATTCCTTAAATCTTCACTAAAAATTCCCTATTTCAATCTTACTGCAGGCATGGCATGTCGATTGTATATTCCTGATTCTGGAATGAGCCTGCCTTTGTGTTCTCTGCAATCGAATTTACCATGGCGTTTCGGTCTGATTGTTTTTCATGTATGTGTTTATTTTGGTACCGACGCTGGTTATTCTCCTTCGGATACCACTGCCTGTTAAAATCTCTTCTTTGACCTTGTTTATGTTTCAAGTGTCGGTTTTGACTATAAGGATTTCGATCAGCCCTTGCGAGACCCTCGTGGTATTGGCTTTTTTTCATCTGATCGAAGTATCTTAATGTGTCCAAAAATTGCTTTCGCGTGGTGATCACGGCTGGGTTCAAATTTAATTGCATTTCTGGAGGGAAATGCGTAATGAGCGCGGCATTTAGTTCCATGTCACTCATAGACTCATCTAAATATCCTGACAATACTGATAATCTCATTGCATATCCAAACATTGAATTACCTTTGCTTGCATCAAATTGGCCCCGGCATATCCGTCTTCTGGTTTGTATTTGTTCGTCTTTCGACCAGAATGTACTTAAAAATACACTTTTAAACTGTGGGTACGTAAACTCTGGTGGGCAGAACACTGTATACCAGTCTTTCTCCTCTGGACCAAGAGCTAATCTGGCTACATGTGTCTTTAGAGCTTCCGGCGTATTCTTTAGATCAAAATAGTACTCTAAATCATTTATGAATCTCCGTGGATTAATTTTCCGTCGAACTTCGAATTTTGGCAGCGCCAATTTCTCTTGATTGTATGTTAGTGCTTCAGAACCAATTGATACCCTTCTCTCATCGACTTTCGCTTCAATTTCCTTACATTTTGCGATAATTTCAGCCCGAAAAGTCTTCTGAACTTGATGCGATTCTTTGTATAGCTCCAGTAATAAATTTAGTGATCTATCAAAATCCCTCATTCTTTCATTAGTGGTTGAAAATTTTTGATCCGTGCTATTCAGCAACTCTGAAACTACCAGTTCAGTGTGTAAAATACGTGTTTCGTGTTTTGAATTATCTTCTTCCAGTTTATCACATCTTGTAATCAGTTGATTCGATGTGCACTGAACTACAGACATTTCTTGTTGTATGTTTGTTCGAAAGTCTTCAAATTTATTGTTAGTTTCTGTACAAAAACTATCAAACTGGATTTCTAACTGACCACTTAGTGCTTTAAAATTTTTGTGAATCTGTGTGTTTTGTTCGCGAATTTGAGCTTGTTGAGCGCCAATTTTAGAGTGAATCTGTTCTATTTGTTCTGTTAATACCTTTTTTAATATTACAAGTACTGATTCTTGCAGGAACTGATCTCTATCAACGTTCTGTTGGTGTTTATTGTGCTTAATGTCACATTCCGGAACATCCGCGTCTATATTGTCTGACTGACTCGGTAGCGTCACTGTGCTATCGTTTCGCAATTCCAAATATTCCACTCTGTTATTTGCCATGATTGCACAATTACCATTGGATTCGTGTGTTTGACTAGCTTCTGTTTGATTCTCTGCAGATTTTGAAATCTCAGGCCCATAATTAAATTTTAACCTAACGTGCGATGCAGTGAAATCAACACTTAAGTTAAATCCCTTTTTGTATACATAACCGAAGACAGCAATAACGCAAACAACCAAAATGCGATATGGCCTAACTGGAATTTCGTCTGGAACACCGGAAATGAATAAAACAGCGAGAAGCAAACAAACAAAACGCTCCATTTTTTCAGGTTAGTTTATAGTTTTATTCAAAATGACAGTGACTAAATTCCGACTGATTTTAAGTTCTAAAATGAAGATAATTTTTAGATCAACGACCCATTAAATCTGATTGACAGCCCTAATATTTTGATTCGCGATATCTCACGACGGATTATCCTACAAAAAACAAACAAGACGAACAGAACACATTTGACAAGTACTAGGATCACCAACACACGTAAAACAAAAACATGAATCCACAAAACTTAGAAAAAACACCTGCCAAAGAAGACATTCAAAAATAAAAAATCAAACATGCCGTTTTTCAACGCTGATCAGACGAAATAATCTTACCATTAAAAACCCGTCTCAAGAAATCGTTTCAACAGATCCATTAGCATTCACTACCAAAAATCGACAAAACCACAAGAATCGAAAGAAAACCAAAAATCATATTTCAGCAACACAACAACATCATATCGACGAAATACACATCATATTTTCACCATTGACAAACAAAACGATTTTCAACCTCGATTGGAACACATATTTATATGACATATTACACATTATTTTTGACTGCTTCCTTCCGCATTCCAGGACTAAAATAAAATAGTTCATACATTATAAGATTTGAGATATCATATTAAATAAAGCTCTCTGCTCGTTCACTGGTTCATCTGGTTCCTCACTGAAATAATGATTAAACATTTGATAGTAAAAATAATAGACTGAAAACTGTTGCAATCGTTCTATCTTCGAAAGCCCCACGTTTAGGGTGCCATGTTGTAACGTCTACCTTGGGGACGTTTACTTTTGGGTCATACTGTTTTATCATTAGCAAAATTATCAATTTGGAATATCAAAAATCATACTTAATCTTCAGCTAATCACATGAAATATTATTATAATGAATAGGAAAATTGAAAATTGGGTGTACAATTTATTATTGTGAAACTAGGCAAACACGAAGTTTGTTTTTATTCTGAGGTTAACAATTACATATCATTGAATGTCAAACAGTTAGAGCAAAATCTCAGGGTCATTGCAAAATCTCAGGGTCATCACTGGGTGGAACGATTGCATGAGCTTCCGTCCGGGCCGTAGCTTTTACCATTGTTCACAGCCCAGGTCAGCGACCAGGTAAGACCAGCGCCACATGCGGTCTTTCAGCTTCCTCGAACGCACCGCGTGATGGCAGCGTCCCCAGGTGCCGACTCGTACTCCGCGAAAATCACTTCGGCCGTACTAGATGAAGATCTGCACCAGAATGTCTCGTCGTCCGTCCTTCTCCTCCGAGCAAGACTCTGTACTTGTCGTAATGCGATGTCGGGTCCGGCTCTTGGCGAATCACCGCAATCCGCGCCAAAGGAACAGCGTCACATTGGCCCCAGAACAGACAAGAAAAAAAACACCAACACGGCAATAAATTGAGGCGGCTTCTCTATTGGCTGGATCGTCTTCCCCTACTCTCATAAAGCACTCATTTACTAGGAAACGTCACTAAGGTTTATTTTTGCTAGTCTGCGCCAGTTTTCGGCGGGAAGTTTCCGAAACGTGCGAAAATAGAAAGCAGGTCTCAGTTATTTATGGGGGTTATAAATCCGCTTTATGTCCACGTTGAGTAGGCCGTTGTCAGCACCCCCCAAGGTGCGTGTAAATCTGGACGCTTTAGTTCCGTCACGTTTCTGTTCGTTGACACGACGCACCGGCAATATTCACACACACCGTGGGATCACTTAGTGCCTAATGGCACTGTACCTTTTAATTCATTACAAGTTGTTGCAAATAAGGCAAAATCATGCCGAAACTTAGCGATATAGTGGAAGACAGTGCGTAAACAGCAAAGTAATCTCACTGGAATCCTTGCTATGAAGATGTTAATATAAAATCACTAGGCTAGAATGATCAGTTTCTGAGTTACTCAATATTACATAATTATACTTTAGCGAAACATATACAAATAATAAAAAGAATTATAAATGTTTTTAGCAGATTGTTGTGATGGTTACACAAGTTCACGTTTTCTAAAAACATCATTTAGAATTTTCAGGTAAAGTCACAAGATTTCGTTAGCGATGTAAAGGAAATCTGCTACATGAAAATCAGTTAAACACACAAAAACATGCACACCAGCTATGCAAACAGGCATTTAAAACAATGGAGGTAGAACGGTTTTTCTTTCTGAAAATTTGCGACATTTGTAAAAACTATGCAAAGATCAAAATACATAGATAATTACTAAGTCCATGAGACGAATAGCAAAATATTAACATAAAAAATAGGCTCTTTGACATTATTGAAAATATATTATAAATTGTAGTCATTCGCGTTGATTAATGCTTCAGCTATTTATTTATTTTGAAAAGAAAATAGGATTTTTTGTTGTTGAAAAAAGCGATATAAAAATTAGATTTTTCTTACGTTTGGTCAAACGCTTCTAGATTGGTGGTCACTTTAGTGACGTAACATGCCTGTAAACGCTGCGGCTGGGAATGGAGCGTTTGTAGTTACCCAAATTTTAAACTGTTTTTATTGGTTTTTTTCTGGTTATTTCTTGTTATTAATGAAATTTCGTTTTGAGTACAAAATGGAGAACAATTTGTAAAAGCCTACTTCGAAAAAATACCGGAAATACACGCCCTACTTGTTGGGCTAGCTACCGAGTCAACCCCTGACTTTTACTCTGCGGAGCTTAAAAATGTAACAACTCCAATTTGAGAATAATTTATATTTCATTTGAAAGTAAGAGATTAACAGAAATCTCTTATAAGAACGACTAAAACCATAAATAAAATTAGTTGTTTTATGAGATATTGACGAGAAAAATGCAAGCTATAATATAGATAGGAGCTTAGCGCAAAAATTAAGTACCTAACTGAATGCTGTGGTACATTTTTCTCGGTTGCATATAAAAGATTATAGATAAACGATAATTTTTTTGTATTTATTTACCTAAGGCGTTTCACTTCACCTCACATTAAGAAACTGTGATGTTTAAGTGGTTACTACTAACATGAAGTGAAGCAACTTATTAGTAGTGTCCGGGTAGCTTCGTGGTTGAACAGTGCTAATGTAATTGAGAACGTCGTACGTTCGAACCTTTGTTGTGATAATATTGTTTGTGTGTGCTTTTTTTTTTTTCGTCTCTGTTAGCTGCACTACAGAATCATGTTTTTTTAGAAGAATTCATAAATTTTTGGTTGTTAAGTATCATGCAAATTTTTTATACATAAATTACTGGCATACAAGAAAACGTTTATGAAAAAATATCCTTCCTCTTTCAGTTTTTAAACATACCAGCGGATAGCGTTCTGGCCTCGCATTCGGGAGGACGGCGGTTCGAATCCCCGTCCGGGCATCCAGATTTGGGTTTTCCATGGTTTCCCCAAATCACTCCAGGTGAATGCCGGGATGCTTCCTTCAAAAGGCCATGGCCGAATTCCTTCCCATTCCTTGCCCCCATCCTTTCCCGTCTCTAAAGACCACGTTGTTAAAAAAGGGACGTTAAACTGTTACAAAAAAAAAAAAACCAGAGATACATTATAATTCTAAAAAAGAGGTGAATAATTGAATTTATTTAAAGTGTGTAATAACTTGAAATTTCACGCTTATCTTGCAGATCCCTTTTGTTGGATATTTTACGTGACAATACAACTGCTGGTTACCTTTCTGACATAAATGGGCCTATTTAGGAGGTATTTAATTTTAATGTGCAACTTATAAGTTTTTGTTAGAAAACTTCTTCGGTGTGGAAGTAACGCAAAAATTTCCTTTTTGAAGTCTTCCTCGGATATATTTCAAATGTTTGTAATTCGCTTATTATCTAAAAAGTTAGAAAGCCTTTAAAAAACAAACTAAATTGATGTTTTGGTGGATTAAAAAAAAATGAAAATCCGATGCAACCAACAGCAACAAGTATCCAAATGAAACGCGTACAGAAAACAAATAAAACATATTCCGATACGAGGATCTGACGTAAGGGCCCTAATCTCATGTATAGTTGCCTTAAACAACGTATTACATTCAATGAAAGTTTCTCGGGAGTCCAGCCGGATGGTGTCATAAAACGACGACGTTTCGACAACCTGCTCGGTTATCTTCATCAGGTCTATTCTTGATATTTCTTCTCAAAATCACAAAAACAGACTGGCTTCGCTGCCTCCGAAATTCGAATGTCGTTTACAGAGGGTTGCCACGACGCCCAATCAGCGCGCTGGAACTGAGGGTATCAGTGTTGCGGACTGCGTATGGAGCCAAATGGTCACCCATCCAAGTGCTGGCCACGCTCACCGTTGCTTAACCGGTCTACCGCAAGCCGAGGGTATCAGCGTTGCGGACTGCGTATTGAGCCATACGCAGTCACCCATCCAAGCGCCCGCCACTTTCAACGTTGCTTAACCTGTAGACGTAAGTGCTGGCAAACTATGTCCATGGCGTCAGTTTGCTTCTATTTGGCCTTGTTGTGAAGATTTCTGTTTTATAAGACATAGATCTTTAATAATTGGTCTCCAGGCTTCACTTAAATACAGTCCACTGTCCCAATTGATATTATTATCGTTAAGTTTAATTTCTAATGCTTCCCGAATTACCGAGTCCCAGAACGAAGAGACTCTGGCCAGCACCACCGTTTCATCAAACACTATTTTATGTTGTTCATCGAACGCATGTTCGGCTATAGCGGACTTTTCTACTTGCACCAGTCTCAAGTGTCGTTTGTGCTCGGTGATACGCTCGGCGATGGTTCTGATCGTCTGTCCAATATAAACTTTGCCGCATTCGCAAGGTATTGAATAAATTCCAGGAATTCTTAAGCCCAAATCATCCTTAACCGAGCGAAGCACATCACGTATCTTGGCGGGCGGCCGAAAAATGCTCTTTATACCAGAACGCGCCAAGAGCCTTCCAATCTTTCCGGACGTGTTGCCGGCATATGGCAGAAAGGCAAGAGATTTTGGTGGTTCAATCTGTTCATACGGTGGTCTTGGTGGCTTCTGGATAAAAGCACGCTCTATCTGTCGCCGAGAGTACCCGTTCTGATCAAAGACAGTCCTTAGGAAAGACAGTCCTTAGGACTGTCTTTGATCAGAACGGGTACTCTCGGCGACAGATAGAGCGTGCTTTTATCCAGAAGCCACCAAGACCACCGTATGAACAGATTGAACCACCAAAATCTCTTGCCTTTCTGCCATATGCCGGCAACACGTCCGGAAAGATTGGAAGGCTCTTGGCGCGTTCTGGTATAAAGAGCATTTTTCGGCCGCCCGCCAAGATACGTGATGTGCTTCGCTCGGTTAAGGATGATTTGGGCTTAAGAATTCCTGGAATTTATTCAATACCTTGCGAATGCGGCAAAGTTTATATTGGACAGACGATCAGAACCATCGCCGAGCGTATCACCGAGCACAAACGACACTTGAGACTGGTGCAAGTAGAAAAGTCCGCTATAGCCGAACATGCGTTCGATGAACAACATAAAATAGTGTTTGATGAAACGGTGGTGCTGGCCAGAGTCTCTTCGTTCTGGGACTCGGTAATTCGGGAAGCATTAGAAATTAAACTTAACGATAATAATATCAATAGGGACAGTGGACTGTATTTAAGTGAAGCCTGGAGACCAATTATTAAAGATCTATGTCTTATAAAACAGAAATCTTCACAACAAGGCCAAATAGAAGCAAACTGACGCCATGGACATAGTTTGCCAGCACTTACGTCTACAGGTTAAGCAACGTTGAAAGTGGCGGGCGCTTGGATGGGTGACTGCGTATGGCTCAATACGCAGTCCGCAACGCTGATACCCTCGGCTTGCGGTAGACCGGTTAAGCAACGGTGAGCGTGGCCAGCACTTGGATGGGTGACCATTTGGCTCCATACGCAGTCCGCAACACTGATACCCTCAGTTCCAGCGCGCTGATTGGGCGTCGTGGCAACCCTCTGTAAACGACATTCGAATTTCGGAGGCAGCGAAGCCAGTCTGTTTTTGTGATTTTGAGAAGAAATATCAAGAATAGACCTGATGAAGATAACCGAGCAGGTTGTCGAAACGTCGTCGTTTTATGACACCATCCGGCTGGACTCCCGAGAAACTTTCATTGAATCAATACGCCGGGAAAGTCTCCATTTACATAACGTATTACATTGTAAATAAACTTAAAAAATGGTAAGTGACTTTGTGGCATTATCGTCTGGGTCTCTACGAACAAGTTGCAGTACCTTTTTCGTATTTCATCTATTGTGCGAACACTTACGGCTTTCTTTCGAGTTTTCATGTTTGTTATTGCGGATTGTTGAACAACACGCTATTTATAAACCCTCAAAACACTCTATATTTTAACGTCGAAATTTACGTAAATAAGCACTTTCGTAAAAAAAAAAAAAGACAATAGTTCCCGGTGAATGTATCAATAAACAACTTAAACCGTTGAAAAAACAGTGAAATAGCCTATTAAATCTTATGAATGTTGTAGTTTTACTTATAGTTCTAACGCACAGGATTAACTTCGAAATGTTTGAAACGATTTTTTGATGTCAAACAGCTTAAAGATGATTTTTAAAGTATTTGCCGGATAGCTGAGGAAATTAACGATGAAAATATTCGAAGGTCAAAAATTATAATAGTACCAGTGAAATGCCGAAGTGCAAAGGACGATGTTATAGTTTGGCAGTTAATTTATTTATTTATTTTATTCTTGCTTTACAATATTTTAAATCATTACAGAATCAAAAATTATCCTGAATTCTTAGCTTGCTACAATATCGACTTCTATAGCCACGCATTGAAAACATATGTGACCCGTCCACGAAGGCAGGAAGTATGACTTTATCGTGGCCGGAGCCGATGTCGCGATGACCCAGTAGCCGTTAATTATCCTTAACAGACGAATCTAGTCTGGTTTTACATCCTTCTCTGAGGTATTACAGCAAATTATAAAGGTTTAACACGCACTAACCATAGGTAGCTGCAGGAGCTAAGCCTTCAGTCAAGGAATAGCTGCTCGACCATGAAGTTTCTTCTCTGAGGTTTGTAGGTTGTAAGCAGAGATAGAGGCCCAGTTGTTGATAATTGCTGCTACAGTTCGCGACAGAGCATGGATGGTGAGCGGTAACGCTCTGGCCTCGCATTCGGGATGTCGCCGGTTCGAATCCGCGTCCGGGCATCCAGATTTTGGATTTCCGTGGTTTCCTGTAATTACTCCAGGCGAATGCCGGAATGCTTCCTTAAAAACGCCATAGGCGAATTCCTTCCCTTTCCAGTTCCCAGCCCTTTCCGTCTCTAATGATTTCGACGTCGACGAGGCGTAAAGCTATAAGATAGTTCGTTGTTATTCCTGTCTGTAAACTGGAGTTACTGGCGACAGAATTTTGTGAAATGTAAAAGAAAATGGTAATTTAATGGTTACTTGCTTAATTGATAAGATTTGTAAAGAAGATAAAAATATTGAGAAAATAAAACCCGCTAGTTATTTAATGTCAGGAAAGGGACTGGTATTAGGAATATAAGGTAACAAATGTTTCCGGTAACCTCATTTCTGGAGTTAGTCTTTGGATAAGCTGCAGGACATAGAGATGCAATAATTCCATAGAGGTAAGGACGCAGACTTTCCCGAGGTGTGGTTGCTCTTCAATATGCACAAGTGTACCTCTGAACATTGTTGCAAAAACAGAATCTTTTAATGACTAATTCCGCTGTATATTTCAGCTAGACGTTGCAGGTTTGAACTATATGGAGTGATCCGTTTACTGCAACGCGTTTTCTGCGAGCACTTTTTTTCCGGAAAAGCGACATACACTGTACCGGAAAGGAACATTCCGTAGAAGCGAACACATTGACCTGAAGCAGCGCTGAAGAAGACCGTAGGTCGGTACCGAAACGTTGGCAGCTGCAACAACAACGACTTAAATTAAGTATAATTCTACAATATGACGCATGAGAAAAGCCTGTAACTTTACATAGGTCTACTAACAACTAGTGCAAGCCCGTGACATTTTTTTTTTATCTGTGTGTGTGTGTGTGTTTGTATCGTTACGGGTCTAGAATAATTCCAGTTCAAACGTTATGACAGGTTGGCCTGATCTGACCAAAATACTAACTTGACTGTGTTTCATCCATAGGATGAGTAAAATCTCTTGCGTTTGACGAACTCATAAGTATTGATAGACGTAGGTATTAAAAACGGAATGGGACGATCGTGCTATAGAATAATTGTTTCAAAGGTTGTAGACTCGAATTTACTGAAATACAAACCCTTAAAGTTCACTTTGCAAAATTTGAAGTATTCCTATTTGATTCGAAAGAATCACATATTTTTTTATTTTTTATTTATTTATTATTATTTTTATATTATTTTTATTGAGTCTGTGCAAACATTCGTAATGTAATCTTTGGTCGTAGTGTCTGTAACGGCCAGAGAATTTAATACAAATTTATTTCAGATTATTAAATAGTTGAGCATCTCAGAAGAAATGGATTACCAGAATACTCGATTCGGTAACATATGTGGTCTGATGACCACTTTAAATAACATAATAACTCACATACAGCAAACATAAGCAAAGACCATTGACGACTGGAGGGTGAAAACTATTTTTTTTTTTAATAACATTCCGCCAAAGCAACATGTGAATTATTTGTTTGTATCGTTCCCGAATTTGTTTCAAGAGTTTGATACTCCCAGATTGAAGGATTTTACCTGCTGTTCGTAAACATAAACTTATATTTAGTGTATAGTAAGTTGGTATAATGTTGGTATGATCTGAGTTCTCAGTGACTTTGTTACTTACTTAATCAATGGCGTGTCACTAGTAAATCTTCTTAAGATTTTTTATGTCATGTATTATTTTGTTACATTATGTGCAGAATTCACAAGATAGAAAACTAAATATGCCACTTTTTATTCCAACACTAGTTAGTGGCGTTACGTTAAAATTGGGTAATACCGTATTTTTATTGTACTGCTATAAGTATTGTACAATTTATATATTCGTTGGATCAACGCTATAACGAGTGGTACCCATCTTTAAAATAGCTTGTTTCTTGTTCGACTCCAGCTCCGGTTAGAGATTTTAACTGAGATTTAAAAACTTTAGCATTGTTTCTATAAAGTATCTTAGGACGCTCACTGGTTTGATCGAAGTATATAGGAAAAATAATGTCTTCCAGATCAAATCACTGAAAGAGTGTCATCAAAGTCAGTTTTATTATTAAAGAACGATTATAATTCAATAACAGTAGCTTTCCCAGCTATTAAATTAGCAATGGAGATATAAATCACATGGAATTCCAAAAGGCGCCCCCCAGCCTGTTATAGGATATACAGCTATCGATAATACAGGGCCAATGACAAAAGTAGTAGGACTGATTAAAAAAAATGTTGAAGATATGTTTAGAATTCCTTAATCCTCTTCGAAATAGCACTCTTGGGCGTAAGCCTTCTGGAAATCAGATTCGGAGATGCTTTTGAGAGCCCTCGTCGATGCTACTTGAACGTCCTGAATCGAGTCAAACCTCTGTCTTTTCAGCTGTCTTTTCATGCGTGGGAATAAAAAAAAGTTCAGATGGAGCCAGATCGGGACAGTAGGCGGGGTGTGGCCACGTGGCAACACCGAATCGGGCCAACAGTTCCCTCATCACTGCGCGCCTTGGCACGGCGCATTGTCGCGATACAGTGTCCAGTTGTTGGAGATGATTGGGTGGACGAAATTCACTCGGTATCGCAGGCGGGTTAGCACTTGCAGGTAAAACTTCGAATTGAATGAACTCCTTATGAATCACCCTGCGACAGTAAAAAAAAAAAAAACACCATCAGCATTGATTTGCACATGAGAGCCTTCTTTGGACGAGGGGACGTGCTTTCTGGGTCATACTGGAAAACCCAAGATTCATCGCCTGTTACCACACTGCCTAAAAAGTATTCCAGGGATGAAAAGAAATCTGAAGGGACAGCGGTTTGACTCGATTCAGGACGTTCATGCAGCATCGACTAGGGCTCTCGAAAGCATCCCAAATTCTGACTTACAGAAGGTGTACGGTCAATGGCAGCATCATTATTCTAAGTGTGTAGCTACCCAACGGTGCTATTTCGAAGAGTATTAAGGAATTGTAAACATATCTTCAATATATATATATATATATATATATATATATATATATATATATATATATTGCAAAAATCAGTGCTACTACTTTTGGTATTGACCTTGTATGCTTACAAACAAATTTCAAGGTCTTACTAGAAACGGAGAATGAGAGCGTCAACACGCTAGTCTACTAGACACTGAAATAAAATTCGGAGCCAGCCTCAAAAGTCCTAGTTAAGAGACCAATTTTTTTCCCTTCTTCCGGGTTTACGTGTCGGCAGTCATTAGAAGCGGGAAAGGATTGGGAGCAAGGAACGGTAAGGAATTCGGCAACATGGTCTTTAGAAGGCATTCGTCTAGAGTGAACCATGGAAAACTCAAATCTGGATGGCCGGACGTGGATTGGAACCCTTGTAGGGTCACTCAAAATAAAAACAGAGTTTAAGAACAATTCTGTTCTCTTTATTATTATTATTATTATTTTTTAATTACTAACTTAACGACATATGTTCTTTTCAAGGAAAGAAATTCTTACTGTAAAAAGTAAACTATACTACAGTTATCTCTGCTTCTCTGTAGAATAATAATGATTATTATATATTATAAGTGTTATATAAAATTTTTGACATTTTTATTATTAAAAAAGACTGTTACATAATTATGGCAGCCTTGTTCTGACTGAATGGTCTTGATATCGAATGCCAATAATGTATACCAATAAAACTCTAATCTTGGTCACTTTGTCCGTCACGCTATGACGTCACACTGCTGGAAAAAGAACAGCCAAAGATATTACAGCGTAGTAGAGGTTATGAGGATTTTATTTATTTGCATTTAAGCGCCAAATGGCACTATACAGTCATCAGCCGTTTTACAGCTAATCTGGTCACTGTATAAAAAGGGCATTGTACAAGTAAGCAAGTCACTGTACAAAGAAACAGGACATTGTACGTAATAATTATACATAAAGAAGAAAGAGCATGTCTTGTATCAGGTCTGCTATTACACGATTTGGCATATATGTGATCATAAACTTGTGAATTAAAGTGGTAGATATATGCGGTACTATGTTCAAATATTAGGAAGTACACATCCAAAAATTAAAACATAATTAAAATGTAAAAAACATTTCTATCTTTACCTTAATATTTTTTATATAAAACTGATTATTCATCATTTAATAACAGTTCTACTTAATTAAGCATCGCTTACAAATGAATTGCCAGAACGTTGACAAAAAGTATATATTTCATTTATATTAACATATCAGTATTATTAATTGGTTTTTATTTGTGTATATCCGGTCAGTGTGGATTATTTCGATAAATTCGTAACTCATAGATACGAAAGATACCAAAGTCACATGTGGACACAAACGCAGAAAGTAATTATTTTCACATTACCGTGTCGAACACGCCACCTGTCGAGGATATTTCGCGGTAATACCGCTCCGCCAATAAGATTTCTCAAGCCGATCCGCACCGAGTGGTGGCGGAAACATGGAACAAATAGCCGTCTCGGTGTGTCTGCCCAATAGATGGCAGAACTGTTCATTTCAATCACCCACAGTCACACTTTGGTTCGACCTCTGCTAAGTGCTATGTCCAACAAATTGCTAGCGCTCACCAACCCGGGTGCAAATATTGGGAAGTGCGTCATATGTAGTATACTTCGTAACACTACAGACCACTGGCAATAAATCACTTGCAAGAACACACTGATCAGCTCGTAATTTTTGTTGTGCTTTGAGGCTAGTAAATAAATAATGTTCTATGCTTTTGTCATGAGATAAATTTAGAGAATTTCGCCAATACTATACTTTTGTTATAAATGTGTAATACCGTATCTGTGTTCAAAATTACATCTTTCTACTACTACTGGAGGTACTCTAGAATTTTAATGATCATCAGTGAATGAGTATTATTTACTTAAATTTACGGATCAATAACGTCCAAATTAATGACGAGTAAAAGAATTGTATTTATTTAAATCGATATGCAAGGGCATTTTATTTGTGGGAGCTCGGAAAATGTATGCGAGTGTTAGAAATGTGTTGAAGATAGGGGTCCATCGTCTTGAGCTGGGGCGGAAGCGTTCCGTTATTCCCACCCGTCGGACAATGGCCCGACTTGGTGTTGCCTGGCCAAGGTCGAGCGGACAGCCACCTTACAGCTTGCCTCCCCCCGCCCCGCCAGAGACATCGCAAAGGGAACGCAGGCAAAATGCCGCGAATCTGAACGATGGACTGTATCACGTGATTTCCAACCTGCCTATGAAATCATCGATAGGGGTCTTCATGTGTTAATGCAGGGTGTATTCTTTCTGCCCGCCATGTTCCTACGCGGGAGGAGAACGCCATCGCCTTCCGAAGAGGAGGAACTTACTTCTGGCCGGGCCACGGTCCAGAACAGTCGCATTTACTTCTCGCTGGTCCGGAACAGTTGGTCTGGGCTATACAGCGACTTGCCTACGATCACAGTCTGGTGATCGTATATTGCGCTGGAACTGAGAGTGCAACTGACATCAGTGCTGCTGCTATGGTAAAGTATTAAACGCCAGGTCTTGCTTCGTTGAGTTCTTATTGAGACTGCGAATGACCCTGAGCTAGCCGACATTTGATGAACTTTATGAGAGCCTTGCATATCGCGAGTTCCATTTCATTTCTTTGTATTTTTACCGGCGCCCGATACCCCTGTAATATTCATGTATACATGTTGTAGTACTGACTATTCTTGTTGTAGCATATTTAAGTTAGTTAGCTTGAATAAGAACGGCCAATTGTAACGCTAAGGCATTGATATCCTAGTGATTTACATATTAACGATAAAGTTAAATATGCCTAGCGGTGTAGAAGCCATATGAAGACAATAAATTATTTATGTCAGTTTCCTTTGTGACCTGGCAGCTGAATGATTCTTGCAAACCAAATTTTTAATTCATATTAAAATATAATTAAAATCCCCCCCCCCCCTTAATCCTGTACCACCACAATGTGAACCTACCTATATATGTGTACAGAGCCACCTATTCCTCGGCCCACGTGAAGTATGTCAAGTTTAATTACCGGGGGACGTTTCGCCTAATGCGGCTCTACTACGATATTTAGTCAATAGCTGAACCATTGTATTAGCTCTGTTCAACCTGTGCGCTTTTAGTAAGCCAACGGCTATCGAAATTACATTCCACTATTTAAGGAAACAAGTTTTAATACATATACATCTCTGACCAACGAACTTTGTCTAAGTATTTTTATTCCTTGGTAGAATTATTATTATATTGTTATGGAAATGGTTAATTGGAGACAGAAGAGAATTATTAAATATTAATATACTTGAAATCTACAAGCGGAGAGATTCATAGAATATCCACAAAGAGGAAAGTTCATAACTTCCAAACTAAGGTACGGCGTCTTGTGGGTGGTTGGCCCTATGACCACCTCTAACACTGCAAGCCGGCAGTTCTTGTTTAATTAATGATAATTATCACTGGATCAGCAGTTATTCCCACCTCGCAATCGGGAGGACGGCGGTTCAAATCCCCGTCCGGGCATCCAGATTTGGGTTTTCCATGGTTTCCCAAATCACTCCAGGCAAATGCCGGGATGCTTCCTTCAAAAGGCCATGGCCGAATTGCTTCCCATTCCTTGCCCCCCCATCCTTTCCCGTCTCTAAAGACCTCGCTGTTGAGAGACGTAAAGCAGTTTTTTTTTAAAAAAAAGTTTTTCCCACGTGTTAATTAGAAAGGATCTCTTAACGTATCTTTAAGAAAAAAACACACAGCTTAGTTCACGGTCGCGTAAGTTTAATACTTTTAAAAAAGCAATCATGACGTAACACAATTTCAGTTTACATTATTCGTCACAAAATTAAACAATCATTCACTGCGTCCACTCACGAGCCAAGTAGTGCGTATGATCGAGCACGACAACTCTTAACCAAAGATACTTTTCAGCTATACTTATAAATTAAGATACAATTTTACCCCACTCGCTATACACACTATTATCTGTGGAAACCCTATTACATATAATTTCAATTATTTACATTAATTATACTCAAAAAATGGAAACACATAGTATTAGCAACAAAATCATTATTCAAAATCAAAAATAATGTACAAGGGTTACACATAACTGTCACAAGTACTCTAGAATTTCTATGATGATCGGCCACTGAATGTTGTAATCGTACACAATATTTGAACACCTCTAACGTCGAAAGTAAGGAAAGAACGGAAGTAAAGTTTGAATAATTGGTTAGGCTTAATAAATTCCATCCTAATTAAAATATGCCACACGTAATATTATTCTGATATATCCGAAGTCAATTGTGAGAGCGAATAAACCACAGTGAGGATTCGGATGTGACAAACCCAGTGAATAATTACTCTAGTGATTATCTTTGAATACCTAATATAACCTTCGGCTGTTGAATCATCAGATACCAGCATGACTAGTGATTCCGGCGCTGCACCGCAATACATCATATCTCTTGAAAATAAGATAAGATCGCTTATGAGTAATTCCATATAATGACCTTTAGTTGCAATAAATCTTACTATCCGAACTCAACTTCTCAAATGTATGTTACTAAATTAGTATCCTAAAATCTAACATGATGGATGAGAGGTGATGTTATGACCTCATATTCGGGAGGACGCAGGTTCGAATACCAGAATCCAAATTTCTGTTTTCCATGGTTTCCGGAAATTACTCCCGGTGAATGCAGGGCTGGTTGTTTCAGAAGGTCATGATAGTATTTCTCCCCCTTTTTGCCCCCACGTAATAACCTCGCAGTTGAAGAGGCGTAAAACCACATAAAAAAGCAGCCAAAAGAAATGAAAAATCGGAGGAAGCAGTGAGATAGAAAATAGTAGAAATGTCTATAAACTTCACTCTGTCGACAGTTTAAAGAAACAAATCAACAATATTATAATTCGAAAACTGCATAGAAATTACATTCGACGTGCCAGAGCAATGGAATTTGCTAACAATAACAGTAACTTGACCGAATATTAATGTGATTTTATGGAATACTCCTGATTAGACGTTACTTATTTACTCTGTTCTTCTGTTGCAATTAACACTTGTAAGGAAGACCTGGCTTGTTATTTTTTTTTTTTTAATTCAGACGTCCTTAAAGGTGGTAATTCCTTATCGGCGTACTGCGGCGGTTCATAAAACTGTTCACGCATAACGGCTTCAGCAGATACAAACATACACAATTGTTAATAAGTATCCCATTACGCTTTAATATTTCATAAGCTTCCTACAATAGGTTGTTGAGACTTGAGGCACAGGAACCTCAAACTAAACACCTCTCTCTTTGTTCGAAAAGAAATGTGCTTCCCCTTCATTGATTTATAATTTGTTTCTGAAGATCTCTCTAATAACTAATATTCATATTTGTGAAAAAAGAAATCTAAGTCGCTGTTATGACGTTCGTAAGCAGTTTTCGGTAGTATGGTGCATTTAAGTTGCTATAGCTGCGTTTGTCACAAACAATTTTACGTGTAATAGTAACTATCATAAAATACTTTTGTTTTTCAGTTAGTAAAACTCCTTTTATTCTATACTAGCTGATACCCACGACTTCGTTCGTGTTTGTAAAGAATTTTGATTGGTAACTACCGACATGCAACCATCATGGTGCACGATGGGAGACTCAAAGCTAATACCACTCGGAAGCACAAGTGATATGCGCATGGTGTTTATGACTGCAAAGTTAAATATAGGGGCACACATGTCTTTGATCGAAATAGGAAAATGCCTTTGATTGACCACTTACAACCACCATGTCTCCCACACCACCATGATTACCGACGTCTAACCACCACAGTGAGACCACTACCACATACAAACTCCAGCGATATGTGCTATGTATTTGTGTTTGCTAAGTGAAATAACAAAATACCCTCGGTTGACCATTTTCAACCACCACATCTCTCAAATCCCAACAGCTGCCGACATGCCCCCTCGATAGTGTACGATGGGAGACTTGATGCTACCAGCACACAGAATCACTGGTGCTCTACGCTGTGTAGTTGTGGCAGCAAACAGAAATGTAGGTACACACATGTTTTTGGTTGAAATGTTAAAATGTCCCCGACTGATGATTTTCAACCATCTCCCACACCCCCACACCTACCGGCATTCGGCCAATGTTGTGCAAAACGGGAAACTCCGTGCTACTACCAAACATAAACACCAGTGCTCTACGCTACGTATTTGTGGCAGCAAAGAGAAATATAGGGACACACACACACATCTATTTTTATATATATTGTAATGTGACACTCACAGATGTTTATTCAGTCAAGATTACGGTTAACAAAAGAAATGTCCGAGCGTCTTTCCGAGAACTGCCTGAACTATGGTGGCATGACTTCGCTCACTGGCGGGCCTCTTATGGAATACTATCTTTCACGCAGACCACCGCGTAATGAATACAAATAAAAAGGTACACAGTATTATTATTACCATTAGCTTATAACTTATTTATTAGACGTGCCGTATCTAGGACCAAATTCGGTTACAGATGTCAGGCGGTATTTTCAAAGAAGTGACAAAGAAGTGTTTTGATGGTTTCAAGTAAAGCTTTTTTGATTAGTAGAAGATATAATAGCTGAACATCAGTTTGGGTTTAGCAAAAACAATTCTGGCTTTAAAATTAATACTTGAAAAGAGGATCGAGGAAAATAAAGAAATTATTCTTATGAAGTTTGTTGATTTGCAAACAAACAAAAAATTGATAATTTTAGGTGGGATAAAAAATTCAAAATTTAAAAAAGGCAGGTATAAAATATGGAGATAAAATAAAACTTTATAACTTACATGAGAATCAAACAATAACATTAATAACAGATTAAAATTACGAGAGACATGCAACAATTAAAAACAGTTTGAGACAAGGCTACAGTCTATCTTAGTTACTTCTCAAGTTTTCTGTAGAGAAAGAAAATGTGTTCTTATCTTGTCACATAGATTAAATTTTTTTTCCTGTATCTAATAATCTTGTGATATTCACATTGCTCACATCTGGAGTAGTAGAATCGCAGGCTTTGGTGCGCGCGAAGACACGGAAGGCTGCCTGTCGGGTTGTACGTGCTCCGTCCGCAGCGTTGTATAACGAACACGCGAAAGAGCCCTTCCTCTTCTTTCAAATTCACGTCGAGCGCGCCAGGCGTACAATTCAGCGCAGGCAAAATAAATCGTCGAGAAACTCCTGCGAAAGTGGTTTTCCTGGCCGCCCTTAAAGCCGATGTAACCGGCGGTGCAGCTGTTCTCTTTTGCTCACATTACGTCAGTGTTGGGTTGCTCGCGCGCGGTGAGGCCGAATGAGGGTTTCCACGTTTTATTTTCGCCGCGCGAGAGGCGTTCCTCGACTGGGAATATTTAATAGCGTGTTCCGACGAATTGCCCCGTCGCCCTTGGCTGCGAGTTTATACGGCCAAAGAACAAGAGCTCTCTCTCCTCTGCCACGGCGTGTGACGTACGCCGCAAATAAAATGTTCCGCCTCCGCTTTTAAACACTCGAAATGTTCATGCGGACGTAACTGGGGAAAAACTAATTTCACGGAAAAATTTATGAAGTATTTTTTTTATTTTATTTAATGTCTCGTTAAGACCAATACGAGTTTTAACAGCACGGCACCGAACATGATGAACAGTTGTAATAAATGACGGTTTCCTTCAGAATCAACTGTCCGAAGAAAAATTTAGTATTTTAGGAACGTAGAATTAAAACAATATATTATATTATTGAATGTATAGTATGCTATAGGAATAATTTTGTTCACCTGTTATCAGTCATTCGACTGGTATGAGCAATTTTCCATCCATTCTAACCTCATCATCCCTACATACCCGTTACAACCAACGTCTTCAATTATCTGCTTCATATATTATAATCTCTGTCTTCCTCTGAAGATCTTACCTTCGACTGTTCCCTCCACTAACAAATTAACCAATCCAGCATGTCTCAAAAACGATATATCAGCTGGTCTCTTCTTTCTGTAAGCTTCTTCCACAAACTTCATTCCTCACCCTTCATTTCCAAAACTCGTTCATTTTGTACTTTGCCTGTCCACTTAATATTCAGTATTCTTATGTAGCAACACATTTCAAATGTTTCAATTTTCTTTCATTCTGGTTTTTCTTAAGTTCATGATTCGCTAACATAAAGTGCTATGCTCCACACATACAGTTTTAAAAACTTCTTTCTAAGTCCTAGATCACTATTTGAAACTAAAAGATTTCTCTTTTTCATGAAGGCTCTTTTCGTTAGTGCTAGTCTGCTTTTACCATCAATCCTGTATCGGCCTTCAGTTGTATTAGGATTAATCTTAACAGTTATACTTTATTTATTCTTCAAAATGTATATTTCTCGGGATTTTTGTATTTTCTAACAACTGAAAGCCATTTTTTTTTTAAAATATTGAAGACTTCAATTTAAATTTTTGCAATCGTTTGTGAATTGTAGGGTTCCAAGGTGTTGTTTTCTAATAACTTTAATTCATTTCTCTAATCACACTCAACTCATTTTACATTCGCAATCTTTACACTCGTTTTTTATAAAATTTTACAATTTGAAGAATACACAATAAAAAAATTTAAATAAAAAGCCGTAATAATTATACCACAAATATATAATATTTATTTTTTCGTAACATCGTTGCCTACCAGTTGTGATTAACCTTTGTTAATGTGGTTCATACGAAACTTTAAATCCAAATGACAGTGCGTTTGGTTTCATTTATTACATTTTTATTACTACCAATTTGTACAATGAATTGAATTAGGGGTTGCTATTTAATGAAATATGGGTTAGTCTCTTTTTATTTGCTTTATTTTTGTGATATATTTTTCTTGAGGGGCCGATATATAGTAGTTTTCAGTACTACACAAAGTGTTGTATAAAAAGTGTAAAATATTTTTGGAGATGATAGTATGTCCTAAAATAAGACAAAAATGTCTAGTAAAACATTGGGTCGCAAACGCATACTTTAGGAGTTAATAACATATCGTGCAATTTGACCCCCGTCCACGGTAATGCATGAGTCAGCCCTTCATCGTAAGTAATCACGCATTCTTTGAAACAGTCCTGGTTGGTCTTGTACGTGGTTGGTGCACGAAGTAGTTCACCGCACTCGTAAGTGAATATGGGTGTACGCATGTTTACCAATAAATTCAAACGAAACGTGCGTCGTCTATCTAGCAGAGACTCCCAGCCCAGTCTGCTGATCAGTTCTGAGATAGTTCGTAAGAACTGTAGCGAGCGGTCACGAATCGAGCGGCTCTTTCTGCAGTTTCTCTATACAGTCAATAAACCTCTTACGAAATGGATACCAAATGGCACAACAGTAGTCCAAATAACATTCTATATTTTAACATTAATTATAGCTCGGGCCTTGTTGCAAATTTACAATCACAGAAGGTGATATTAAAATGACAGGGTTTGGCAAGGTGATTTAATTTCAGTCTAGCACTCCGTGAGTCGCCAGTATCAATGGCTCAGATTCACACACTCAATTGGTCACACTAATACTACAGTTAGCCTACAAAATAAAAAGAGAAATAGTTAAAGGAATTGATCTATGCTACTTATGCTATTATACTCATGCACTAGTATAATTCTATTTCTACAGGGTAGTAATTATTTACAGGATGTGGATCAGTTAGATCTGACCCCTTCAACAACGTTGGAATGGCAACATGATACAACTAGTATTGTTCCGTATTCCTTGTCTATCAATGAAACTGATAGACCATTTAGCATGGTTCAAAGTTGGAAGCATGCAATTATTCTTTCTATCTCAGTTATCGATATGTAACATTTCAAGTCATCTTGGGGTGTATAACGAGGTATTGGAAAAGAACGACTTGAGTCGACCGTTTGCTTTGAGGATTTCCTTAACTATCATTTTAATTTGAGAGGCTCCATTTCGCCCTCACACATTTTTTTTAGCAACTTTAACTCTCATGAAAGCGTTTTTATTTCACCTGCCCGTCATTTCAACGAAACACACACAGCTAGGCCAGATTCTATAACCAGTCTGTTTCCAGGAATCCAAATTCACTTATTTTTCCATTTACTGTAGGTCCCGGTGGCATTATAAGCTGAAGTTTGAATGACGGTACTAGTACATTTTGCCCTGCAATCCCGCAGAACCTTTTCGACGACTCATACATTTTAATTCAAGAAGAAACCCCTCTGCAGCTAGCGCATCTCTCAAATGTCGAACAAAACCTTCCGTTTAACCGATCAATGCAATAATATTCGTGGAACTTCAGACGCAAACAACACACCTGGGTTCTAATTTTGATTTAATTTTTCCTTCTGAGAAGGTTGCCACACAAGATTTACCGTACAATATCTCTTCAGTTAAGGCAACATTTATTTGTTACGCGCTTATTATAATTGGATAACTGATATTGATAATTCAGTATCTTCCACACTTTTACCATATCTCTAAGTAACATAGCATTAACAAAATATGTTATTTTTTACAGAAAGTGTTCTCTGAAATTCAAACTCATGCAACCTAAAGATAGCAAATCCGTCTTCATTTCATACAAACGAAAGTCTCATTTTAATTTTTAGCAATTGTTGTCATATTTCGGTATATCATAACAACAAATTCTTTTGATATGATCTCACAGATCATGATTCCGGTAATCTTGCAATAATTTCCGCGCATACAATTGAAATATTTTAGCTATCGTTTCAATTCACAATGGTATCTCATGTATATAAATGAGAGACCACATTTCACCATGGGACGTATGTTTCGACGTGCAATACGAATCCCTGAAAGTTGATGGAGAAGGATGGTGACGGCTGGATCCCTGAACCAAAAAAGTGTAACATAAAAGGATGCCACCTCCCCTCCTTGCAACTGATACCCTCTCCCCCTCCCCTCCTTGTAACTGATACACTCCTCCCCTCCCCTCCTAGTAACCTGATACCCCCTTCCCTTCCCCACTAACCTGAGTTCCCCCTCCTTGTAACCTGATACCCCCCCACTAACCTGAGTTCCCCCTCCTTGTAACCTGATACCCTCCACCACTAACCTCAATTCCCCCTCCTTGTAACCTGATACTCTATGCAGGTGTTCCAGTGTAACCTGATATCCCATGCATGTGTCCCGTTGTAACCTGATACCCTTCCACTGACCTTGAAATCTGAGTTCCCTCACCTTGTAACCTGATACCATGCTACTGACCTTGAAATCGAAACGCCCCTTCCCCACTAACCTCAGTTCCCCCTCCTTGTAACCTGATACCCTTCCGTTAACCATGACATCAATACCTTGTGCAGGTGTTCTGATGAAACCTGATACTCGATACAGGTGTTCCTTTTTAACCTAATATCCTACCATTGACCTTGAAACATGATATTCTATGCAGGTGTTCCAGTATAACCTTATACCCTGCCGTTGAACTTGTAACTTGATACTATATGCAGGTGTTCCATTGTAACCTGATACGCTGCCGTTAGCCTTGAAACCTGAAACTATATGCACGTGTTCCAGTGTAACGTGATATCGTACCGTTCACCTTGAAACCTCAGTTCCCCCTCCTTGTAACCCGATACTCTATGCAGGTGTTCCAGTGTAATCTGATACCCTACTCCGCTCGCCTTGTAACCTGATACTCTATGCAGGTGTTCCGGTGTAACCTGATATCCTACCGTTGGCCTTGTAACCTGATACTCTAAGCAGGTGTTCCAGTGTAACCTGATATCCTTCAGTTGGCATGGTAATCTGATACTCAATACAGGTTTTACAGTGTAACTTGATATCCTACTGTTGGCCTTGTAACCCGATACTCTATGCAGGTGTTCCTTCGGTGTAAGTTGATACCCTTTCGCTTACCTTGAAATCGATACCATGTACAGAAGTTTTAATGTAACCTGATACGCTACCGCTGGTCTTGAAATCGATACTCCTCGCTGGCAACAGGTTTTTAATCGACATGCCGCGCCAGAAACCGGTTTGTAATGTGTGTTCGGGCAATCAACCTGCCGTCATTCTGCCGTCATGCTTCGTTCAGTACTGTTGTTCTCGTCTGTGTATCAGCTTAACGCTGATGATTCAAAGCGTTTGACTGTAGGTTTATCGTCTATGCACGAATTTTAACCTATTATAGTGCTCGAAAAAGTTGGGCACGACAAAGTTGCACTAACTGGTATAGAATGCGTGCTGATACAAGTATTGCTGATTTATTCAACGCCGGCAGTGGCCAGACCAACGTACCACTCGGTGATCACATCGTCTCATGCCGAACTGTGGCCAGGGTGAAAACGATATACACTCCTGGAAATTGAAATAACAACACCGTGAATTCATTGTCCCAGGAATGGGAAACTTTATATACACATTCCTGGGGTCAGATACAACACATGATCACACAGACAGAACCATAGGCACATAGACACAGGCAACAGAGCATGCACAATGTCGTCACTACTACCGTGTATATCCTCCTTTCGCAGCAATGCAGGCTGCAATTCTCCCATGGATACGATCGTAGAGGTGCTGGATGTAGTCCTGTGGAACGGCATGCCAAGCCATTTCCACCTGGCGCCTCAGCTGGACCAGCGTTCGTGCTGGACGTGCAGACCGCGTGAGACGACGTTTCATCCAGTCCCAAACATGCTCAATGGGGGACAGATCCGGAGATCTCGCTGGCCAGGGTAGTTGACTTACACCTTTTAGAGCACGTTGGGTGTTACGGGATACATGTGGACATGCATTGCCCTGTTGGAACAGCATGTTCCCTTGCCGGTCTAGGAATGGTAGAACGATGGATTCGATGACGGTCTGAATGTACCGTGCACTGTTCAGTGTCCCCTCGACGATCACCAGAGGTGTACGGCAAGTGTAGGAGATCGCTCCCCACACCATGATGCCGGGTGTTGGCCCTGTGTGCCTCGGTCGTATGCAGTCCTGATTGTGGCGCTCTCCTGCACGGCGCCAAACACGCATACGACCATCATTGGCACCAAGGCAGAAGCGACTCTCATCACTGAAGACGACACGTCTCCATTCGTCCCTCCATACACGCCTGTCGCGACACCACTGGAGGCGGGCTGCACGATGTTGGAGCGTGAGCGGAAGACGACCTAACGGTGCGCGGGACCGTAGCCCAGCTTCATGGAGACGGTTGCGAATGGTCCTCTCTGATACCCCAGGAGCAACAGTGTCCCTAATTTGCCGGGAAGTGGCGGTGCGGTCCCCTACGGCACTGCGTAGGATGCGACGGTCTTGGAGTACGTCCGTGGGTCGCTGCTGTCCGGACCCAGGTCGACGGGCACGTGCACCTTCCGCCGACCACTGGCGACAACATAGATGTACTGTGGAGACCTCGCGCCCCACATGTTGAGCAATTCGGCGGTACGTGCACCCGGCCTCCCGCATGCCCACTATACGTCCTCGCTCAAAGTCCGTCAACTGCACATACGGTTCACGTACACGCTGTCGCGGCATGCTACCAGTGTTAAAGACTGAGGTGGAGCTCCGTATGCCACGGCAAACTGGCTGACACTGACTGCTGCGGTGCCCAACCGCTGCGCAGCTAGCGCCCTTCGACGGCCAACACTGCTGTTCCTGGTGTGTCGGCTGTGCCGTGCGTTTGATCATTACTTGTACAGCCCTCTCGTAGTGTCCGGAGCAAGTATGGTGGGTCTTACACACCGGCGTCAATGTGTTCTTATTTCAATTTCCAGGAGTGTATTTCTATGTTAATACCGATCAAGCCAGCGGCGTCTTCTTTAGAGAATCAACATGGCGAAACCTCATCGACGCGCAGCCTGCAGTGAACAGCGCCTTGGCCATCAAGAAGACGTGGTGCTCGCAAGTTGCAAGATACTACAAGGAGTTTGTCGATATTTTGGCTAGTAAAGTTTAACGTTACTGTCGTATGGCTCCGGTTCAGAAACTGGTTGATCTGCATATCAATAATGTTTATGTGACTCAAGTGACATACAATCCCAGTTCATCATTGGACTATATGCTTTTAAGGTATGAGCTACTTGATTATAAAAATTTACTATTATTGGATGATGTTAGTAATATAGTAATTAAGAATTATGATCCTGGATATGATGTTTGTGGACATTCTGGTTAGTAATGACTTACAGTTCATGAATTGAAGATTGATGTTAATAAATAAATTTAGATGTTTGTATGATAAAAATATAAATAAAAAATTGTGTTTAATTTGATTTCTTTTTTATTCCCCCCCCCCCCCCAATTATTGGAAAATTAAAAAGAAAATACACTTTCAACAACACATAATACATTATAAAATAATTCTTTACAAAGTGTTTTCAGATTATTTTCTTTAGTCCTCGAAGGGGCGGACATCCTAATCTTTGTCCGAAAGCTCCCATGGTTCGGATTTCATATTAAACTGTAGGTGCCCTTAAGTAAGGTAAGGAGCAAAGAAACATGCCACTCTACTTCCAATTCATGGCTAAGTATCTCATTCCCGGGAATTCCAACTAGAAACTTAAACTTCTCTACTCTTTATCTATGTGCTCCAAGGGTTCTAGATATAAAGTCGGTATTTTAATTCTGTCTAGGCAAATCTTAAGGCAGTTACTTCATGTTACTATAAGAACGTAGCATTACATTCGTTCAGGTTTCAGAGTTAATTTGTGTATGCAGGTATAAATATCGAGCCTGGTTGGTGAGTTTTTAATGTTCGGGACTGTCACATGGGAGGTCTCGGGTTCTCTCTTCAGTGTATTCCATTCGTCTTCTTTTCAGATTAATTTCTTGTATGCTGGTCTGAATATCTAGCTAGGCGGATGAGTTTTTAAAGCAAAATAATGAATAAGCAGAGGTTCATTCTTGCTTTTGATATTGGTGTCAGCAGTATCCACCTTACTCACTGGTAATGTTGCTCGCTGTTGGACGAACCACATATCGACAAGATTCTGGGGTTGCTCCAGCTATATATAGACGAGCGAACAAGAAATGTCAGTCAGTCGATAACAATGCCTCCTACGAGGAAGAAGAAGAAGGGTCAAGGCTTCCTAAACAAGCTCGTTGATAAAATGCCATTTGAGGCACACATTCCAATATACCAGTTCTATGGACCTGGGATAAAACTGAAAAAAACGGTTGGCGCTTGGGCAGAAAGGAATCAACCCTCTAGATGCAGCATGCAGGGAACATGACATTGCATATGCCCAGGGGCATGTGCATTGTTAACAGAGCAATGCGTGCCAGGCTAAAGTTGGGTGCAGGCATTAAAAAGAATAAGAAGAATAGTGGTATACTCCCATTAATACCTATTTTTGCAGGGTTGTCAGCTGCTGGAGTTCTTGCAGGAGGAGCCTCGGCCATCGCCAGAGCTGTGAAAGCAGCTCAAGAAGCAAAAAAGCAGTTGACTGAACAGAAACGGCACAATGAAGCCATGGAAGCAATAGCAATCAGAGGTAAAGGATGCTGTTTGAAACCATACCGGAAAGATGGATCAGGATTGAAAAGAAAAGTCAACGCACCCGCTGACCGATGATGATTTACGTAGACATGTAATACGTTTGGGTATACCCCATTTTCGCGGTGTATTCATGCGTGATGTATTACCTCAAAAAATTCATGACCGTGAATGTGGAATCGTGAACCTGGATAGTGCTGAAAATTTTGGAACACATTGGGTTGCATACATCTAGTACAAGGATGGTGTATTGAAATATTTCGACAGTTTTGGTGACTTACCTCCATCATTGGATTTGCAAGGTAACAGAACCCTGTACAAAGTGCAACGACATCAGAAATACGGTACGCACGTATGTGGACATTTGTGTTTAATGTTCCTGCCTGAAAATGTGTGACATTAGTCTTGCACGATCCTTGGTCGGGGTAACACATATGTCTGTGGTACTCTTTTTGTCCGGTAGTAGTTCGGTCTTGGGCTGTGAATACTTTCCACCGATAGATTTGAGTAAAGGCGATTTCACAATCGGGTTGGTAGATTTCCAAACCTACAATTCGATTCCTAACATTGACGAGTCAAATTGTAAATTTCATTACTCGAAGAATAAGGTAGTTATTATACCCACAGGATCTTACGATATTGACGAATTGGCAAGTTATTTGACTCGACACACTAACTACGAAAAGCTGGTTATCTGAGCAAACAACAACTCACTCAAGTGCGAGATACAAACACCGGCGGAAATAGACTTTGCTAAACGAAACTCAATTGGCTCACTGCTGGGATTTTCGAAACGTGTGTTAAAGCCTGGATTTTATACCTCAGACTACACTGTGCAGATATTCAAAGTTAACGCGATACGAATAGAGTGCAGCATATGTACAGGAAATTATGTCAACGATAAGCTGGGGCACACACTAAACGAGTTTTTCCCAACAGTGCCGTCAGGATACAAGATTGTAGAAGTACCACCTAATGTCATCTATCTCCTCTTCACGGTGAAAACGCTCAGCAACATTCACATCAGAATTGTCGACCAGGACGGTAATTTAGTGGATTTCAGAGGAGAAACCATTACCTTGAGACTGCATATAAAGAATGGGTGCTCGTTATAATAACATGCGACATACTCAAACAGTTGTCAGTAGTGAACCGACAGTGAAACGGTTAACACCAACTAACGTGCTCTTTTTACAATGATTAGGCTACACCGTTACAAAAATGGATTAAATGCTTGATATACCGTCAGGTGTGCAATTTCACTAATAGGTGACGCTCAAATAGGTATTGAGTCACCAACCACATACGCCAGCCACATTTAATAACAATGATGAGATTCGAATTCCCAATCAGAACCAGGATAGATATACACTGCCGTGCGAAAGTTATTTGCATATTGAAGGAAGATTCGTCAAATCAGAAGGATCAGGTGCTACAAATTCAATTGCCACATCCAATGCTTTTGCTTCTGATTGAGGAAATTCGGTTAGAACTTAATGGAGTGGGAATTGACTTATATAGAAATGTGGATGTAACAAGCACAATGAAGACGCTTATTTCCGCTAATCCTCAACAAATTGGCGTGTTGAACAACGCTGGATGGATTCAACGAGATCTTGGAAATGGCTACTTTGATGTATGTATACCTTTGAGTATGCTCTTGGGTTTTTGTGAAGACTTTAAACGGATATTTGCAAATGTAAAATAAGAACTAGTACTGATTAGTGCTAGGGACGATACAAATTCATATGTACAAGCTAATCCAAATCCTCAAAATATTAAATTTACCATCAATAAACTCGCATGGGTAGTGCCTTATATGCAAGTAGGCAAAAGAGAAAAACTAGCATTGTTTAAGATTGTAAACAGTGGGAAGCCACTTCGAATTAATTTCAGAAGTTGGGGTCTACTTGAGTAACCGCTGCTTCCTATAAGTCAGTCTCAAATTTGGTATTTGAAGACATCAACGCAATTGTAGAAACCTAGGTTCGTAATTCTAGGATTACAAACAAACAGAAAACGCAACCCGTATCTAAGTGCGGCCACGTTTGATCACTGTAATCTCGTCAATGTGAAAGTGTTATTAAATGATGTGGCGTATCTGTACGAGAATATGTGTTGTACGATAAGTATGCTAGATTCCAGCAGTCTTGCTACGAACAAGATCATCCTTCGCCGCTGCTAAATCATATAGATTTTATCGCAACTGCACCTCACACCATTATTGACTGTTCACTTCAAAATGAGTCTGTTAAGACTGGGCCTGTAGATATTCGTATGGAGTTTGAAAAGCAGTGAGAATTTTCCAGCCAACACCTCCGCCGACTTCCTAATCCTTCACGACCGTGTTGTTGAATACATATCTCTAACGAGTGTTGTGCGGAAGCTCACATAAAACAGGATAGCACTACTCGCCACCACGCAGTATCATGACTAACATCTTCCTGGACGCAAAGGGATTCAAGACGAAAGATGGAAAGTTTATTTTCAAAGATGTTGCCGTGAGTATAGTACGATCAGACACCATTATCACTACACACTGCATTTCTGTAAACTCACCAAAACGTGGAGGTAACGAACCAACAGTTAGATGGCTGACACATAATTATCGTGGAATACACTGGAATGCTACTGGTGTAACCTTCAGTAGACTATGTACTATTTTATATAGAATAACCAATGAAGATGACTCAATTATATGCGTTAAAGGACGTGAGAAGACTAGATGGTTCCAGAAGATTATCAGGAAGAAAGTCTGCTACAATATTAAATGTTTGGGATGTCCACCTCTACGAGAACTCAAGAAAAATAATTTTATAAAACTTTGTAAAGGACACATATTTTGTAATGCTGTATGTGCCGTTGAAAATATATTTTTAATTGCCCAATGGTGCGTGAAATAAAAAACAAATCAGATTAAATACAATGTTTGTTTTATTTATACAAACACGTAAATTTATTATTACTAACAAACTTCAATTCATTAATGTCCTAATTCTCACTAAAATCATCCAAAGGGCGTGAGTAGACTAGCCAAGCGTAAATACGTGATCATATTACCCCAACACGTTTCCAGGTAGCGAGAACCGGTTTTTGTTCACCCGCCCGCTCTACAAAACTGGTTTAGCACCAACAGGTTCCTACCAGCCAGATTTCAAAGTCAGCGGCAGGATATCAGGTTAGAACAGAACACCTGCATAGAGTACCAGGTTACACCACGATGTATCAGGTTACCAGGAGGGGAGTTTCGGTATCAAGGTCAGCGGTAGGGTATCAGGTTACAAGGAGCGTCTAAAGGTCAACGGAAGGGTATCAGGTTATACTGGAGAACCTGCATAGAGTATCGGGTTACAGCGCGGGGTATCAGGTTACAAGGAAGGGGAACTGAGGTTCAAGGTCAACGGAAGGGTATCAGGTTACACCGCGGGGTATCAGGTTTCAAGGCCAATGGCAGGATATCAGGTTACACTGGAACAACTGTATAGAGTATCAGGTTTCACCGCGGGGTATCAGGTTACAATTAGGGGAGTTTCGGTTTCAAGGTCAATGGAAGGGTTTCAGGTTACAAGGAGGGCGAATTGAGGTTAGTGGGGAGGGGAGGGGAATAGGGTATCAGTTACAGGGAGGGGAGGGGTAGGGGATATCGGTTACACATTTTTGGTCCAGGGGATGGGCCGTCACGCAGGTCCATAAGAGCCCAATGGGCCGTAACGCAGGAGTCCCATCTACTAGTGTCCTAAAATACGCGGGTGTGATCGGATGGCGACGGAGATGCCATGCTCTCTCAACTTTTGAAACTATTTGACAGAATTACTGGTTCTACCCCGCACTTTTTTTTAAGACACAACCATATTAACAAGTGCCAACAATTGTGGATCCACTTCATAGCCACATGAACAAAATACATTATGGAAATGATTTACAACATAGAGATTCACCACAAACATCTAAACATAGAAACAACGCCGAGAATGTACTTTCCAGCAAGAGAAAGCATCGCCATAATCTACAACATATCGTTGTTTTGGGGAATATATCTGCTTTGGGCCGTCCTATAAGCCCGTGTAGGGCATTCGCTTGAGGTGTCGGGACTATCGGGGGTGTTGGGTTCTGGAATCAGAAGCAAGCCCTCGGCAGACTGCGGGACACTAGCCCTTTAAGCTGCCGGTGGACTATACGGCATCCCAAGATGTGGTTACTTGGCGTTGCCTGCAGCTTGAGACGAGAGGTAGAGGTTCCACACAATTATACCCGATGATCACTCGTCAAACGTTGCAAGGGTAACGTTACAAAAATAAATAAATAAATAAAAAAAAAAAATAAATAAAAAAAAAAAGCAGATTACGCAGGACGGATTGTAGCACGTACCTCCGAGGACGTCCATAACCCCTTCTGGAGGTGCCGAAAAAACGCGTTTGAAGAAGAGTAACAGAGAGGGAGTCAGTTATTATCAGTGACTAGGATAATATTATTTTGAATGGATGATTTAGGTAAAGGCTTGCTTTCAGATACCAGAAATGTTAGATACTTTTAGCGCCCATTGTGGACGAGAGCTCTTTCAGCAGGTGTTAAAGTGACTCATTACCACGGTAAAATGTTTTCCGAGATAAGTGACTCACCGTTCTCGCCAATCCGTGAGATATCAAAACTGCAGTGTCAGTGGTCTTGTCTGATGAAATATTATATTTTATCAGTTCTGATTTTTTCAAGGTATCGCGAATTTCGATCGCGACTTTCACATAATTGATGCTGGTATTCTCTGAAGTTTAGACACTTAATCCAAATTATGTAGAAATTCCGGTAATAGATTTTAACTTGTTTGTTAGATCTTACCAAGTAGAATTAAGAATAAATAACAGCACGTATCAGTAGAAGTTCCTCGTCAATTATCGAATCAACAACCTCATAACTGCTGTTACTTGAGCAGACAACTTCAAGATTCTTGGTTTTAATTACTTCTAAATGAGTTAAAACACTGAGTAATTTCCATAAATTTACAGAACTAACAATTTCAGTACTATCATAATAACATTTTTCATGTGGAATTACTGTAACTGTCGGAAAATTCTGTTTCTAAATTTTGACTCATCTTCACATTTCGAGATATCTTCAAATTGTTATTTTTTTAGATAATCATGATGCATGATTAACGCTGTTACTGCTAATTTTTACAGTGACATAATCATATTTATGCGGCTAGCAGTAGGAATTAAATAACTACGAAGAAATAACTCCGTTAAATGAAGAAATGGAATCGATACAATCACTTCTTTAGTTGCCTGAATTATATGCAACTTACTGTTATCCATGAATTCGTAATCCCACACTCGAATTTTATTGCTAGAACTGGATATAGAAACCTGAAAGTTCTTTAAACAGTTACTGTGGGCGAAAAAAAGCCTGAGCAACCGATATAACATTTCAGAGATTTACACACGCTATCCGTCTGCCTGTCATTGTTCGGTTACTTTTCAAAATTTCTTGACAAAAATCGTTATTTATCCCCTTCATAACTGTACACAGTATTTCCTTGTCAGATTTAATCAAGACAGGTTTAACCGTTTATTCGTGAAAATATTAGTGTAGATATCTGGTATTGAGAACTGAATAATTTATATTTGCATTCAATATTGACCAATTTTATGTTAAGCAGAATTAGTGACTAACAAATGAAACACATTTAACAGCGTGTGTTACGGAGTAGTGATTTTATATGTTTCTTGCTGATTGGAGGAGCAACACATACGATGGAAAGAGCAATGTTGATAAATGCTGAACCAGGTCAGCTGGACGTAGACGTTTGCCTAACACAGGTAATACGATGGGTTCACTGTTGTTAATTATTTTAATTTTCTGTTTACACTGAAAATTCCTATTGTTTAGATATGACATATTGCTGTACGTTAGAATTTCAGCGCAAGTGTATCGTGTACAGCTACAGAAGCATGTAAATAGGATATCTCTTTGGATAGCTCAATATGAAATATAGGCTATCGACCAGTCAGACATCTTATTAGGTACACTCTTGAGGAGGCGTACTTAGCCTGTGTGTCAGAACTAGGACGGCCAGTTCTTTTCCTCTGAGAGTTAACCACAGAGCGACCAGGTCTAGATAGCACAGCTCTTAAAATTTCCTGGTCACAGCGGAATTCGAACCTGGGTCCTTGGACTTAGTAGGCGAGCCCCTTATACAATGAACAATCGAAACCTTCAAGATATACGTATGGAGATGCAGCATTTTCCCCTTCCAAAAAGTCCTAAGAATCACCCAAGTCTAAAGTGAAAGGCTGAATCAGTTGGGGGATGCTATCCCTCCAAATTCAATCTCTCTGTCGGTCGAGTACTTGCAGCAACTCTAGTCTGGCGTATCTTAGTGGGATCACGAATCTGCGTTTGGTCGCCCTTGCTTAAGGGTCCTCGCGGTTTTTGCGTAAATCAGTGTAATCTTTCATGTCGTCATGGAGGTAAAAATTTAATCCAATCATAGGACAGATCCTTAGCTGACCCGCTCCCCCCTTTCCTCGCGGGACACTTAACAGGTAGTTATTCCCTTTTCTGAATTGTCACCAGGAGGAAAGGTACCATTTTAATGTCAACTGTCCAAACAATAAGCATTAAAAATGTGGAAGATATTCGTTCTATTTGTTTGCGCTAGCTTGTTTCTGTTAGCTTTCCTTAAATTTTACCTGTGTGGAAACAAATTATTTGAATTTTTTCTAAGGAAAACAAATGATTATTTTGGTAAATTTTCGTAAAAATGAATCTGTAATGCTACAAACAGCAAATGGTTGGAAATATTGATACACAAAGAAAAAAAAATCCTAAGCGAAGATCGAACACTTGACCTATTGCTAACTAGCAGAACGTTATAAACCATTACACTATTTTTTCTACTTCTCTGCTATAGCTTCTATACATGTATGTATCAAGCATGTAAAACTTTAGGATTTTTTTTAAGTATATGTTACATGTGTGTGTTAAAAAAAAAAAAAAAAAATATCGGATGCCCTCAAGGACGACTGGTGTGGAATACTGTACCTGAAGATTTCTCCTCGTTAGTGAATTAACGCTTACGACAATCTTTAATTAATATGGATGCTCCGGCGGCTATTTCGTTAGTCAACTATTTGCCATTTTGTTTTTGTTATTATTTTACTATACTAAGACCATGTACCATCCGCTAATGTTAGTCTTAAATTCTTTCGGCGCATACGGCAAACTATTCAGCAATTCCCTTTGCAATTTGTACCATTGATCTATTCCAGCGTTTAAGGCCTTTGTTAATACGCATGCGCGTTTAGGTACGAGATACCTGACGAAGTCAAAGCATGAGTTATACTAAATGTATGACAAATTTATACGAGATGTTCCGATTTTTACCAAATGTCTCAGCATTTTATATGTGGTAATGTTCGCGAATTGAATATCCGTCGGTGCACACGTGAAGACTTCATTTCAAGCACACGTCGGGAAAGTCTCCTTTCTTACACGCGAATTGTCAGATACACAAGTTCCGATAAGAGAATCCAAGTGTCAACGTATCTTAAGGAAAGAAATTAGAAGCAGAAGGTTGAAAGTGAAATTACGATTACGTTGAAATTGTTGAGTTATTTCATTTGATATACGTGATACGTATATATGTGTATATATACCATTATTATTTCCAATTTACTTATAATTGTACTAAATCTAACGATGGATACTGTACATTAGCTGTTAAGAAATTATCATAAAAGCCGAGTGTTATTATATTAAATGTTATTGCGCACACCAACTACACTCGTACTTCAACCAGACTTAACATATTATTCTATAGGATTTGCAAATTTTATTGGGTAAGAATAGTTATGGAACTGTAATTGTCATCTCATTATACTAATATTGTATCACTGATTGATTTTATAAGCCATGTGAAATAAGGCGTGATTATTTTTTTTTTTTTTTTTTTTTTTTTTTTTTTTTTTTTGCTGTCATCAGTCTTTCGACTGGTTTGATGCAATCCTCCATCCATTCCTATCCTGTGCTAACCTCTTCATTTCTACATACCCCTTACAGCCGTCCGCAATTATCTGCTTCATGTATTCTAACCTCTGTCTTCCTCTACAGTTCTTACCTTCGACTGTTCCCTCCACTAACAAATTAACCAATCCACCATGTCTCAAAATATGACCTACCAGCCTGTCTCTTCTTTCTGTAAGCTTCTTCCATAAACTTCTTTTCTCACTCATCATTTCCAAGACTCGTTCATTTCTTACTTTGTCTGTCCACTTAATTTTCAGCATTCTTCTGTAGCACCACATTTCAAATGCTTCAATTTTCTTTATTTCCGGTAATCCTAAAGTCCATGTTTCGCTACCATAAAGTGCTGTGCTCCACACAAAGAGTTTTAAAAAGTTCTTCCTAATTCCTAGATCAATATTTGAAACTAAAAGATTTCTCTTTTTCATGAAGGCTCTTTTTGCTATTGCTATTCTGCTTTTAACATCATTCCTGCTTCGGCCATCAGTGGTAATTTTACTTCCCAAGTAACAGAATTCATTTACTTCTCCTATTGCATCCGATCCTATTTTTATATTTAATCTACTTGTATTGGTATCATTTCTGCTTCATTTCATCACTTTTGTCTTGCTTTGATTTATATTCAGGCGTGATTACATTACTTTAAAAGATCAAACAGCAAATGTAAAAAACTAATGTAATTATTGAAGGTGGCCGTATGGTCGTAGACCGAATGCAACGATGAATAAATAATAATAATAAAAAAATAGCAGATAGTCTGACCTTGTCTCGCGTGTTTACGTGAAAAACAGCTTATTTGATATTTCCCTCGCCTTTCCTTCGTTCGTTTTCACCGTGTCAGGACTTGAACGCACAGTATGATTCAAAAAAGAGAATTCTTGACTGTTTGTCAGGAGTATTAAATCTTTGTAACTCTGAGCCATGCGTGTATCAAGTCGATACAGTCTATTCACAGATGTATAATCAGCCGAGAATACGGTAAACAAAAGAACTGTCGGAGCGTCGTTCTGAGAAATGCCTGACGTATGGAGGCCTGACGGGGGTCGTTGTACTACCATGCTCACTGGCGGACCTTATAAAATACTATCTTTCACACAGACCACCGCGTAATTAATAAAAAAATACTAGAACATAATATTTTTATTATTATTATTACCATTAGTTTATAAATTATTTATTAAACATTCCGTCCCTATAATCAAATTGTCTGCCGGAATTTTGTTTTGATGGTCTGAAGCAAAGCTGTTTCGATTAGGAACATCCGCGTATGACCACACACTGCTCGTTGATAAAATAATTTTAATTTTGTTCTGTAAAATTACTTTCAGAGCATTTTTAGTATTCTGCTCACTGTAGCGTTATTTTAAGTCCAAAGTATGATGTGAAATGGCGCTGTACAGTAAAAGTGACAGAAGTGCAGCAAAAGAAGAAACAAAAAACAAGCTCGTATACGCAGCAGGTATAGTTTGTTGTATTTTATTAATTAATGAACAATTTTGAATGAGATAAGGAGAATGTTTCCGGCAACACCTCAAGTGGGGTGAAAAAAATGAAAAAAAATTCCTGAAAAAACCTGGGAAAGAGAATTTCCCCAGTTATTCATCATTTGCAGGAGTGGCTAGTGTCAAATTTCATTCAGAACATTTATGATATAGAAAAACTCGTATCGCATATATCAGTTGTGTCCACTATAGGCACACTCTAATTTTAAACATAGTCTGTTAAGAGAAAACGATACAAAATGTCTTCTGGAATTAATAGGGAAAAATGCTATGTGTTTTAAATAAGGCGATTGGAGCTAATGAGATTTCTGCAGAACATCGGAAATTCCTCGGGAAAAAAGGGATCCAAGCATTATTCTAATGCAAACAGTTATGAAACAGGAGAGATTCATACTAAGTTAAATAGAAGTACAATCTTCACAGTTCCGAATTCAAATAAAAATAGTGTGAGACAATGATGCATTCTATCTCAGTTACTGCTCAGGTAGTCTGTAGAGGAGAAAATGTGTACTTTATCTTGTCGCAGAGTTTAAATTGTTTCTTAGATCTAATAGTCTTGTGATATTCACCTTTCTCACATCTGGAATAGTCGAGCTCTCCTCTGGCACGCATTGTAAAGTACCGCCTCCGCTTTTAAACAATGTATCTGGGGAAAAACTAATTTCACAGAAAATGTCTGAAGTATTTTTTTTCTTCTGATTTAACATCTCGTTTCAGAATAATACGAGTTTTAACTGCACGACAGCGAACACGAAGAACACTAGTAAGAAATGTCGTTCGCCATCAGAATCGCCGTTGGTGATAATGAAGAGGTAAGTAGTATTATCCCTCGATGTGGTGGCAGGTGTGACATTTATGCCTAACCCCCGTCCATTATATTTGCTATTGAATAATTATTTTGTTGCTAACACTATGTGTTTATCATTGTTTTGAATATAACTAATGTAAATATTTGTAATTAAATGTAACAGAATTTCCGCAGATAGTAGTGTGCATAGCAAATGGAGTAAAATAGTATCTTAGGTTGTGAGAATAGTTGAAAAGAATCTTTGGTTGAGAGCAGTCGTGCTTGAACGTTCGCACGATTTTGGCTCGCGAACGGGTCCCAAGTGTGATTTTAATTTTGTTACGAATAACTACGAAATAGGTTGTGGGTTTCGTTTACTAACAATTCTTTTTTGTGAATAAACTGTGAAGAAATGACTTACCAGAAATCTACATTCAATTCGGCATTTAGAAGATAGCCAATAACAACGAATTTTTTCACACTGTACTTAAACCGTAGGGTATTCTAATTTAGGATAGGTTTCTTAGTCTAGTAATCTCTGTTATTAAAAAATAGATCATCGAGTTCACAACCGAAATTTTGTTTTGCTTACTATTAACGTCTAGTCTAAAATTTGTTCATCAAACTATTTAATCTTAACCTTTTCGACATTAATAGTTAATGTTACGCTAAGATATTTACTTTCGGCCTTCTACAAGTCTGTCCCCACCCAATAATTATAAATTAAAGGTTGTATATGATTCCAGGGTGGGGACAGAATTGCTTCTTGAAAGCAGGAAAAGTCATAAAGTTTGATAGTAAACTCAACTGGGCAGAGCACATTCGAAAGGTAGCAGGAAAAGGTTAGAAATTCTTCACTTACTGGAGCGAGTGCTGAGAGAATGTAGCAGAGAAGCTAAGGAATAAGGTTATAAAACACTTGTCAGACAATTGCTTGTATATGGTGGGGTAGATTAGGATCAAAATGTTGGCTATCAAGTACAGAAGTTGGAAGATGTGGAAAGGAGAGTGGCTAGATTTGTGTGTGGAAAATACCGCAAGATGCACTCAGTAACTAATATGAGGAAGGAGCTGGATTGTGAGTGATTGAATAACAGGAGGAGGGTGAAGAGAGTGCTGGGCGTGTACTAGTCGTAAGTTTATGATGGTTCTAGGCGTGGTATCGAGGATACTGGTCGAAGAATTAGGAACAGTGCATGGAAACTAAAGTATATTATGTGAACCGTGGTGCTCCACAGTACCAATCACAATAGGCGCAATGATCAATAGCTTGAAGGGTCAAAATTACTCTACAATGGACGTACCAGGGGTTTTCAGATGTTACCAATCAGGATAGGCGCAATGATCTATCAATAGGCGCTAGAGGTGTCAAGATTCACATAGTTCTAATTTTTTTTTTTTTTTTTTTTTTTTGCTGTCTTCAGTCATTAGACTGGTTTGATGCAATCCTCCATCCCTTCCTATCCTGTGCTAACCTCTTTGTTTCTACATACCCCTTACAACCCACGTCCTCATATATCTGCTTCATATATTCTAATCTCTGTCTACCTCTACAGTTCTTACCTTCGACTGTTCCCTCCACTAACAAATTAACCAATCCAGCATGTCTCAAAATATGACCTAAAAGCCTGTCTCTTCTTCCTGTAAGCTTCTTCCATAAACTTCTTTTCTCACCCATCATTTCCAAAACTCGTTCATTTCTTACTTTGTCTGTCCACCTAATTTTCAGCATTCTTCTGTAGCACCACATTTCAAATGCTTCAAGTTTCTTTCTTTCCGGTATTCCTAAAGTCCATGTTTCGCTACCGTAAAGTGCTGTGCTCCACACATAAAGTTTTAAAAAGTTCTTTCTAATTCCTAGATCAATACTTCAAACTAAAAGGTTTCTCTTTTTCATGAAGGCTCTTTTTGCTAGTGCTATTCTGCTTTTAACATCATTCCTGCTTCGGCCATCGGTTGTAATTTTGCTTCCCAAGTAACAGAACTCACTCTCTTCTCCTATTGCATCCGATCCTATTTTTATATTTAAACTGCTAGTATTGGTATCATTTCTGCTACATTTCATCACTTTTGTCTTACTTTGATTTATATTCAGTCCAAAATCTTCCTTCAATATTTTGTTCATGCCATTCAATAACTTCTCAATATCCTTGGCCCTCTCTGCTATCAAGACAATGTCATCAGCAAATCGTAGCATACTGATTTTTTCTCCCTGAAAATTTATGCCACATGGAAATTTTTCTTTGACTTTCTTCATTGCTTCTTCTAGATACAAGTTGAATATTAACGGGGATAGACTACAACCTTGTCTCACACCCTTTTTAACCGATGCATGTCTCTCGTGATTCTCTACTTTTATTACAGCCACTTGATTCTTATATAGTTTATAGAGTATTCTTCTATCTCGATACTTTAGACCTGACTTCTTTAAAATTTTGAACATCTTGTCCCACCTAATATCCGGTACTAATATCCGGTACTAACTCTGGCAGACTGCCGACCGTTACCTCTAAAGCTATTTGTGAGTTACCCACTCCCAAGTACTGGGCAACGGATACTCGTCAGTATTGGGAGATCACGAAAATGACCGCGATTGGGGCTCTTCAAACGCTGCATGCGAAGCCTTGGTAACAGGCAGGTAGTTTTGTTAGAGTACGCAGGACGGGTAGTAGCCCTATTTGGAGGTACCGAATAAAAAGTGTTTGAAGGAGAATGACAGAGAGGGAGTGAGTCATCACCAGTTACTAGGATAATATTATTTTGAATGGATGATTTAGGTAACGTCTTGTTTTCATATCGCGGAAATTTCCAGATGCTTTTAGGGTCCATTGTGCGACGAGAGCTCTTTAAGAAAGAGTGACTCATTACCATGATTATATGTTTTCCGTTAGAGAGTTTTCGATAAACTAAAGTGATAAGTGTCTTGTTACTTCAAGCCCATTAGCGTTCTCACGATTCTTTATGCACTGAGATATCAAAATTGCAGTGTCAGAGGTCTTGTCTGAAAGAAATTGTTTTTCCAAGGGTTCGATTTTCGCATCATTGATGCCGGTATTCTCTGAAGTCCGGGCATTGAAGTTACATCATGTAGAAATTTCGATAGTAGAGTTTAACTTGTTTGTTAGTTCTTACCAACCAGAATTAAGAAAAAATAACAGCATGTATAAGTAAAAGTTCCTAGTTAGATCCAACAACCTCACAAATGAGCAGACAACATCAAGATTCTTGGTTTTAATTACTTCTAAAAAATTTATTACACCGAGCAATTTTCAGAAATTTACAAAACTAATTTAAATAACATCATAATGATATTTTTCATATGGAAGAACTGTGATTGTTGGAAAGTTATGTTTCTAAATTTTGACTCATTTTCACTTTTCGAGATATGTTCAAACAGTGTGCTTCTTTTTTTTTTTAGATAATACATTCATGTTATATGTTTAACGCTGTCACTGCTAATTTTATATTATCTTAATCACATTTTTGCTGCTAGTTGTATAAACTTATTCACTACGAAGAAATGACTCCGTTAAATGAGGAAATGCAATCAATTCTCTCATTTCTGAATTATATGAAACTTACTGTTACCCACTAATTCGTAAGCCTACATTTTAATTTTAATGCTAGAAATGGATATAGAAAGCTGGAAGTTCATTAAATAATGTCCTGCAAACTGATTGCTAGAGAAACAAAGCCTGAGCCACCAATATAACATTTCAGAGATTTACACAAGCTATCCGTCCATCTGTCCTCGTTTGGTAACTTTTCAAAATTTTATTTATCCCCTTCCTAACGGTACACACTATTTCCTTGTCAGATTTCAACGATATGGGTTTAGAAGTTTAGTCATGAAACCGAAATAAACCGACAGAGTTACTTTCGTATTTATAATACTAGAGTAGATTTCTGGAATCGACAACAGAATAATATATACTTGCATTCAGTATTACAGCGATCAATTTTATGTTAAACACAATTCGTGACTGACAACAGAAACACGTTTGGAAGGTTGTGCTACTAAATGGCGATTTGATGTGTTTCATGCTGATTATAGGAATTACTAACCCGTAGGAAGAAAAGAGTAATGGTGATAAATGCTGAACCAGGTCTGTTGGACGTAGATGTATGCAAAACACAGGTATTACATTTGGTTGTTGATTACTTTAATTTTCTGTTTGCACTTAAATTCTTTCGGTGCTTATGGCAAACTATTCAGCAATTCCCTTTGCAATTTGAACAACTGATCAATTCCCCCATTTAAGGCTTTTTATAATACGGATGCACCTCTAGGTTTGAGATGCCTGTCGAAGTCAAAGGTAAACTGATTATGTATTACACAAATTGCATAGGAAATTTATGCGAGATGTTCCGATTTTTAGAAAATGTCTCAGCATTTTATATGTGGTAATGTATCGCTACTTGTCAGATATACAAATTCTGACACAAGTTTCGATAAAAGAATGGAAGAGTGAACGTAGCTTAAGGAACGAACTTAGAAACAGATGTACTGAAGTCAAATTACCAGTACGTTGAAATTGTTGTGTTATTTTATTTGACGAAATATCCCTTAAATGACTGAGTGACCATTAAAACACTAACAACTTTGAAAAAGTGAAATCAGAATTGCCCGCGAAAGTAAGTTGTTCTCGAAAGAATAACGACACCAAAAAAAAAAAAAAAAAAACGTTAGTTCCTTAGACGATCTTACAGTAAATCCCAAAAGGTTTGTTGCCCTGGCTGGAAACTATCCTCACTGGAATCAAGCTTAAAATGAACGAAACTCACGATGCAAAGGAATAACAAACATTTTGGTGAGAAAGAATCGATAAAGGGACAACACAAACAAAAGATAACTAAATGTGTATATCCTTTTTGTCAGTGACGTCCAGAAGGATTATTCGGCCTCCAGTTGACAGACTTTCTATAATAATTATCGTGTATACAAAGCATTTTATCATACTTTACATGAACAGATAAAAGATTTGCTAGAGGTGATTGTCAGTGCACCGACTATAAGGAAACATCTTAAATACACTGTGACTGTAGGCGAAAAATTCTTCTGTGTATAGAATTTATTTTAATCAAAGTTAATTTCGTTGAACCACAGATATATTATTGTTAGCGGCATCTCTGAAGAGTGGAGTCTTTGGTTGTTCGGTTTCAGTAAGGTAATAGTAGTGGGTGGGGGGGGGGGGCGATTGGCATGCGCAGACCGTGCTCAAATTTCTGGCTCTGCGCATGACGTCACCACAGGAGCACTTTGTGTTGGAACATTTCAGTATAGGGGCACGTGCTGTATTTCGATTGTGATTTTGCTTATGACTTGGTTTAAATTGTGCTAACATGCTTGGATGTGCTGTCGCCGGCTGTACAACTTACAGCAGAAAAACTAAAGGTACTGGCAGAGATAATACAAGGGTACTGGTATCACTTATCATACCTTTCCAAAGGACCTAGAGCTCAGGAAAATATGGGCTCAAAAGTGTTATCGCAGGGATGATTTCAGTACAGCGGCAGCAACTGCGAGTTCGCAACATTTTGTGCCAGAAGATTATGTTCGTGATTTGCCAGCTGAGTTACTAAATTTGCCTCCAAAGAAAATACTTAAACCAGTTTCTGTGCCGACTGTTAATCTTCCTATTATGATGTTTAATGCTCCTTGCACTTCTACTGCCGTTCAAAGTTCACCAACCAACATCAGTCAAAACCAAAGCAGCAGAACTGATAGATATCAAGCCAGATATGTGAGGAAAAGATCTGTTGAAACCGTTGCCGGTGTGTCGCTTAAAAAAACAAAAATGGACCAATGCACTTCAGCCTCAAATTTTGATTCTGATGATGTTGTGTTACTAAAAATACGCGTGAAAGATCTTGAAGAGAAAACAAAAAAACTGGAAGCTGCATGTTTAACTTTGAACATTAAGAACAAATATCTGCGTGAAGAATTGAGAGCGCTTCCCAGAAACAAACAGAGCTCAAGAATAATATCGAGAAATTAGTCCACAACCAGGCGACAAAAGTACTGAAAAATATATTTTCGGAAAACCAGATTAAATGTTTACTATTAGGAAAGAAACATGTTAAGTGGAACAGTGATTATATTTGCAAAGCAGTGACATTAAGAGCTGTTCCCAATAAGTGCTATTTGTTTTTTAGAAATAAGCTTCGTTTTCCGCTGCCAGGTTAGTCAACTTTGAAACGGAGTATCTCCCGTTCTTTTCACTGTCTGACTGGTGTGCAGCAAGATGTAATACTGCTAAAAAGCCCAGGCATTAACATGTTCCGATGCTGAACGTGTGTGTGTCTTGTCATTTGTTTAAATGAATGTGGATAGTAGCATTGTTTACGACCAGAAAGAAGATCGTATTACAGGGCCGCATAGTAATGTAAATTTGCTATGATTCGTGATCTTATCAGTGGCTGGAAACAGCCCATATACTACAATTTCAACTTTCAGATGACAGCGGCATTGTTAAAATCAATTATTTGCAGCCTTGAATATGCCGGCTACAATGTTGTTGCTACTGTTGCTGATCTCGGCACAAAAAATCTCTGTGTTTGGAAAGAACTTAATGTAAGTCATACATGCTTCCAGAATCCGATAAATACTGATAAAAGAATATGGGTGTTTTCAGATGTTCCTCATCTATACAAACTGCTAAGGAATCATTTTATTGATGACGGGTTTATTCTTCCGAGTGGCAAAACACGTTGTGAAAACAGTGGTTGAAAAATTAATTGTATTGGATAGTGGTGAAATAAAAGTGTGCCCCAAGCTTACGCAGTTTCATGTATCAGTTAAAGGAAGTGAGCGCCAGAGGGTATATTTAGCATTGCAACTGTTTTCTAACACCACAGCTCAAGCAATACGCTATTTCATGACAAAGAATAACACGTTGCTAATTTTTTCCAGCTTGCCAACAACTCATTTGACATTATGAATAGTAGAGTACATTTTGACAACAAGCCGTTAGCATGTGGATAAGGTGTTCACCATGATATTCAAGAAATAATTTTGAGACAGATGTATGAATGCTGCGAAAAAATGCGAGTTGGTAGATCAAAACAGCTTCTTCCATTCCAGAAAGGATTTATGATAACCATCCGATCTGTATTTGATCTGTACTCCGATCTGCAGAGTTTAAAAATGAAATACATTTTGACAGCTCACCTGAATCGAGATTGTTTAGTGAATTTTTTCTCTCAGATAAAGGCATTGGCTACTATTGTTGGGAAAAAATACTACTCACATTCCCCTATCAAGTGAAACGTCCGTAGAGATGGATGAAAGTCAGGTTATTTTAACATCACAACTTCTACAGGGGATATTAACTGACTTGTCTGAACCACTGGCTCTGATTGAAGGTGATTCCGAACTTCAAGATTTGGAAGCTGATATTGATCAGTCTTCATTTACAGAAGGACCAGACTGCGCAATTGAAGGGTTTAATTATGTTTCTGGTTACATCGCTCACCGAGGAAGAAAATTCGATGCTACAATGGGAACATCTAGCTACATTTTTAATGTGTCCGGCTGCATCTACATCAAAATCTGGATGAATAGAAGTATTATCACGCGGAAGCCTTATTGTACCATACCATGATTGGTTAAATAAATTGTCACAATTTGAACTAATTTTTATGGATGTGAATGGTTGTGATTTTATGTCGAATGAAAAGAATATTGTTAAGAGAATTTATACCAAAATAACAGAAAAATATCCAGAGGTGCCAGAGCAAGTGATAAAACTCTACGTAAGGACAAGAATATTCATTCGTTCACGTTACATGAATGCAAATCTTAAAATGCAAAAGGCAGCAGCGGCACATAGGAGGAAATCTCGTCAATTCCTCGCATCGTCCGTTCCAGATGCGGAGAAAAACTAACATAACAAGGTATGTGAATCACACTATCAAATACTTAAAAAATTTCATTGAATTAATTGCTCTGGCATCTGTAACTTGAATAGTTTTGAACAGCAGCGCGCTTTGCTCATTTGCCGCTTGTATCCGTTGTATGTGTTTGCTTCAGGAGTGACGTCATTTCAACAGCCAATCGCCGCTCGTGTCACGTAGTAAATCACAATCGGAGTCCTTGGGCGTAGCAGGGTCGTTGACGAAACGCTTACTTTAATGCAACGAAGCTTTATTAAACAGTTGGCACAGTACAGAAGCACGGAGCGAACTGACTCCTGCTAGAAAGGAGTGTCGCTTATATAGTAATGAAGAACAGTCTAGAACAGCGGTTCCCAATTAGTTTTTCTCGAGTACCACATCAAGAAAGAGCTCACTATCGCGTACCCCCATTATAGCTGAAATTATAAATAATTGCGTTTATCCCAGTCGAATGCTTCGCACAACAGCATTACAGAAATATAATTCTCACACACAGTTTGTCTTAATATATATTTTTGGCGATTACTGTTTTCCTAATTCTTTGTTTAATTATCGGAGTGATTACCTTAGCCAAGTGGTTACCACGCATACCCCTTGAAGCAATCTCACGTTCCCCTGGGGTACGCGTACCACTAATTGGGAACCACTGGTCCAGAACATTAACACTAGTCACAACAAGAACATTTCAGAACAGTTTACACAAAGTTAAGAAATTAAGATTTTACAGGACTTATTGGATTCGATTTAGTCCCACAGTCTCTTAATTTAACCACTACCCTACAACAGTCTTTCCTTCTTCATCGCCTGATCCTCTTGATGTGCGACACTTCAGGCCCTACCTTTAGTAGAATTACCTTGTGTAATAGCTACGTATGGTCGTATAAATCTGATGGATGTATAATCATAAGCGTATAAAGGATTGTAAAAGCAGGAAGAAACATTAATAAGAAAGCAGAAGAGAGAAATAAATGTGTGATCAATAAATAATAAAAATATTATAGGAATTATGAATATAAATATGTGAGTCTTTCACACAAAGATGAATGTGAAGGAATCGCAGTCACGTAAGTACAACTTTATATGAATAATTGTGAAAGTATCGTTTTACGACCCGTTACAATTTACGCGGAAAGTAAGGTCAGAGGGTTCAAGTTAACGTCGCTAACTTAAGATAAAATGATTGTATCAAAGCGCGTGTGACTGAGGCTTTGAATGTGTACCACCAATATTACCGGATATTGTGGTTCGGTTGAAATTCAGCCAGGACCAGAAAGAATATTGATCCTTCCTGTACAGCAAAAGGCACGAGGAATTTAGTTATCAGTTATTTATGCAACATTCTTAAGCACTATGTCACGATGTGTCGTCATATATCGCGACGTAAACTAATCTCGGTTAGAGTGGTTATGTAACCTGTTTCTCGAGACCCTCAGTGATGATTATCTCCTCGCTTTATCAGTGTCACATAAAGCCTCGCCCAGACGCATTGAGCACAGCTTTGTGACAGGAGCGATAGCGTCGAGACATACTGTTCCACGTGTTCCTGGTACTCCAAGCAACGGAGGTAGCAGGCAAGTTTTTTCACGGATTCTGACAGTCAATGAAGGGATTCTTTTGTGAAAGAATAATATTTTAAAGAACGTTTATGATAATTTACATAGATAGTAAAGACGTAACACTACTTACAGTGCCGTGCTAGTCACGACTGCCATAACATCATTCGTCTCAGACTGATTTGTGACAACTGGTGACAACATACATGGTAACTGTTAACAAATAACAAGTAGCTTTTGTTTTAGGGCGTTAATGCTGCGCCATGACTCGTAGATAGGGTTTAGCTTCACGCTATGTAAAAGTGCAAACACACACAGACTTTAATGTCTCATCTGGTTAGAACCTAAGGATGAGCGTCGAATCTGAGGAAAATTAAGTAGACCTACAAACTAATTATTATTATTTGCTCCATCACTTCAATCAGGGTGATTCAAAATGATTGTCGGGGTTTCATGAATTTTTTACCGGCTGTGTTAAAAATACAAGTATTATCTTTACAAGGATGAATAGACAAACTCTCAAAGTTTTGTTTTGTAGCAGCCGCTAATCTTGTAGTTACAATTTGTTCGCCAGATGTCAGTGTTTGCAATATGGCAGCTAACGCTATAGATAAGGCTTTTTGCACTCTAGATTTTCAAGTGTGTCAGTCAGTTACCGTTGTCCAAAGGCTCTTTCAAAAAAAATTTATGAAAGGTGCACCTTCAGACAATTCCATTCGGAGGTGGTATGCGCAGTTGGTGGAGAAGGGCTGCTTATGCAAAGGGAAAAGCAGTGGGCGTCCTTCTGTGTCGGAAATCGACGTGAACCGCGTCAGAGAAGCTTACCAACGTAGCCCGCGGAAATCTACAAGAAGAGGCAGCAGAGAACTGAATGATTTCATATTCAAAAAAGATGGTGCTCCACCTCATTTCCATCAGGAGGTCAGAACATTTCTCAACGAACAATTGCCGCAGCGATGGATAGGACGCGGAGCCGACAGTGGCAAAATGCTCATGGCTTGGCCACCTCATTCACCAGATTTAACCATATGAGATTTTTTTCTGTGGGGTTACGTCAAGGATCAAGTTAAATCTTCCTCCTCTACCTGCGACTATCCCGCAACTGAGAGAACGGATCAGGGCCGCCTTTCTAAACATTTCTGATGACATGCTGCGTCGCGTGTGGGATGAAATGGACTATCGCACAGATGTGTGCAGAGTGACATAGGGCGCACATATCGAACATTTGTAATGGATGTAAAAAAACTTGATGAATTTCTTTACGCATCAAAATAAGATTCAAATTCGTATCTCAATTGTGCTAAGTGTAGGAATTTTTTGATAACCTGATAATAATTTTGAATCACTCTATCTACTTGGGGGAGAGAGGGGCTGGTGGGATTCTGAAGGATTATGGCTTAATGGATTGTTGCGATCATAGAGAAGTAAGACGATTGTGGATAAGGAACAGTACGAAACTTGGGGAAATGGCTACTTAAAGAAACTACCCTACATTCGTCTCGCGTGATTTCGGGAAAAACTGTAATTGAAATCAAAATGGCTTTATCGGCAATTTAACCTGCCTCCTATGTAACTTCAACCGCTCACACATCCGTTACAGAGGTTACTGTGTTACTGTAGAGAGAGGATTTATAAAAAAAATGGTATGTAGGTTTCTTCTCCACAATCTTTTCCACCCTATCGCTATCTGCACGTTCACAAGACAAACATTTAACAGTCGTAAGTGTCAAATTCCAATGTTGTAAAACACATCAAGTAGTTGTGTACAGAAACTTTTAATCCCAATGTATAAAATGGCAAAAAACCGTAATTTAAGAGCTTTCTGCTTCTAATCGCGATTTTCAATAAACTTTCTTCACCTATAGCAGTTACATCAGAATTTATGTTTGTCCTACGACAGCAATCTGTCTGAAAATATTAGAGTTACAATGGTTGTTTGATTTGTTACAGTGCTAATATTTAGTTCTATGCGATTTCCTCTCATAGGTTTACGTAATGTTTTGTTTTCCTTGACGACGGTGCATAGTTATTATAGTCCAGCTACAGAAATAATGGTCGACTTGGTTCACAATTAGAGAAATAATACCACCAATAAATTATTTGTTTCTGACAGGTAAAGTTGGTTCAAGTTTAAAACAATTATTTTAGAATAATTGGCACAGTTTGAAATAGAAACTAAACTTGCTTCCGGAACGTTGAAATACGATGTGATTGCTACTCGGCTTACAACTGATTAAGAAACATTGGTAACTTTCAGTTATTAGATATTCCTTAGGTTTATTATTCCTTAACACTTAGATAACAATCAAGGAAATATTATAAGCATAAGCAATGAGTAGGCTCGAAATGTTTAAAAACGAAATAAACATAATTTTCAGAAAAAATATAAAATACTTAGACTTTAACCGAGAATCGCATGTTGACAAACCCAGAACGTTAACCACACGTCGAAACAGCTTACGCTTCTCTGATACTTGTCAGTGTGTAAACAATGCTGCATATAAAAACAGTTTCATTCAATCTGTCTTGGAGTCACACTTTTCCGAAATAGTCTATTTGTGACTGTTTCTGTAGTTTCGTACTACAAAAAATAATACATCATGGAACATGGTTATCCACTGGTTTGTCCACAGAACACGTTATGAGTGCAATATTATCGGCAGGAATTATCAAAGCCAGTATATAAATAATTATCTTTATAATCTTACACTATTCACCGGGAGTAAAATGTAGTACTGAGCCCATTTTATGCATCGCTTTAATCAAATCCACATATTTACAACTTTTACGATAAGTTTCACTATTTGAATTTGGGAAAAGTATTACTGAAATGTAGGAGGAAGGTTGATGAACTATCCCACCAATTACAATCGTCAGTGGGAGGAGTTTAATAGCTTTCTGTTAGTCACTCTTCCGGTATCGTTCCACTCATTGACTTACATCTGAAATATAGATGTCGCCGAATGAATTATCCGCCAATAGGATGGTACGATGGGCTGATTTAGTAGAAACACTACAGTTTAATTCCGATAGCCTACTGACATGTGTTGGTAGTTAAGGTGATAGCATTTGTCGTGCATTTCAAGGGTTTTTTTTTTTTTTTTTTTTTTTTAAAATGAACTCACTTAGCTTCTTTGTCAACGTGAAGTAACGATGATGAAAGTTTATTTTCATTTGTCAACTGGTGTTTAGAATTAAAATTACGGTTTTGTTGCATCGACACATTTGGTAACACATTATCGGTTGTACTGGGGACTCTACGACTGATCACGCACTCTGATGTCTGTCATTGGTCAGAGATCATGAGTCGCGGCCACCACCTGTTGATTCTAGTCGCTGATGTGTTTCCAGTTATCACCACCATGGCGCTGTACTTCGACTCGTGGCTGACGGAGCTTTTGGTGGCCCCTGCGCTGCTCCTGATCGCCCTCTACCTGTGGTTCTCTCACAACTTCACGTACTGGAAGAAGAAGGGCGTGCCCTATGCGGAACCTAGCTTCCCGTTTGGAAACCTGCGCACTAGCGTCCTCGGGCAAAAGCCCATGTTTCTCGTAATCGCCGAGATTTACAACCAGTTCAAAGGTAAAACACATACATTAATTTAGTTTTGTATCATCAGTAAGCCTAAGTTATTTCGCCTCCTCTAGGTTAAAGAGATTTGATGACGTAATGTGTAAAATAAAATGATTTTGTAGGCACTTATGGAATAGCTGGCAATCCTGATGTTTATAGAGTGTAAATTCTTCACCAATAAAATTCAATAAAACAGAAAATATTAAAAAACCTACTTAAAACAACACATATCTAAATACGCAAAATTAATTCATTAGGATGTATTTGAACATTTATTACCCAATGAAAGCGTAGTATAAATAAATGTTTATTGCACATTGTTTCTGTGCGATTTAATACGGGGAAATTGTTGATTTACTTTTTAGTTTATGAATCGTTAGTTTATCACTTAAAATATTTAAAGTGTGCTAATTTTTTACTGTGAAGTGAGTGGGAAATAATTACACGTAGATATGAGAAAACCCCATGACTTGCTAGTAAGGGCACTCTAAATTTGTTGCTTTCCTTAAATCGATTTAGACACCAATCCTGAAAATAGAGATTTTATGTCAAGAGGCAAAATAAAATATTTCATTCGAACTCAACTTTACATTATTTGATGTTAACGATAAAAAAAATACAAGTAGTCCGAAGATTAATAACAGAAGGCTTGGTTTCAAATTTTTTTATGGAAGCAGTCGCATCGAATTCCTTGCTTGAGTAAATGTTTTTAAACGCGCGTTTTGTTCGTCAAATTGAGGAAACTAGAAACATGTTTATTACAGACTTTCGGAACTTCTGGTAGAGGCTCTATCAATCTCCCTTAGCCCTTAGGTTAAGGGATTCTTGTCAGAAGTACTTGCCGTCTTGGCATTGCCTTCTTTTATTTGCTGTTTCCGTGTAGGTGCTTGTTTTACTTTTATATTTTTCATTTCCGTTGAGCCATTTTTTTTTATTTTTTTTATATTTTTCATTTTATTTTATTTTTTAATTTTTTGGTATTTTTTTGTATTTAATTTAATTTAATTTAATTGTGTAAGTGCATCCGTTTCGCACAGTATTTGTCGTTTTCTCACTAGTTTTCTACTGTCAGCAGCTGGAGTGGTCTTCTATGTGGACACACGTGTATGTTATACTGTGCTAGAGAGCGAATAAGGTGGTTGTCGCTCTCCTCAGTTGTTTGGTAAAAAATGTCTTGCTATTTTTTTATACCTATCCCGAAGTCTCGGGATCCCCGCTGTCTCGTGGAGGATGTCTGTCGGGAATCTCATTGGCAGGTGGAGTGCTCTCTTCAGCGCCTTGTTTTGCATTCTCTGCAGCTTCTCAATATGCGTTTTTGCGGCATATCCCCATACAGCGGATGCATATTCCATAATCGGGCGCACCAGTGCTTGATATAGTTGGAGGCCGCATCTGGGTGGTAGTGTGCTACTGTAACTCAACACTGGATAAAGTTGCCCCAGTCGTAGAATAACTCTGCGCCTTACGTCTTCGAAGTGCGGCTTCCATGTTAGTTTCGTATCTAGGGTCACCCCAAGATACTTTGCCGTGGTCACCAAGGGGATTCTCTCCCCGAAGAACCTGAGCATCGGTCGTGGTGGCTTACGCCTCCGCGTCAACATGATGGCCTGGCTCTTCGATGCGTTGATCTTAATTCTCCACTTGGTGGCCCACTCCTCGACGTCTTTCAGCACTGCTCGGAGGCGGCGTCCCACGATGATCCGGCAGCGGGACGTAGTGAAGATCACCGTGTCGTCGGCGTATAATACCAGCTTCCGGTTGTGTGTCAGTTTGGGGGATGACATCAGCTGGGTGAACGTCCTATGAAGTGGAGTCTGCAGTCTTCTGCTGGCGTTTAGTTGGCTGTTAGTTGTTCTTCTTGACTGCACGGGTATTTCGTGGTGGTGCCGTGACAGCTATGAACCGCAGCTCTGCCTTCATGTTGGCCGGACCAGCCTGCGGCTAGCGGTCAACTGTGCGCTTGGAGACGCTGGCTGAGCGAAGCTGTCTCGACCCTCCAGCGCCGCTAACCCTCCAACCCCTCCCCCTGCTGGGGCTGTGGGCTGGGGAGCAGCTCTGGATGCGTGCACCACGGCCCGCGACCGGGGAGCTACTGACTGGCAGCAGAGTAGCCATTAACTGCTCCCGCCATATTGGAGCAGAGTATTGCGGAGTGTATTGCCTTTCGGCATTTACTCCTCAGCATTTTTTGACGGGTTTTGTCGTCGCTGTCGATATGTCTTTAAGGTTGGCTGAAGATGTTGTCTTCGGATGGCGGTGACCGGTGGTCTTCGCTATGGTGGAAAGGCCTTCCAGGTTAAGGGAGACTCGTTGCTACTGGGGCGACTTCCCTTAGTGGGAGTCGCTTGAGGATTTCGGTGAGGAGCTGGATGAGAGGTTGCAATCGATCTTCCTGGTGCTCTGTGGCTTGGCGGGCGCAGGTGTGATGACAGCATACCTCTCTTCCGTGGTGTGTCTTCCCTCTGGTGTCCTGATTCTTTGCGGTTTGACTCGACGACGGCTTCTCGGTAGCCAGTGGGTCGGGGGCACCGCTGACATGGTTGCTCGTAGTGGCTCTCTTATGCGCCCTTGACGATGCCGAGGTGGCTTCTCCTTACTGCAGCCCTGGTAAGCTGCGGTTTGATTTTGGCCGCAGTTGCAGCAGATGGCGTCTTCAGGGCGCAGGTTGCAGTCCGCCTCGCCATGCCCGCTTCCGCAACGAACGCACCTGACGGGATTGGTGCACTCGCTTGCACAGTGCCAAAGTGGTTGACACCTGAAGCACTGTACAAGTTTGCTGGAGGACGGCCCTGGCGTGGTTTTCTGCTTGTTGATTCCCGGCTGGGTTTTCTTTTGACCCGGGAGCATGACCTCAAAGGAGATGGATCCTTCCTGTAACCTCTAGGTCACTGCCTTGAAGTCCAGAGGGCAGGAGAGGAGGATCTTCACCTCTTGTTGTGCTGGTCAGCAGAGTATTGGTAGCAGCGTTACTGGCTGCAGCAGTGCCAGTAGACTGCCGATATTCCCGGTATAACTGGCGAGAATCGGCGGCACTGGCCCCTTCTCCAAAGCCCCCTCATTGGTGGTGGGGTCTGCTGTGTCATTTTATTCGCTACACTGTAACTAATGCATACGGATTACTAAAGATCTAAAAGACATATTTCGACAAAAAATTAAAATGGTTAGACTTTTACTAAAATAAAATTTTGTCATATTGTAGGACATGATGTGACGTATCTGTGGTTGCAGGATTATCCTTTCATTCCTCGACACCCTGTACATATTGTGGTGTCTGATTTTATGGAAAGTAACTTCTCAATCATACTGTTCTTACAATTTAAAAAGAAATTATCAAGTCCGAATATTAGGAATGATTACGAATCCTCAGCTAATCACATGACAGATTATTGGAGTTAATAGGATGAATGAAAAATGGGTATACAATTTATTAAAACTTGATCATGGCGAAATTACTCAAACAAAAAGTTTGTTTTATTAAGATATGAACAATTATACATTGTAGAATATCTTTGATTTGAAGTAGTTAGACCAATATCTCATGGTCGAGAACATTTTTTTTTTTTTTAAACTGCTTTACGTCTCTTAACAGCGAGGTCTTTAGAGACGGGAAAGGATGGGGGGCAAGGATGAGGGGCAAGGATGGGGGCAAGGAATGGGAAGGAATTCGGCCATGGCCTTTTGAAGGAAGCATCCCAGCATTTGCCTGGAGTGACTTGGGAAACCATGGAAAACCCAAATCTGGATGCCCGGACGGGGATTCGAACCGCCGTCCTCCCGAATGCGAGGCGAGATCGCTAACCGTTACACCGCCCCGCTCGGTCTGAGTAGAACAGATTGCATGAATTTCCGTCGCGGACGTAGTTTTACCAGTGCACCTCTCGCGTAGTCATGAACCACGAAGGAATAGCGCCGTAGGGGTCTGTTGTCCACTTCCGCTTACCTGGCCTGTCGAGATGCCGAGCTGCCTTGAGCCGCCCCTACGGAGTGCTGAAGATTACTTGCTGCTTTATCAGATGAGGATCCGAACCAGAATTAGAAACAGTATGTCCCTTTATCCGTTCCTCTGCTCCAAGAAAAACTCTGTACGCTTCGCACTGCGATGTGGCGTTTGACCCTCGGTGAATCACAGCGCTGCTTGCCAAGATGGTCGCTCGTGATAGGCTCGACAGATAAACAAAAAACACCTAACTGTTTCTGGAAACTTCTCTACTGGCAGAATTGTCTCCTACCAGTCTCAAAGCTCGCCTCTTTACTTAGAAACTGCACTAAGGTCTATTTTCGGCTATCGTCACCAGCTAACGGCATTTGGCGGGTCTTTTCCGATACGTGCCCAAATGGAAAGCGGGACGATGGGCTATAAATCTACTGAATGTCCAAGTCAGTTAGAAAGTTTAGTCATCCACAGGTCGTGTAAATCTGGACGCTTTGTTGAGTCACGCAGCACCGCCAACATCTCACACATACTGTGCGACCACTCGGTGCCTAATAACACTGTAGTTATTAATTCATTACAATAATCTCCCTGTCGACCGTTGAGAATCGCTAGTCTAAGCGTCACATGCCCGATAAATGAGGCTTGTGGTTGCTGGATACTATCTTACTTGCCGAAGCCATCAAATCGGAAGGTGAAGATAACTCTCACAGTTTTTTTTTTTTTTTTTTTTTTTGTAACTGCTTTATGTCTCTTTTTAACATCGAGGTCTTTAGAGACGGGAAAGGATGGGGGCAAGGAATGGTAAGGAATTCGGCCATGGCCTTTTGAAGGAAGCATCCTGGCATTTGCCTGGAGTGATTTGGGGAAACCATGGAAAACCCAAATCTGGATGCCCGGACGGGGATTCGAACCGCCGTCCTCCCGAATGCGAGGCGAGAACGCTAACCGTCTCTCATAGTTCCAAGGCCTCCATTGTAATTGCGTCTTATGTCATTTACACAGAGCTGGTAGCTTGTAGCCACTACTTCCAGTTTTTTCACCGATTTATTGTGCCTCACCAAGACGCTAAAAACCTTGGCAAGTAGTTATTGACATCCTCAAGTACCAATGTCTCTGGATTTTTCCCCAGAACTGCAGATAATCTCCGGAATAGAGGTTGCTGGGAGTTACAGGGAGAAGGGAGAAGTACGCAACATCCTTCTACCCTAAGGATCAAATAGAATTTTTTGCAAGGAGTGTCTCTAATGGACTATTTCTTTCAGGTATTCACCAAAAGACAATAGTTACTTTGATTTGAGAGATATTTTATGTGAATAATTCACTTAAGGGACTACTCGGTCCAACAGTCCCTCTCACTCTGCTTATCAGTTGGTAGTTCAATCCATAACCATGACAGGACGTCATAGGAACACTTATTTCTATACGACTGAAAGAAACGATTACAGAACTAGCCTTAGGTAACGACTGGAAAATTAACAGTAATGTTTGCTTCCAAACGTTTTTTGTCTGGTCCCGGGCTAAAATCCCGATGGGGCCACGAATTGTTAACATTTGTGTTTAATTCTATGAGCTACACTCCGTGGTTCGGATTTCACGTTAAGCTGTAGGTATCAGAGAGATCGAGTGTAGTGGAGGTAGCGCTCTGGCCTCGCATTCGGGAGGACGCCAGTTCGAATTCCGGTCCGGCCATGCGAATTTGAGTTTCCATAGTTTCCCCAAATCACTCCAGGTGAATGACGGAATGGTTCATCAAAAAGGCCATGGGCAAATTTCTTCCCATTTTTTGTCCCAATCCTTTTCTTCCTCTAATGTTCTCGACGTCGACGACATTGCCGACGGAAGTGGAAACTTAAAACTGTGACCGAGCGGGGTGGTGTAACGGTTAGCGTTCTCGCCTCGCATTCGGGAGGACGGCGGTTCAAATCCCCGTCCGGGCATCCAGATTTGGGTTTTCCATGGTTTCCCCAAATCACTCCAGGCAAATGCCGGGATGCTTCCTTCAAAATGCCATGGCCGAATTCCTTCCCATTCCTTGCCCCCATCCTTGCCCCCCCATCCTTTCCCGTCTCTAAAGACCTCGATGTTAAAAAGAGACGTAAAGCAGTTACAAAAAAAAACAAAAAAACTATGAATATCACACGCGTAACACGTCATACCTCCAGCTAAAGATATACTAAAAAATAATATTTCCATGTTGACGTTTCTACTGGCTGCGCTGTCTTATCCGCCTTAACCTAACCCGGTAATGTTACTAGGTACAAGCGACCTACAGTTTAACGTGGAATCCAAACCACGGAAGCGTTCTGGCGTACTTCACATTACACAGCAAGCTGTGCCAGAGGTGTAGGTAAGGTTAATTTTCTATGATAATCCCCTCCGGGATAGAGATTCAAACCGGGGACTTTTCGTCCTCATCCAGACACTGAGCTACGAGACCACCATGGATATACTGCTAACATATCGGTGACGCCAACTCATAAGATCTTACCAGTTCAAAAATTGCCCAACGTGCCTAAAGAAGGTTTTCGCTTCAAGAAGTAAAAATCTAACTTAGTCCACAACCCGTCGGTTCGTCGAATCTACCTGAAGGAGATGTACCAAACCATTGTGTCAGAGCCTCGAAGGCTAATTCCTTTCTTCAGGGGCCTGCAGTTTAACGTGGAAGGAGAACCACGGAACATCCCTGCGTAGCTCTTATAGTCAAAAACAATTCATAAAAATTCCTACTCATCGCGGGAGTTGAACCCGTGACCGGAGAGAGAACTTTCGGAAGTAAGCGCTTTAACCGCAAGAACTACTAGACCACCTTGTTTTGAAGTATAGGTGTGCTACGTACTATAAAAATCAGATAAAATCTGTGGGTTTGTATGAACACTGGTGACAGAAATTAAGGTGAGGGAGATAAGGAGGGGAGGATTTAGGATTCTATAAATCAAACAGTTTTTATTCTATTGATTTTAAAATATACGTATTCCAAAGTTATATCAAATTCTGATAAAATCTATGTGTTTGGATAAATATTTTGCGAAAAGCGTCCAAAGTGCATATCATACGCGGAACAACTGGCGTGATGGTGACGCGCACAACAGGTGACATCTTGGTGACGGTGACGTCACGAACTAATAGATTTACCGCCGTCCAAACACCGCGTAACGGCCTATAAAATTTTTCACTTTTTTCAAAAGTGCTTGAGGAAAATAACTGTCTACCTATGACAAAATGGTTTATTAGTCAACCTTAGGAAGGATCCAGCCAACCTTTTGGTTGAGGACTAAATTAGTTTTTTAATATGTAAAATAAAACAAATAATATATAGAATAAAGCATTTAGGAATTCTTTGACATGGGTGGTTATGTTTCTTATGCACTTAGCAGATGTTGACATTATTTACAGGCCACCGCTTTTGCGGTATGTTCGGGATGCAACGGCCGCTGCTGTTGATCCGGGACCCAGAACTGATCCGCGCGGTGTTCGTCAGTGAATTCCCAACGTTCCATGACCGTGGCTTCATAGAAGACGAAAATGATCCCATGAGCAACAATCTTCTATCGCTCACGGGAATGAAGTGGAAGAAACTACGATCCAAGCTGTCACCTACGTTCACCTCGGGAAAAATGAAAATGATGTTCGACGTAAGTAGAAACGTTATCACAAACAATAAACGAGTCGATACCGGATTCCTAATGTTTTGGCATCTGTCCTCTCTTTTCCACCGTTTTCAATTATATCCGGAAAGGTTACTGGTATTAACAATTTTTTTTCAAATATATAAATCAGCTATTCTATTTGTCTGAGATCCTTTAAAAGGGTTTTGCCCATCTTCCCCTTGATATTTGAATTTCTACCTGTACGTATTGAAGTCGCGACTGATATTCTCACTACACACGACGACACGTGGACTCTTGGTTTCAGAAAAGTATAGTGATGAGCAGAATACACTATCCAGAGAATTGGGAAGTTCAGAAGTACTATTGTTTGTAGTAACACAGTAGGAGGGGAATGGTATGAGTCTACAATTAACAACGAGAATATGAATTCTTCATTTTATAGTAACTACTTCGCATCCAGGAAGTCACCGAGGTTGGTGGGTGAGGCGTAACAATCTAGTCTCGCATTAAGGAGGACGCCGCTTCGAATCCCCATTCAGCCGTCGAGTCATCCAGATTTCGGTTTTCCATGTTATCTGAAAATGACTTCAGGCGAATGCCAGGATCGTTCCTTCGAAGCTGCTTCCAGTATTTTACTTCCGATCTTTTGCGCCTGTAATGACTTCGACGGCGACGAGGCGTAAAGCCATAAGGAAGGGAAAAATGAGAAAACAAAAAGTGAAGGAAATCCTTAGTCATAATTATTCACTGAATCAATAAACTGACTTCAGTTATGAGAATTTGCGATTTAAGAGAGAAACAGTTGTCATACATTCAAAGATTTATCTCTAATAACGGGAGTTTTAATTTTTCACGGACAGTTAAATCAATCTGAGTAAAAGAGGAAATTAAAAAAAAAATCTTACGTTTTTTGCTAACATTTACCAGTACTGTACTGCTAAGGATGAAGCCAAAAATGACTAATTATTTTTAAATTTTGTCAACTTCTATTGTGGTATCTTGAATGTTTTCCTTTCTGTGGCAATCTCAACTTCTATGCTTATCCATTACTTGCTGTTACCCACTTTGATTTATAATTTTATTGCTAGAATTGGACATAGAAAATTGTAAGTTATGTAAAATGTGTCTCAAGAAGCAAGGAGTCAGGATAATATGGATGGAAGCCATCACTATACCATTTTACCTCTGAAACTGTCTCATGAAGATAGCCAATTTGCAAAATATTTAAAAATGGTAACAAACTAAGGCGGAGGATTTAAATGTTGTAGACTACAGCGCAAATCCACATCGATACTATATAATACGTTGTGTCTATACATGAAATTTATGAACAGATTAAACGCAAACTGACTGCGAGAGAAACAAAGCCTGAGTGACCGAAATTATTGAAGATATCTTTACAATTCCTTAATCCTCTTCGAAATAGCACCCTTAGGCAGCTACAAACCAAAAATTACGCTACTGCCATTGGCCATACGCCTTCTGGAAGTCAGATTCGAGGATGCTGTTGAGAGCCCTCGTCGATGCTGCTTCAATGTCTTGGACTGAGTCAAACCGCTGTTCCTTCAGCTGCCTTTTCATCAGTGGGAATAAAAAAAAAAGTCAGTTGGAGCCAGATTGGGACTATGCGGGGTGCAGCAACGTGGCAACGCTGAATTGGGCCAACAGTTGCCTTCTTCATCCTCCCGTCCAATGGAGGCTCGCATGAGCAAATCAAAGATCAAGACAATGCTGATCGTGTTTTTTGACCGTCGCGGGGTGATTCATAAGCAGTTCGTTTCCCCGGGGAAACTGTCAATTCGAACTTTTACGTGCAAGTGTCAGCCCGCCTGTGAGACCGAGTGAATTGCGTCTGACCAGTCATCTCCGCCAACTGGACTCTGCATCACGACAATGCGCCGTGCCAAGGCGCGCCGTCATGAGCCAACTGTTAGCCCGAATTGACATTGCCGCGTTGCTGCATGCCGCCTACAGTCCTGATTTGGCTCCATCTGAATTTTCTTACTCACTTGGATGAAAAAGCAGCTGAAGGAACAGCGGTTTGACTCAATCCAGGAAGTTCAAGCAGCATCGACGAGGGCTCTCAACAGCGTCCCCGAAACTGACTTCCAGAAGGCGTATGGCCAATGGCAGCAGCGTAATTTTTGGCGTGTAGCTGCCTAAGGATACTATTTCGAAGAGGATTAAGGAATTGTAAAGATATCTTAAATATTTTTTTTTTTTAGGAAATATCAGTCCTACTACTTTTGGTATATACCATGTATGTCATTCATATCGAAAAAAGCATTCTATGTCCTTCTTAATTATATCAAGATTAGTACAACCGTTTAATCGTGAAAACATAACAAACAGACGAAGAGACAGGTTTACTTCTGTATTGATAGTATCAGTGCAGATTAGTGTAGATAAAATATTCTAAAAGACTAATTTGCTGCTGCGCTATACATCATAATGATATGAAATACTAATTAGTGTATGTTAATCTAGGGTGTACAGACTCGGAGTTGTTGTTATCACCTTTTCAGACGATGCGTGTGTGTGGCCACGAGATGGTGAAAGCTTTGGAGAAGACGGTCGACCGGAAAGAGCCAGTTGAAATGCGGGAGCTCTCCGCTAGGTTCACCACTGACGTCATCGCGTCTGTCGCTTTCGGCATCGAGATCCACTGCCACGAGAACCCAGACAATGAGTTCCGGGAGTATGGGCGGCAGACGTTCTCCCCAACCTTAGCCGGCAGGTTGATGAGTTTAGTCCAAAACAACTCTCCACTTCTTGCCAAACCGCTCAGGTAAGCTTGCGGTAGGTGCTACGATACGTCTGATTGGACAAGTTCTTCAGAAAACCAAAGTTAACACCTCCATCTAATCTCTAAGTGCGTAAGCGACTTTCTCTGTCGGTCGCTTTTTTGTCGCATCACGCAAAAACTACCTAACTGATTGGGATGAGGTTTTGGCAGTTTGTAAGCTTCTGCTACAGCTTAAGAGCTGTTGTATGACATGACCGGGGTAAGAAGCAAGAAAAGGTAATATGTTTGTAACCAAGCTCACAGATCACACTGTATCTGAGATAAATATTCCTTTCTTAAACTCTGAAGATACTCTCTAAGGATCACGCTACAACACACACATACTTGCCAGTGACTGGATTCTGTTAATATTATTTTTAATTACGGAACTTTAGTTAAGTTAAATGTTTCTGAAGTTAATTGATTTTTAGTTTCACTGGTTCCATGTTGCTGTCGTCATTAACCCAAAGTACGTATTGCGATAATCATTGCAGAATCTGGGTTATGAGACATATTTAATAGAAATAACAGTTTATTTTACTTGCCGTGGTTTGAACAGCAGCCCAAATTTGTACACACGTTCCCTTGGGCGATATTATTGACGAATATTTGCACTTTATAGCCACAAAATATATTCTCTCCAGTCCCGAGCTAATAATAATAGTGCAAGAGAACTACTATTGTGTTATTTACTTTGTGTTAATGCTAGTTAACAATGAATGAGCATAATTTTTTTTGAAACAATAATTAATTTTTTATAGATGGTATATACATGATACATCGGGAGTCAAGCAGGAAAATTATACGCAGAACTTTACTGCTTCCTGTTATTTTATTTCAAGGAAAAAAATATATGTCTTTACCTTTATTTCGACGAGCCATGCTGTACAGCTGCAGGATCCCAAGGTTCCAATCAGGGCTGCCAAAAGCAGAAGATCGAACATACGAGCTGTGAGAAGCGCGATGTATATTGTAGATTATACGATAGGCCAGAAAAGGTTTAACTGTGCAGTGGTCCAAGATAAAAATTATTTCTGGAGGTATCATATATGATACCTCGGGGACTGAAGAGAATACATTAATCGAGTAACGTACGTAGAAATATGGAAAGTTCCGCACAAGTCAATGTGGGGAAAATATATTGTTACCTGTTGTTTTTATGGTAGTTGTTTTTCATACATCTTTCTTCGAGAAAAAAACTGATTTTCTTAACCATAATGATATGTAAAGAAGAAATATTGGCTTATTAATGTACAAAGTTTAGCAACTATTGTTCCAGAGACAAACTATTTACTGTCTACCAGAGATAATATATGTCTACCACCATATAATAATTAATCTAACGCATTTCGCATATTAACTTACCTGTTGCGATGCAATTCAATGCTTATTACGTTTAATTCGCGTATTCCGTTTATTTTAAGCACTGCGGTCCAGAAAACTGAGTAACAAAAGTAAAAAAATAAAACCGAATTCAAAGTTTTGTGAGATTATTGCGAAAGAAGTGCGCGCCTGAAGTGCACTATGATCGGCAGCCCACAATTTTTCAAATATAAAGGTTTTTAATTGTTTGCTCCTTCCCATGGTACATATAAGTCATTAGCTATTTTCCCAAATTTGACTGGCACCATTAGCTCTAAAAACGTGAAAACCACATCCAAATTGCTGCGGCACTTATTGCGCCATTCTCGTTACAGTAACTAGATAAACGCAGCTTGCTTACAGGTATATAATAGTATAGATATAGTACGCAGCGTCGTGGACTCTGAGACGAGAAGGTGTGCGTTTCAGATAAGGATGTGGAGCATAATGGAGAGGATAATTAGGATGTCTAAAATAAGAAATGTTGAAGTGCTGGAAAATGTTGGTGAAAGGAGAAAACTACTGCAAGCAACAGAGAAAGAAAGAAGAACGGGATTGGACATTTGCTGAGAGACGCCTTGGAAGGACTGGTTTGCGGAAAGAGAGTGAGAGGAAGAAAAAGGTGCAAGATTACAGATAACATGAGAGTAAACTGCAACTACATGGACATGAAGAGAAAGGCGGAACACCCATGAGCATGGAGAAGAGATATGTGAAATCCTGATGATGATGAGTACGCATGCGATACCTGAACTTACAATATTCTGTCTGAGTACCACCTGAACAATTTTCGCGGACCAGTGGGTGAGAAACATTGGTTTAGCGTGTTGTTTGTGTTTTAGATGAAAGAAGGAGGAATGCGAAACCCAGTGCCAGCCCATTCAGGCATACTCATCCAAAGGTCACCGAGGGCTTAACGTCCACCATCAGCAAGTCAGCGCGGGCGGGAAAATGGACTATCATTAATTAGTTTATCTACTGATTGTTGAACAGAATTTTAAAAAAAACATTGTTTCAACATTCGGTTCCTTTCAAAATGGTGATATTTTGAAGCCATTAATTCATCCCAAGAACATGCAGCATTGCGACAATAATCTCAGTAATAAACTACCGCAAATCAGTGTTTACATCTTGAGCCATTGAAATTGAGCCATTTCTGTCAGATATATTCCGTAAATCTTGAGAAGAGAAAAAATAACTTCTGACTGGAAAATAGCCAAGCTAATTCCTGTTTTCAAGAAAGGAGATCAGAGTGACACTAGGAACTATAGATCCATATCTCTTACATCTGTATGCAGTAGAATTCTGGAGCATGTCGTATGCTCTAACATTATGAAGTTTCTACATGAGTACGAGTTACTTACACCGTGACAACACGGATTTCGGATGAAGAGATCTTGTGAAACTCAATTTGCCCTATTTTCACATGACGTAATGAAAGTTATTGTTGCAGGTTCACAAATTAATGCAATATTCTTGGATTTTCAGAAAGCTTTTGATTCTGTACCACACAATCGACTTTTAGCGAAGATTCGAGCATACGGTATATCGGATCAAATTTGCGAATACATACGTGATTTTTTAACTGGTCGATCACAGTATGTCGTTGTTGACGGGGAAGCCTCTTCTAAGCTAGATGAAACTTCTGGGCTTCTTCAAGGAAATGTAATAGGACTACTTCTTTTCTTAATTTTTGTAAACGATCTAGGTTACAAGGTTAAAAGCTGGTTGCGATTGTTTGCCGACGATGCAGTTATCTATAGGGAGATAAGGTGCTCTGGCGATTGCTTTGAAATTCAGTGTGATTTGGATGCTATTTCCGAATGGTGCCGTAAATGGCAGCCTACACTTAATAGCAAAAAGTGCAAGGCAATTCGAATAAGTAACAAAATAATCTGTTTGCTAACGAGTACAAAGTAAACAATTCAGTTGTTGACGCGGTTGATTCCCTGAGGTATCTGGGTGTTGTAGTACAAAGCAACATGAAATGGGACTTGCACATAACTTCCATAGTAGGCAAAGCTAATTCTAAATTACGATTCATAGGTCGTATTCTTAGGAATTGTAATGCTCATACAAAGGAAACAGCGTATTACACACTAGTTCATCCGCATCAGGATTACTGTTGCGTAGTTTGGGATCCGTATCGCAAGGGCCTGATTGACTCGGTGGAGAGGGTACAGAGGAGAGCCGCTCGATTCGTGACTGGTTGCTACAGCTCTTATGAAAGCGTCACAGTATTGATACATCGATTGGGCTGGGATCGTTTTGAAGACTGACGACGTCATTTACGTTTAAATGTATTTGAGAATATGCGAAATTCTATGACCTACGAGTGCGGTGAGATACTTCTTCCGCCAACCTATTCGGGTCGCAATGACAGGAGGGATAAGATTCGAGAAATAAGATGCCATAGATGCTTTTATGTATTCTTTCTTTCCTCGTGCTATTCGGGATTGGAATGCGCAGAATTAAGATTGGCGCTTAGCACCCTCTATCACCCACAATGCTTGTGAATTGCAGAGTATGGATGTAGATGTAGATGTGAATCTGCGGGCCATAGTCCATGTCACTCGGTGGCCTCATAATGTGCCAGCAAGACAAACATGTTAACCGGTGTTAAAACTTAGGACACAGATAAGATGTTTGGTAAATTCAACAGAGTCTTGAACAAAAATGTGAAACAGGAACCGATTTAAAAAATCTTTATGATGTACACTGACAATAAGAACATTTGAGAAAGCTAAAGAAGGTTGTAATTCCCCACTTATCAATGATATTACTTATCCAGTCTTAAGCAAAAAGAAATCGAGTCCATTCCTAAATGATAATCCAAACTATATGGATGATCAACGTCAATAAGTATTGTTTATGTTGGGAAATGGTTCACGTAGCAAAAGTGAGATAGCTCCTTACTTAACGTACTTATTTCGTAAAACCAATCTTGTGTGCCTTCCCGCTCAAAACATTTATGGTTTGGACACATCTTAATAGATTCAGAATTGAGAATAACACAAAAGAGTGGAAATGAAATAAGTTTAAGAGGGTCGCTAACATCATAGAATGGACAAGTAGAAAAAGATGCGTCACTCATTTAAATTCTCGTCATTTCAGAATGATAACTTACTTAATCATACGATAACGTCAAAACTACGCGTAAATCTTATTATCTTCTTTGTAACTAATACAGTAAACATACGGTCTTTCATGGTATATGTGACTCTGGTACGGACTTACAAATACTTAGGCGATTATAACCTAAATAGAAAATTATCTTGCACCATGAACCGTTTTCACGTCTAGCATGATGCTATGTTTTTTTTTTTTTTGTTTTTTTTTGTAACAGTTTAACGTTCCTTTTTAACAACGTGGTCTTTAGAGACGGGAAAGGATGGGGGCAAGGAATGAGAAGGAATTCGGCCATGGCCTTTTGAAGGAAGCATCCCGGCATTCACCTGGAGTGATTTGGGGAAACCATGGAAAACCCAAATCTGGATGCCCGGACGGGGATTCGAACCGCCGTCCTCCCGAATGCGAGGCCAGAACGCTATCTGTTACACCACCACGCTCGGTGTGATGCTATGATTTAATCGTATTATTACTCTTTAATCCAGAAGTATTAGACGAGTAGGACAACACTTGAGATATTATATGAAGTTGAATACTAGTTGTGATAAACTACAACCTTGTCTCACAATTTTTTCTGCTACTGCTTGTCTCTTGAGATCTTTTTTAAGTATACCCACATGATCATTATATAAATTATAACTTGCCCGTCTGTCTCAATATTTAAGACCTGAATTCTCTAAAATTTTGATAATTTTGTTCCGCCTATCATTACAGACTTTTCTAATTCCACAAATGTCATAAACTTGTCCTAGATTTTCTATTACTAATATTAAACGAGAATTGTTTTTTATGTAACGCGTTTTTTCCTCAAACCCAAACAGATATTCGCCTAACATCTATTGCATTTTTCTTTCCAATTTCTGTTTATTATTGTAGTTAGTAAGTATTAAGAGTGTGGTTTTAGACTTATTGTGCGATAATTTTTATATTTGTCAACTTGCGTTTCCTTTGGGAGTGTAAAGATGATACTTTTATTAAAATAGGTTAACTTTTATATATTAATTTGATAAGCTTTAGATCCTTCTACTCCTATCAATTTTAGTAATTATATTGGAATCTGATTATTATTGAATTCATATTTTTTCAAACCTTTGTCAAACTATATCCTTAATACAGCATGTCGTGATTTATTAATTTCGCATTCTCTTTCCGGCACGCTATTATTCAAAATCATCTCGTCATACAGGTTCACAATACATTACTTTAATTGGTCAGCTGTATTACCTGAGCTTAAAATATGTTTCTCGTCAGCGCCTTTTTTTATCTCTCTGAAAGTTGTGTTTGATTCTTCCCTGGGCAGCATTTAATTTACTTACGACCACTCTTATTTTACACCAGAGAGCTTACTGGTAGCCGATTTTCTTTGGATTTCTCACTTTTTCCGTTTATATAATACGTATTGCTCTCTTGCAGCTTCTTTTTGAGGATTTTTCTACTTTTTCTTTGGTGTACACCTCCAAAATTTCTTCTGTGATCCGAAGTTTTAGGAAAATGTTTCTTAAACAGCTTCTACTATCTCTTTCTTCGACGTACTCCATTTTTGTTTAGCTGAATTTCTTTCATAGTTGTTTCTTAGACACGCATCTGTAGTGTTTGAAAATTTTTGTGTCGTGTGATATTTCTTCATTTTTCTCGCTTGTGATCTGTTTTTCTACTTTGTGGAGAGAGTGTATATCTCCTGCTGGATTCACATTACAATCTGCAACTTAGTTCCTGAATATGTTTAATTGTGATATAATCCAGCTGACTTTGACAGTGTATAACGTAAGTGATAAAAGTCCGTCATATCAGGAAAAAAAAAATTCACCCTCCTAAAATTGGTTACTTTAATACGCTGAAAGACCTGTCACATTCATACTTGATTTAGTGTATCTCTTTTTTCCAGGGCAATTGTGAACAGAAACAAGATGAAGATGTTTGGTTTCTTCCGCAACCTGGTTGGAGAAACGGTGAAGTACCGAGAGGAGAACAACATTACTAGGAACGATTTCATGCATCTGCTGATTCAACTCAAGAATAAAGGATACGTCGAAATGGATGACAAGAAAGGGAACAGCGCCGAAGAAATTGATAAAGAACAGTGGAGTGAGTATTGAAAAATGCTACCAAAAGAGAGGTACAAGCTCGTGTGGTAGTAATGACCTGGTGACAGCGTTTCTATTGGCCACGCATTCCGCTCCACCTTAACCTAACCCGGTAGTCCTATCTGTTATAGAGGACGCACAGTTTATATGGAATCCGAACCACAGAAAATTTCTTGCGTATTTCACATTACACAGCAAGCTGTGCCAGAAATGTAGGTTGGGCAAAGGGCTTTGGAAAATCCCCGCCGAAATAGGGATTCGAAACAGAGATCTTTTGATCTGCATTCAGACATCTCAACCACTAATCCACTCATAATTCTAAAGTAAAATTTAAACGTCTTTCTTATCTGTGTATTCAATATGTCTGTATTGTTATCATGTCTGTTGCTCTTTATGAAGTTAGTATCTTTTGTTTGGTCCAAATTCGTGTGCCAATATTTTCTTACACAATCTGATAAATTATCGATAACCTCAATCTTTCTTTTCTTGTGTAATGATATTTTACACCAGTAAGATTAGAGTTATTGCGAGCCTGAATCCATTCCTACACCTTTCGGTACGTTTTGCTTCTTTTTTAATTTTTTCCTCATCAAAAAGTAGTTCAGGACATTGAAAATTTCAGCAAAATATTTTACATTTCAGGAAATTCTTTTTCTTATGGATAATTCTAAGTCTTTCCAGGTATTAAAAGTTTTAGTATATATCATGAATTTTATCATTTTCCCTATATTTTTCTGTAAGCATCATATAAATCAATTTTCTTGCGAAGACATTCCAATTAAAGAAAGTTGAAGTAAAGATGGGAGTGCCACAGGCTAGCGTATTGAGACAATTGCTATTCATTATTCAAATGAATGATTGTGTTGATCATTTACTATCAGATATTAGATTGTTAGCAGATGACGTAATGCTACATAAAAAGATCAAAACGGTAGAGGACTGTAAACAGCTGCAGGTTGATCTGTAAAGGATATTTAGTTGGGTTGGAAAACATGGGATGAAGATAAATGCAAAGAAGAGTCATCTTATTAGATATACAGATAAGAAACTAATGATTGATTGTGATTATAAAGTGAGGAAAAAATTGTATGTTGAAGACTTGAAATGACTTTTCCTTATGATATTCCCAACCATCTTAACTAAGAATATTTAGGAATTGACAATTGATCAGGTAATACAGACTGAAATTTATTAAACTTTACGTAAAACGGATATGTTTATGACCCATTCAACTGCAATAATTTCATAGGTATAAGTTGCAAATATAATTACCACAGTTGTTACAAAGGCCAACGAGCATTATATAATAAACCTATGACTTTAAGAAACATGTTATTATATTGTAAATTTTACAAGAATTATAAGACAATTGTTAATTTAATTGTGAAGGAAGTAATCATTATTGATATTAATGTGCTTTAACGATGCAATATTTGGCAATTCGGTGTTAATTTACCGATTTTAGTGTATTTAGAAAAGGTAAGGCTTATTTCTAAAGGCATTATGTAATAACCAATAATAGAGAGACACAGCCACCACAAAAAAATAACTATATCAAATTTCTGAGTAGGAAGAATAGTTATATTGTAAAAGAAAATAATAATAAATCATTCGTTTCCTAAAATTTATTAAGGCCTCCATTTACAATTTTTGTTCATGATTCGTGTATTGTATCATATCGCATTGCGTTTGCAAATTTCAGAGCTGTCGCTTGACGACCTAACCGCTCAGGCAGTGTTGTTCTTCTTGGCCGGCTTCGAGACATCCTCCACCACCATGAGCTTCGCTCTTCACGAGTTGGCAGTCAACCCCGAAGTCCAGCGGCGGCTGCAGGAAGAGATCGACGCCACGCTCAAGGCTAATGGAGGCGACTTCACCTACGATGCCATCATGGGCATGAAGTACCTCGATAAGGTGGTGTCCGGTGAGTGGAAAGTGCTTATGTAGGTAGGTGTGGCACCGAAAGTCTAGTTTAAACTATATGGAATCATTTCAGCAAAATGGAAAGGGCGGGATCAAAACTAGATAAGGCTGCATGTAACAAAGAAGAAAGAGTTCCGATTATCATTAATGTTTTCTCTTTTAGCTTTTTGGAGAAGCTAATTGGGATATCTCGCGACCGGATCACTGACTGGAACCATAAAATCATTGTGACTTTCTAAGCATTTGATAAAGTGAACAGAAAGAAATTATTTCAGAATATGATAGACAAGAGCTATCTCCAGCATATTGTAAGGATAATACAAAGTTTGTATTAGAACACATACATCAAAATCTCACAAGACAGCGATCATACTCAAACAAAACGAGGAGTGAGGCAAGGTTACCCATTATCACCACGAAAGTAATCTCCATTAAGGGAGACGAACCAATACGCGATAAGATTGTTATCAATGACAGAACAATAGAACAAATTTGCGTATTTAGGATATGACATAAACTTTATAAGAAATGACGATGTTGGTAGCAAATTATAGAAATTTCATACCTGTGTGGAGTATTCAAAAAAAAAAAAAAAAATAAATAAATTCAAGAACACCAGATGAAACACGATAGTTAAATTTTACAAAGCAACGGCTGTATCAGCATTGCTATATGCATGTGAATAGTCGACATTGACTAAACAACAACAACAAAAACGGATAGACGCAGCTGCGATTAGATTTTCTAAGAGCCATGGCTGGGTATACTTTACAAGGAAAGAGTTTAAAGAATAAAGAAAGAATTGATAGTTTTTAATCTCAATCAGGAAATAATTAGGTACAGGCAGAAATGGATAGATCATTTAACGCATATGGAGGACACCAGATCACCAAAGATGCTACTAAATTACAAGCCAAAACAGGGAAGGTGGAGTAAAGATCGACCTAGGAAGAGGTGGACACAACAAAATGCATGTAGGCGGAACATACCATCAATGCATTAAGCCCTAAAGATGATGATGATCGAGTTAAGGCATTACTGGTAATTTAATTAATGATGTTATCTGAATGATGCGTTGCCGTCGCTATTTTGTGGTAGCTAATTAACAGGTAATTATTTTAACAGTTGTAGGTTCCACTAAAAAAAATGTAAATTATTTGAGAATAATTAAAATGCAACAATAAACAGACTGTTTGATATTGTTGCTAGTTTTAAATTAAACAATCTTACAGGTTGAATTCTTCTACTTCTTGTAGGAAATAAAATTCCTAAGCAAGCAGGATAAGTGTCTGTAAGGTTGATTCGCCTCCTATGAATCCCTAATTTAAGAAGGGTCTTGTATGCAAATTCGAAACACAAATGATGCTTTTCGAAGCAAAATATTTTCGTCACAAGGATAAAATCAAGATTACTATGAACATATCCTGAAAGCCAATTTCAGAGCCACAGTACTCCACTCGCTACTCTCACTAACAAGGAGAAGTCGATTCTAGACCAGCGAAGGTTGGTTTCATTTTGCTTCTGTACTTATCTTCTGACATACTTAAAACATAAAAACACCTTTTTTCTATCTGCTTAACGTCTATCCAACAGCGAGGTCTTTAGAGACGGGAAAGGATGGGGGGCAAGGAGTGGGAAGGAATTTGGCCATGGCATTTTGAAGGAAGCATCCCGGCATTTGCCTGGAGTGATTTGGGAAACCATGGAAAACCCAAATCTGGATGCCCGAATGGGGATTCGAACCGCCGTCCTCCCGAATGCGAGGCCAGAATGCTAGCCGTTACAACACCACGCTCGGTATAAAAACACCTAATGAATTGCAAGTAGTTAAGAAAAAATTAGTAATACTAAGTTACAGCTGGTTGCGTGGCTTAGTCGGCCAAATTAAAAAAAAAAAAAATTACTATCTTTAATTTAATTTAATTTAATTGCAATGGAGCACAGGCTCCGGTGGCAATTTCCCTACACAGCTATCTTCCCCCTATCCTGCACCCACCTACATTTGCCCTCTACAAATTTTTTCTTTAAATTCCTTCAAAGTTTTCGGTAAATTATTCATCGTTTCTCTTGGTAACTCATTCCAATCCCTGACACCCTTACCTAAAAAAGAGAATCTTCCTACACCCTTGTGCCTGAAATCGAGTGCCAGCTTGTGGTCATGGTCATCTTTTCCCTTCCATGCACTACTTTTCATACCTACTGCAATATCTTTCCATGCCTCATCACCAGTATATGCCCTGTACACTCCCATGACCCTCCTCATCCTCCTCCTGTCTTGCAATGAATCCCATTCCAGCTCCTTTATCATATCCGTCACTGATTGCATTCTGCGATAATTTCCAGAAACAAATCTAGCAGCCCTTCTTTGCACCCTCTCCAACTCCTGTATTTGATACGTAAAATGAGGGTCCCATACTACACTACCATATTCGAGCAATGGTCTGACCAAAGTTTTGTAACCCAATTCCTTGACTTCTCTCGTACATCCCCTCATAACTCTCTCCAACAAGTGCAGAACTCTGAAACCTTTTCCTACCACCTGTCCTATGTGTCCTGCCCAGTTAAGTTTGTTATCAAAAGTAATTCCAAGATATTTGCATTTCAAGTCTTCAGCAAGCAATTCTTTCCCCACCTTATATTCATAATTAACCTTTTGTTTTTTATTTGTGTATCTAATAAGCTGACTCTTCTTTGCATTTATCTTCATTCCATGTTTACTAACCCAATTAGATATCCTGTCCAGATCACCCTGCAACTGTTTACAATCCTCTATCGTTTTGATTCTTTTATACAGCATTATGTCATCTGCAAACAATCTAATTTCAGATAGTAAACAGGCAACACAATTATTCATTAGAATAATGAATAGCAACGGTCCCAATACGCTACCCTGTGGCACACCCATTTTTACTTCCACTTCTTTTGATACTACATTTCCTACCCTAACTTTCTGTTTTCTACCTTTTAAAAATTCTTCTACCCAGCAAATCACTTTCTTATCCACTCCAATGGTTTTTACCTTATTTACTACCATTTTATGGCTTACTCTGTCAAACGCCTTAGACAGATCTAGTGCTACACTATCAATTTGGCCTCCCTTGTCCATTTCATCTGAAATATCTTGCATATATCCCACCAACTGAGATTCGCATGAATATCCTTGCCTGAAACCATGTTGCCTGCTTGAAAACCAATTACGTTCCTCACATATATTTCTGATGTGGTTGCATATCAATCTTTCCATTAATTTACCTACCACTGATGTCAAACTGATTGGCCTGTAATTCTCAACTCTATTTCTCACCCCTCCCTTATGTACCGGTACTACTATTGCACTTTTCCAGTCCTGTGGTAAGCAGCAAGTGTCTAGACTCAATTTAAATAATATTTCAAGATAAGGTACAATGTCACATCCGGCTATCTTTAAGATATCTGTAGTAATATTATCTTCACCAGCCCCTTTATGTTTTTTCAGCTTTCTTATTTCCTTCATGATTTCCTCAGGATTGTTATTACTACAATTGCTCTCTTACACTAACAAATTAAATATTTGATTCCAATGAATGTTTTTCCACTGTTTCAGTATTATATTTTTGCTGATGTACTATTCCTAGAAAACGTTTTCTAATGTACGTGCTCAGAAAACTCATAATAACAAATTGTCAAACTATGACAGTATGGACTGCAGACATCATATACTGTACCGTAATAACCATAGCATGTGTTTTGTGTATGTGTGTACTAAATTTGTTGTTGTTTTTTGGTGTTTCAAGGAGTTGGTTGGTGTATGTGTGTACATTGATTATTGCAAGTCTGTGACTTTTTGTCGGATAACAATACGAGAAGTATCTACTGGTCTGAATATGATAGTTCGTTGGTAATGCTGAGTTTTTCAGACCCAAATTACTTATTAGCGAACAGCATGATTTATGCAGCGTGATTCCATGATGATGTTACTTAGTTTCAAGGATGATGGAGAAGGATAAATATATCCAATATGAGGCAAGGAAACGACTGAGTAGAAAGTTATAAGCGAAAATCTACTTACGTTCTGCCTTAGCATCATGCAGAGCTCAAACTAAGGCCCTCAACTTACAAGCCCTGATTATGACGCACAAAATTCCCGCTAAATACTCCACAATACCCTCAGATAATTTCCCCTGTTTTTCGTCTAGTAACGGCGCACGCAACTTGATGTCAGAGAAACAAAAAATGCTAAGTCTACGTTACAGTAATAATGAAATCCATTTACCTCTACAAGTTTAACAAGCTGATATACTTACTATTAAAATAGCGTCCCCCAGCGTCATTGCAGGCATGGCTTTCTTGTACAAAGTTCTGCCGTACCCTGTCTAATATATACGTTTGAAAAGTGACGCAGGCAATGAAAATTATTACCAACGGATCCCTGGCGACGGAACAGAACCTTATCTGCCTATCCACTTTTCAGGGAATATCTGATACAGGTGTTCACGAACTCTCAGTCCAAAGTGAGGTCGGGTTCCATCGTGTTGTAATGACATCCATTGACGGATAACAAGTGGGATATGATCCAGCAAACTGTGTACCACTGTCAGAGGTATCAGAACGATTTTCGATTATAACTTTGACTCGATCGTTTCCGGACCAGGATCCTTAACATAAAATTGATACCCTTACCATTCATCATCGTCCTTGAAACTTTGTAATACCAATACGGAATCACAACGTATTTCTAAAGTTGTCTCGGGTTTTCTTTGTGAATAAGAGAAAGAAAAAAAAACTTAAATTTAACATAAGCTGGATGAGAAAATGTGTGATATCAGTTGCGAGGAATTGCTTTTCACATGTTTTATCCTCCAGAGACGTTGCGAAAGCACCCTCCAGCTGGCATGGTGACGAGGGAGTCCATCGCAGAGTACCAGCTCCCCGGCAGCGACGTGGTGTTAGACCGGGGCACCATGCTCATGTTTCCTATATACGCTCTTCACCACGACCCTCAGTACTACCCGGAGCCGGACCGATTCGACCCTGAGCGGTTCGCGGAGGAAGCCAGGACCAGCAGACACCCCTACGCCTACCTGCCGTTCGGAGAAGGCCCCAGGAACTGCATAGGTCAGTAGCAAACAATCCACACTTTAGTGACTCCTATTGTGACCCTGTAGTGACTCAGTTGTCACCCTCTGGGGTGACTCTCGAGGTCACCCTGTCAGGGCGAGTGGTTGGAAAACGACAGATTGCCATACGGGATGCATGGATGTGCGTCGTCGATTGTTCAGATATGAGTCTAGTGATAGGAAAATTACGGGAAAATCAGGATTAATAATTGCTGAATACGTACATGTTTATTTACAGATGGCTTCTGAAGGAAAGTATGCCAATAACTGTACATATATCTACACATAAATGGAAATAACTGTAAATGAAGTCTCATGTTGAACTTTTACTGTTTGAAACTGATCAAGCTGATACAGTGGCGTTGCTAACCACCACCAAGTTATAGGAGGGAAAGCGAACTTTGCAAACACGGCAGGAGTATTGCGATACATTGAAACTTCTGCAATACTAACTATCCGATCCGTTTCCACATCCAACTCTTTCTCAGTAGAGCATACCTGCTGGTTTGCTATAGAACATCTCTTTTGACTGCAATGGCTCCGTCTGCTTCAGTGCTGCTTAATTCAATGCGACAATCAGACAGATAGACCTAGAGCTAGCTGTTCTTAGGGTTTAACCCCCATTCCGCTCCAGTTGTCTGGAGAAGACAAACCCTGTCATCACCGAACTCCATGCGGGCATAGTGCGAGCCGGCGTTCTCGTTTCTGCACTTGAATACTGCCAAATCGCTGACTCGTGTTTTACTTCTCCGGTGTTCGCTCTTTTAATGTTGTTTAATTTTGTTCTCTCGCTTGACCTCGATCACAACCCAAACAAATATGTAAAATTTCATAAGGGAATCCTCTGTTTTCACTACGACCCTCTACGATTCTCATTGCATCGCATTACTCATGTGTTTCGCCTTTGTTGGCATTGTTACGATTCACGTTTTCACCAGACACGCTAATCTCCCAGTTATAATTTCATTTTCTCAAGTAAAAAGCTGATATCCGCTTTCGCTATCAATGGGGGGAAATGTGAAGCAACTCTTCACACGATAGGCGCTGGAGTGGCCTAGAAACTTATAATATATAATTCATAAAATTACGATGGAGCGGCCGCTCCGGTGGCAATCACCTTACACACCCCTTTCTCCTTTCCTTTTTCAAGCTACTTTTGCACTCTAAAATTTTTTACTTTAAATTCCTTCAGTGTTTCATCACTTGGCAATCTATTCCAGTCCCTCACACCCTTGCCCACGAAAGAAAATTTTCCCACACCCTTATGCTTGAAATCAAGTGTCAGCTTGTGGTCATGGTCAACCTTACCCTTCCAAGCATCTCTCTTAATTTTCCCAACAATATCTTTCCATGCTTCATCACCAGTATGGGCCTTGTACACTCCCACCACTCTCTGCACCCTCCTTCCATCCTACAATGATCTCACTGCAGCTTCTTTATCATATTAGTTACAATTGTGGTCTGCGGTAATTTCCTTAGACAAATCTGGCAGCCCTCCTCTGCATCCCTTCCAACCCAAAATTTGGGTCCGAAACTACACCACACCTGACCAAAGTCTTGTACCCCAATTCCCTTATTTTTCTAGTGCATCCCCTCATCACTCTTTCCAACAGGTGAAGGAATTTGAACCCTTTCCCTATTATCAATCCCAAGTGTACTCCCCAGTTAAGTCTGCTATCACAGTCCATGCTAATGCCGGAATGGATCATTCCATAGGCCATGTCCGTATTCCTTCCAATTCCTCACGCCTCATTCATTTCCCATCTTCAGTAATGTTGATGAGGTGTAAAGCCGTAGGCAAGAAATACAAATCTTAAACTCACTGTAACACGCTTATGAGCTGGGCTGAATTTAAAATGAATGTTTCACATGCTGTGACGTGCTGCTGCTAGTTTAGCTGTCCCATATTTAACACATTTGCAGATTCTATTGACCCGATAGCCATTCCAGTGGTCTATGCCTATTCAAAGGTTGAATAAGTCATATTCAGGTACTACTACATGATACAGGCGGAAGTCGACACACACATGTAGTTACTCACTGCTCACAAAAGTTTTATCAAACTCAATCTACATTCGCTGAAGCTAGCCACCAGACATTTAAAAAAATTCTTCACGGAATCGCTAAGTTCGTGAAAAGTATTGTGGAAAGTGAATCCTAGCCCCAATAAAAATTAACATGAACAATCATTAAAGTATAGTTCAGTTCCACACTCTGCTGCCAGTCGAAAGTTATATTCACTCGCGATTCACAGCATGTCCTCTCTCGCCACACTGTTTCTATTAAACGTCGAGATTCCTGCGATATTGTTCATCGCCCCCTGCGATATTATACATTTGCAAGCGTCCCAATGTGGCGTTACACCATGCTGCCATTTTTCAAACCATTTTATTCCTTTATATACATTTGTAGTGTGGTTGCATACCACACTCACCCTCAACTTTACTGATTTCATAACTGTCTTGAAAGTTTCAAGAGGTTTTTTTGGTCTGGTACTGCTATACCACGTTTCCAGACCTCTGTTAAGCAACAGTCTAATATTACATGGTAAGGTACAAGTCGTATCCATCTACCATTGATACCTGTAGTGACCGTTGCTCTTTTTTTAATAATATTTTCAGGCTGTATTGCTATCTGAAATTCATAACATCCACCATAACATTTAACTCTTAAAAGCATTTTTGTGTCACCAGCCATTTATCTCCAACCGAAATATATAAATAAGGTGTCATTCTAAAGGTTAAGGTCTCAGCTATGGTCACATCATATTTTAATAAAGGGATTTTTCTGAATTTATCCCTTAAAGGGCAAAAATATCAGTATTTCTAAAATGCGTTATTTGTGTCTCGAGCAATTTTTTTTCTCCCTTGATAATTAAACAGAATTGATGTATGAGGTATCAGTTTAAAGACTGAGGTCTTCGGTTTCGTTACACCATATTTTCAGAAAGGGATTTTTCCAAATTCGACATTTAAAGGGCAAAAGTATTAATATTTCTACAGCGCAGTTTTCTTGTACTGGACATTTATCTCCCTTGATACTCAACCGAATTGGATAAATGAGGTGTCAATTTAAAGAATAAAGTATTCGTTTTGGTCACATCATATTTCAAGAAAGAACTTTCTCCAATTTCAAGCCTTAAGGAGCAGAAATATCATCAGTTCTATAAGATTTATTTTTACCTCACTTGATGCCTTACCGAAAACGATAAATCAGGTATCATTTCAATGACCAAAGTGTCCAGTTTGGTCACACCAAATTTTATAAAAGAATTTTTTTGGAATGCGAACCTTAAAGGGCAAAAGCATCAGTATAATTTCTACAATGTGTTTATTATTATTACGAGCCATTTACCTCCTTCGATACCCAAACGAAGGCGGTAAATAACATATTGTTATAAAGATTAATGTCTCTAATTAGGTATAATCATAAATTAAGAAAGAATTTTTCGGAATTTAGTGCTTAAAGAGGTCGCACGTATGAGACAGTTCAGACCCAAGTTCCTAGATTGCAGCAGCAGATATCACAGAGATGTCAATAAACTGTTTTTTACACAATAAGTAGCTTTTCGGATATTTTTTCTGTTACGGAAACCTTTTTTTTTTTTTTTTTTTTTTTTTTTTTTTTTTTTTTTTTTTGCTATAGAATTCCAATGTAAACATTTTATTCCTACAACAACACATATCACAGCGATGTTGATATGCTGTGTGCATTTTGTTCAGGTTGGTTGTATTCTGTAAGGTCAGTGGCAGTTTGTCGTACATACATTGTGTTTTAAAGTTTCTTAACTGTTTTTGTAATATGTTGTAAGTAATTTGATGCGCGCCTATTACATTAAACAAATAAATATTTACTTCAAACGTACGGTTCTACTTGTTATTATATTACAAGCATTCAACCACACTATTCATCGTATTTTGTTCGCGAAATTGTTGCACGGGTCATCTAGTTTATTACAATTTCGCAAGATCCTTTGTTCCATATTAAATGTCTCATGATTGAAAATTTGGAAACGAAATTAATTTTCGTTGTGTGCGACTTTTTTTCTGTCCTAACATACGCTACGGTCATAAATACTTAATAGATCACTTTAACTTAACCCTCTTCCAAGTAAATAAAAAGTATCAGTGTTTGTCTATTTTTTTTTTTTCAACTGGCTTATTGGCAATGAAGATAAAACTTCAAATTATTAACATTTCCAGGCGTAAGGAGTTGCTGTAGGAAATATTAAAAGCTGCTCACAAAACACATTTCCTCTAATGCTTTACACTAATCGCGGTTCATTAAAAATTGTTCTCTTGCTATCACTTACAAAACTATTATGTCACACTTTTCTAAATGACAGATAAGTGTTTGTGCGTTCTCATCGATGTCTGGGTAAAATAATAGGGGCTACAACGTGTTCGAATGAAATATTGGAGTAGCTAAATACCAGTCGCTATGGAAATTATGAGGCAAAGTAAGGCAGACATAACTGTACTGATCTGACTTCTGCTATCAGCACCATTTACTTCCAATACTCTTACAATTCTCATTCAAGAGCGGAGTTGAGATAACAAGTGAGGTTCTATTCCAGCCAAAATGCAAAATAAAAATCAAATTAAATGGAAAAGTAATACAATATAACGAAGACGTGGTATACAGAACCCTCCATTAATTTTTATTTTAGTGGTTTAACGGTCTTAGCAGGTCGCCCACATTGACTTAGTTGGCTGCGGAACCGTCATAATGTCCGGCGGTGATGGAGGCTTAACTGGTTCGAGTTGTTAGTTTATCGTTAATTACGATTTCTTGTCCTGTAACGGAAGCCACGTTAGGTATTTGATTTCTCGAAATAAATAGTCAGTAAAATCACTTTCCAGTTTGTTTATCTTTCTTCAAGACATCGGACTCCATACAAAGATATTACGTACAAACGTAAACAAATGCTCAAATGCCCAGCGATTCTAATTTTCAACGAATTTGTAACTCCTTCAAAACTAAACTTTTTAAAACTAAAACTCGTCTCTCATTTGCTTTATATAGTCACTACAGAAATTTCCAGAATAATATAGAGAAAAGCCGCCCTATGTTTCTCGAACTGCTACAATGCAGCTAGAAATCAAAATCGCATTACAAAGATCAGAATTAATACAAAACCATTCAACATCATTATGAAACACACGAAAATAGAAATTAAAGATGTTTACAGGTTTACAAAAATAAAAATATCAGCATAAACCTATCGAAACAGTCGCAAATCGTCTTCTAAACTTCGTAGATGATTAGAATTACAAACTTTTAATCAATATTTCATGCATATTACTGTCCCTGAACATATTAAATAGTATTTAGATAAGTTTCTTTCGATAAAACAATGTCCATACACACAAATTCACAATTAATTGCAAGAAAAATATACAAAACCATATTTAATCAACTCCCAGCTTACTACATGTGGGCCTAATTCGTAAAATACAATTTCATTAAAGCGATAGTCGTGGCGGTGGAAGAAGTTTTCATCATGATGACTTGGTCGTCGGGGTAGGAGAGGTGATGTTACACGATTCCTAATCTCCAGATTATGCACCAAGGTTCTGGGTTGAATCCCAAATCTCTCCTCAGTGCGTATTGAGTTAGGAACTACGACGCTGTTGACGGTGATTCGTCCGTTGTGTCTTTCGGAATAGTAGGTCTGTACGGACTGGCACCGGGTATCACCATCTGCCTTCCTCTAGCTCTCATCCAAAACACAAACAGCTCTGAACACAGATACCATCACAGTCAGCTACTATAAAACTTGCAAATACTACAAAATTCTCTCGGATGTCCAGCCAGACTATGTTGAATAAACACAACGCTTCGGCAGCTAGCTGTGCTGCCATCATCAGGTGTCAGGCGTGAAGCCAGCAGAGCTATTCAACACCATCCGACTGGACACCAGAGAGGATTTTATTGCATCAGTCCGCCAGGGAAGTTTCCACTCACACGCTTACGAATACTGTAACACTGAGGAACTCCCCAAAAAAAAAAAAAAAAAAAAAAAAAAAAAACGAATTTCTCCCTGCAGGGAAAGGGTGAGTGAGTAAACACTCCGCATGATAACCGCCTACGATCGGGCACGAGCAAGCTGTTAATACGAAGAAGACTGGTCTTACAAGAAAGGTCAGTAGACTTTTTTGTGTTATTATTTATTTCTCGTTAAAAGTTAAAAAAAAAATAAGATCAATTAATTAATTGCAGAACACAATGGAATGTGACCACAATTTCGCAATCTTGATGGCCTTCTCGTTTGCCCTAAAAAGGTCGTCGATAATGCAGGTTTCGGGGAGATTCCTGCATATCAGAAAATTTTGTGGGTCCTGAAGCTCACCACTTTCACATAGATCGTTGTCGGTAGGGTAACCCTATTTTTTAATATTATATTTACATCGGGACACCAGTTCTAAATCTGTTTAAAGCCTTCCACATAGCATATGACTGATTACACCCCGCATCCGGTGCCTCTTCGATGTTCCTCCACTGCTCTTCAGGCACCGAATTTCGCCATAGTTCAGGGGAAGATGTTATGGCTGTCGTTGACTGTACGAAGCTTTTTCTTGACTTCAGCCATGTGGGTTGAGGTTCGTGTCAAAACAAAGGGTGTCTGGGGTCTGTTTTCTGTTTCCTCTTCTCCATCTCTGCAGCTGTTTTCCTACGAATGTCAGGTGGTGCTATACCCATGATTTCGTATTTTTACTAACAGGAGTTGGTTTCAGGCAACCTGTTAAAATGCGAGCAGTATCATTCGATGCTATATCGACCTGCCTAGCACGTGCAGTTTTGCTAAACTGGTGCCTAGTATTCTGCTGCAGGGAAACTGAGTGCCAGGATGGATGTACGAAGCACATTTGGATGTGCTCCCCAGGAGGCACTTGTAAGTTTTCGGATGATGTTGTTCCGGGGGAATACTTTGAGTTTCAGATCATCACAATGGGCTTTGAATGTAAGAGAGCGATCAAGCTTTACTCCTAGATATTTTGGAATATCGCGGTGTAGCACTTGTTGCCCCCTCCAGTTGATGTTCAACTTTCTTATGGCTTCTCTGTTTCTCAGATGGAATGCACAGAACTGTGTTTTTCCAGGGTTGGGCTTCAAGTGATTTAATAACTATATGAATAACAGATAAAGTTTATTTCAGTGTTATTCAGGTCAGTGTATTAGGGTTTTCCGTGTTTTAGATTTACTGCATTAAAACACAAACCTGGAATAGTGAAGGTTACATTACAGATGTTTTTGCGTAATAACATCGTAGCAGAAGTACTGCTGAAATTTACCAGTAATTCTCCTGTGTTTCAGGCATGAGGTTCGGGTTACTGCAGACGAAGGTTGGCCTCGCTTATCTTCTCTCCAAGCTGAATGTAGAAATGTGCGAGAAGACCAAGCGAACCCTCAGCTACGACCCTTCATCCTTCATCCTCTCGTCGGACGCGGGGATCCAACTCAGACTGACCAAGAGGATCTCAACAAAGTAGTCAGCAATTACTTGAGAAACACATCTTACCTTTATTGTATAACAAACTACCATTTCCACTACAAACATCAGTTTTTACAATGATTATCCAGACTATTTAAACTTGTTAAGTTGTTACAAATAAGGGCTATAATCATATGAAAATGATAATAATCATACGAAAACTTAGCGATATGGTGGAAGACGAGTAAACGTCAAAGTATTCTCACTGGAAACCTTGCTACGAGGTTGTTAATAAAAAATCACTAAGTTGGAATGATTAGTTTTTGAACTATCAATATTAAAGAAAACTAAAAAAAAAATATTTTTAGCAGATTGTTGTGATCATTACACATGTTCACGGGTCCAAAAAATATCGTTTTGATTTTTCGGGTAAAGTTGCAAGATTTCGGTAGCGACGTAAAGAAAAGCTGTTTCATGACAATCAAACCTTTAGTACATCAAACACTCACAATAACTTGCACAACAGTTACGCAAACAATGGACATAGTTAAAATATTTAAATAGAACGGTATCTCTTTCTGAAAATGTGCGACTTTTGTAAAAACTATTGCACGATCAAAATATGTGGATAATTACCAACACTCCTTCAATGTTATTCGTAATGTTTTACCCAATATCATACAAACCCATGAGATGAATGGCAAAATTTTAACAACAAAAATTCAATCTTATGCATGTTGCTTGTGTACTCTGATCAACATCTGTTTTGATATAATTCAAATGCAAATAATTATTCACATTTTGAGTGTCAAATACACGAATTGGAGAGGGCGCAAAAAAGGGCTGCTAGATTTGTTTCTGGAGATTATCGCAGAATGCAATCAGTGACGGATTTGATAAAAGAGCAGGAATGGGATTCATTGCCAAACAGGAGGAGGGTGAAGAGCGTCATGTGAGTGGACAAGGCGTATACTGGCGATGAGGCGTGGAAATATATTGGTGTAGATATGAAAAGCTGTGCATGGAAGGGAAAAGATGACCATGACCACAAGCTGGCACTCGATTTCAGGCACAAGGGTGTGGGAAGATTCTCTTTTTTAGGTAAGGGTGTCAGGGATTGGAATAAGTTACCAAGGGAAATGATGAATAATTTACCAAAAACGCTGAAAGAATTTAAAGCTGAGGAAATTATCGATGAAAATATGCAAAGGTCAGAAATTATAATACTACCAGTGAAATGCGGAAGTGCAAAGGATGAAGTTATAGTTTGGCAGTTTATTCATACCGCACAAGGAATGGCTGCTCTTGACCATGAAGTTTTTTCTCTGAGGTTTGAAGGTTGTAATACAGAGATACAAGCCCCGGAGGAATAGTTGTTGATAATGGCTGTTATAGTTCGCGACCGAGCGTTGTTGGTGAGCGGTAACGCTCTGGCCTCGCATTCTGGAGGACGCGGCTTCGAATTCCCGTCAGGGCATCCAAATTTCGGTTTTCCATGGTTTCTCCAAATCACTGCAGGTGAATGCCGGGATGCTTCCTTCAAAAGGCCATGGCCGAATTCCTTTTCGTTCCTAATTCCCTGTACTTTCCCGCCACTAATGACCACGACGTCGACGACGGAAGGACATAATACAGTTTTCTGTTATTCCTGTATGAAAACTTGAGTTGCAGACTACAGGAATTTGTGAAATGTGAAAGAAAATGGTAATTTAATGGTTACTTCCTTAATTGAAAGGATTTGTCAAGAAAAAAAAAAATTGGAAAAAAATGAAACCAGATCGTTATTTAAATATATCAGGAAAGGGAATAGGATTAGGAATTAGGACTGTTGATAATATATCGATATATCGATATTATTTTTTGAAAACATCGATATATATGAGAGATATTTTTAGGACGATATATCGATATTTCGGTACTGAAATCTGAATACCGGCTTCGATATTTTTAAATAAGTTATCATTTTTCGTTTGCTCTGAATGACACTATATCCCTCAAATTTCTGTTACGCATAGAGATCAGCAAGCTTAAGTAAATCTTACTACGATTCTATAATTAATTTGGAACTTACAGGTACCAAGTCTACTCAGATGATGACAACAGTGTAGGTAAGTCATCGCTCGTCCAGCACGAATCGAACGCGAGCCAATTGTTTGAAATGAAAGTGCGCATTGTCCAGGGAATTCTAGTGTGTTAGCAGGAATATTAGGAAGTATAAATAACAAATAGTTGCTAATCAGAGAGCAAGAAAAGTAAAACAACTCAGAATAAGCTATCAACATACAAAACTAAATGAAATACCACCAAAAAATTTTATGAAAAAAAAGTTATGTAAGTTCGCCATAATGAAAGCTGTGATAACTAAACTTCTACCTAAATAAATGCCTCAACTGTATTACTTATCAATCTTAAAAATACACAAAATAAGATTTGCCTCGAACCTCTTTCGAATTTATAAATGTTATTAATTTTTTTGAAAATTATAACAGGCATAGTGGTCGAATTTTAAAAAAAAAAATCAACAATCATCACCTCCAAGAGAAACCATTAGAAAGTGAAAACCTGATTAAGAATAAAATCACACGTCTGTTTATCAGCGGACAACCTAATTTTTACAAGATTTGATTTTCCGATATATCGACAACCGATATTAATAATTTTTAAAATATCGGTATATCGAAAATCCGATATTTAAAAAAAAATATCAACAGCCTTATTATTAATTCAAGGTAGCTCATGTTTCCGGTCACCTCATTTCGGGAGTTAGGCTATGGATAACTTACAGGACATAAAGGTGCAAGAATTCCAAAGAGGTAAGGACGCAGACTTTTCCGGGATGTGGTTGCCCTGCAATCTAGCAATCTGGACTGGTGTACCTCTAAACAGCATTGCAAAAACTCAACATTTTGACGGTTAACTCCGCCGTCATTAATGGAGCAATCGATTTATTGTTACTGCAACGTGTTTTACCTGCGAGTTTTCCGGAAAAGCAACACACTATTTACCGGAAAGGAGCAGTACACCTACTGTGCCGTCGGAACGAATACATTAACCTGAAGCAGCCCTGAAGAAGACCGTAGGTCGGGACCAAAACGTTGCCAGCTTCAGTAACAACGAGATAAAGTAAGTGCAATTATACAATATGACGCATGAGAAAAGCCTGAAAATTCAGTTTGATAGTGTAGCGGGAGCTTGGGTGGGAATAATGCGTGAAAACTTTCTTACTCTTTAATATGAAATGAAAACCCTATGCTGCTAATTTATTTGGTGTTCTTATTGGCGTACAGGCTGAGGCTTATTTATCTTTAATATTAACACATGGAATCTTAGATCTATGTACATGCAGAGCCTCGCCTTACAAATGCCAACATTAATAATCAAACAATATTTATGCACTACCACATTACTAATTGATAATGAAACAAATTCCCAACATTAATAAACAAACAACAAAGCTTCACACTTGGTTTTAATGGAAAGTTCCCTTCATAACAACTGGGAACCAAAAATCAAATATAATACTAACATGAAACTACATTAGATTTCAAATGGCGGGCGCCTGGATAGTTTAAATTATCCACCAAGTGTTGTTATAGGAAAACTCCCAAAGTTTGTCCCAACTAAGCTCAATATTTGCTGGAGGCGAGAACTCTTAATCATTCAAAGGTCGTTACAGGGTTGTACTACACTGCACTGTTCTTAGGATTATTACCGTGATGGCGATGGGCCTTCCTCGACAGCGGAACTGTTATAGCACATTAGCTATAGCAATGTACTGAATGATTGCCAAGCAATCTCACTGCTACAGTACACTTGTTTCGAACCCTCGGATTCGATGCCAAGGCAGAACAATCTTCCAACCTTCGGAAGATACACTTCAGTATGTCCAGCCTTGTGGGTCGGAAGCCAAACACTCCTTCCCCTCTGAAGACTGGACATCAAGTCCCTCTCTCGCCTCGCCTCTCCATCACTTGTGCTAGCCACGCCTCTTTCCCCGGACGCAATTTTAACATAGAGTGAAATTCACAGGAATTAGAAAATGCGGATGATAATTCGCCGTTGATTGGCTCCACTATTTGGATCCTCCTACAAGCTATGATGATTGAACAATCTTGTCTTTTAGAGATTCGTGTGAACTCAGACAGACTCGGACATAATCGCTAAATGTGACCTCCAAAGCGTTCGCTTGAGGACAGGAGGTCGCCGAACGTCCGTTCACCCTGGTGGAGTACTTTCCGGAAGTTAAGGGACTATACGCCTGACCAGATCCTTTAGACAGGGTAGCTGTTTCTCCATTGTATGCCCGGCTGTCACCTACCTGACGCGATTCTTTGGCGCGGCTGTTTGGGACGTGCAGCAAATACTGACAAGCGTCTCTGATTATTTATTTCATTATTATTTTATATGTTAATATAAAAAAATGTACGGAATGACTGCACAATATCCACCTGCTTGTTACTTTTGAGCACTCTGATTAATGCTTCCTGAGAAGACGGAGCTGTCAGCTGAAGAGATTTCGAGAAGCTTCGAACAAGAGGATAGAACCAGAGGATACTAGCGCGTGCGCTGATTGTACTGTCACACTCAGCTACAAACTGATGGAACAATGAAATCCGCCAGGCACTTTAGTGTCGGAGTAGGAAGGTCACAGCACGTATGTAATTTTCTTCATCATCATCGTAGACGCAAATTTATTTTGGAATCTGTTCCTGGAAGCAGCCACATAGCGCGTGCCTCATCAAATGAATGTTATCTTCGTCTGTTATCACCCTACCTCTAAGCCCGTCAAACAGTACTCGGAGCACTGTTGTGTACCGGCAGTGATAGCGCCTAGACAAGCTGTTCTATGCTCATCTGGAACTATTAAACGCATTTCTCACGCACAGCAAGAAGCGGATACTCGAGGTACGTATATTTAACTTTCTTCGTAAGTAATACTTTTTTTTTTTTTTTTTTTACGGAAAGGAATTAATAATTCACACTTTGTTGGTAGCTGTTTAAAGTGTATTTAGACCAATGGACACTAATAGCATGAAACTTCACAACTATTGAAAATACAATTTTTGCTCCGCTATTTCTCTCCGAACCAGTGTTTCTTTGATATGATCTTCGGAAGAAACCTGTATCGAAATGGAAACAATTTCCAAAATCAATATTATAAAATGAAATTAAAAATTTATTCATACGTAATTTTGTCAATGTCTATTGCATTCTCTGGCATATTCAGTTACTCTTAGAGAATGTTATTTTTATAACTACATCCTCACTCATAGAAATAATATCGTTGGCTTATGAGCAAGTCTAGCAAGTGTTGTTATGTCCAGAAACAGTATTTAGTTTACGAATATTAGTTGAGCGCTTTAAATGAAGACTCTATTGTCAAATTGAATATTTTAAGTACATGCAGTGGAGTTGAAAGATTAATTTCATTTCATGATCACTGCCAATGAAGAACTTGAATTTTTAGGACATCGAATTCTTTTCCTTATGTAGTTTTCTGTTTAAATAAAAAATGACAATTTTAAAATTACACTGTTGTACGACTATTAATTTTGGGACAGTTCAAAGAGTGAAATAAATTGAGCAAGAGTTGTGTCCCTTGGCGGCCGAGGAGAAGAACCTATTTATACAATAAACATGTGTAAAAAAAAAACCTCATACAATACTCATATTATGTAGCATTAATAATCAGCAGTAAGAAATCCATCAAACCCAAATTAAATTTCAGCAATTCTGCGATAACAGTGACGCTGTAATTTTATATCTAGCAAAGTGGGTGAATGGTAACACACAGATCTCACATTCGGGAAGACGCGGGTTCGAATCCCCGTCCGGCCATCCAGATTTGGGTTCTCCATAGTTTCCCCAAATCACTCCAGGCGATTGCTGGGATGGTTTCTTTAAAAATAGGTCATGGTGAAATTCCTTCCCGTTCCTTGCCCTTGGTCCTTTTTCGCATTTAATAACCTTTACACCTACGAGATAAAAAAAAGCAATTTAATAAAGGATTCTCAACGAGAAAAATGGAGAGTAAAGATTTTTATTTTAAATATACGACTCTTAGTTCTCCAGATATTACAGCTTCATGCGGTAAGCCAAACAGAAGCTAACATGCGACTAGCCATTTTGGGTCCCCCCGACCTTCTCCAAATGGTCGGTACGACTACTTGGCTGTGAAGTTAATGTCGAGAAATTAGGCAAGGTAATATCTGTTACTTATTCTTAGCAAAAGCTATCTCCTTTCAGTGTTATGGATATTAGACTGACTGAACACATAGTATATGTCATCTAAAATTATTTTTATATCTATTTAAATATCAGGTGGCTTTGGAACGAAACAAAGAAATAACCTATTGGTTATTTATTGATAAGCACTTGGGACTTCAAACAAAATATGTTATTTTGTAAACACCACTAAATGCAAGACAATTATGGTAGCAGTGATAACGTTACGATATAAACTGCGAGTTAACGGTAATAAGCTTGGAATAGATCCACAGGGTGATTCAAAATTACGTGGACAAAATGACATGGTAGATCAGTCATACAATACGAATAAAAAATCGCATAGGAACAGAGGGTCGCAACTGCGATCCGGAGCCGCTACAGGGCATCTAAAATAATACTGACACAAAGAGAAGAAACAAAACCATTACAGATCATTTTATTGATAATTACTCAGTCACATGCGACTAATACAAGCCAAATGATGAGCATACAGCAGATGCTTAAAGTTTTTGCCAGATGCATAGAGACAAGCCCTGCATCTCCGTTGCATGGAACGGCGCACATTCTCAAAGATACCAGGTGTATCTCGAACACATCCGGCTGCCGCAACGATTCTTCCTACCAAGTCTTCCGGCGTTTCAACAGGTGTTTCATACACAAGTCCTTTTCAAAATCCCCACAAGAAAAAATCCAAGGGAGACAGGTCTGGTGATCGTGGTGGCCATGCCTCTCGTGGCGTTAGCGCCCTCTACAGGCGTTTGCGACCCTCTGTTCCTATGCCATTTTTGATCCTTATTGTATGACAGATGGACCTTGTCATTTTGTCCACGTTATTTTGAATCACCCTGTATAGAATCTATTCGGAGATCGAGTGATTCAAGATTCCTAATTTAATGCAATTATGAAATAGTTGAATGGCTCACTTCAGGGAAGTTGATGTTAAGAGTCATCAAGATGATCCACGACTGACTAACAAACGTTCTCTCTGCTCAAAAGATGATAGTTCCTTAGTGAATGGGTAAAACTAGCTTCTGTTTGGCTGGTTACTATTTTAGTAAGGAAGAGCTCTGGTTGGCTACTGATGACGTCTACGAGCTACAATGCATCGGAATAGTTAGCGTTAGCTGTGTACCTGTGCGACATAGGTTCCCATGAGCTTTAACCACAGCTTCAGATAGCACGCGTAGTTGTGCCGGCGTACGGAGCTGGTTGTAATGTCACACTGGTATAGTGGTTGAGATAAGGCTCGAAAATCTGCGTAGAGCATCAGGTCTCTTAAATTACAGGCTTGGAAACATACTGGACTCCTCTCGACTGTTCGAGGTCTTTAGAGACGGGAAAGGACGGGGGGCAAGGATGGGGGCAAGGAATGGGAAGGAATTCGGCCATGGCCTTTTGAAGGAAGCATCCCGGCATTTGCCTGGAGTGATTTTGGGAAACTATGGAAAACCCAAATCTGGATTCCCGGACGGGGATTCGAACCGCCGCACCGTCCTCCCGAATGCGAGACGAGAACGCTGTTACCAATGAAATGAAATAAAATACTTTAGTTTATTCCTATATCCAAAAAAAGCATTCATGCGACAGTATCTTAAATCTAAGGTGGTTTAGTGTAAAATGCGGCCTCTACCAGACGAAAAATTTCACAGATCCCAAATTTGATTATGGATTCCCATGTATCTCATCGATGAAAATAGAAAGTAAAAAAAAATGTTTTGATATCTCGCTTATTTTTCGAGATCTCAAAAGAGGTGCATAGTTTGAGATTCAATCTGGACCAGAAAACAAATTGATCAAAGCCACAAGAAACTATACGCTAGACATACACAATAGGTGTGGTTTTCTTAGCGATTTTTGCAAAGCTGAAATACGGCATTGTCCTGAAGAAGAACGTTACCAAAAGCACTAGGAACTGTACTTACAACCGATATTTTGCATTTTATATGTAGAGAACTAAGCAAGATATCAAAAAATTATTCTTTGATTTGTCTCGTCTAGTTATACAAGAATTCAACATCAAATTGTGGTGCCACTATTATCTTACTGCTGACTAAATTGCAGAATTTCTAAACGCCCTGGCATCGGACTCGGGAGGACGCGTGTTCGAATCCCCGGCCGGCCATCCAGATTTTGGTTTCCCATGGTTTCCCCAAATCACTCCAGGTCAATGCCGGGATGATTCCTTCAAAAGTCCAAGGCCGATTCCTTCCTGTTCCTTGCCACAGTTCTTTTCCACTTCTAACGACGTCTGCGAGGCATAATGACATAAACCAAAAATTTAAATATTTGAATCAACTCTAAACACTATAAAATCGGGAATAAAAATGGATAGGAAACATAGTCGTTGATTACAGTGCTCAAGTCAGCTACTTATGTCTAATAATTTAGTATTTGTACAAAGAAACTAGATAAACATCTACTGCAATCTGCTCGACAATATAATAATTCTTGCCACCGTGGTTTCGCCTATATTGGAGAGTCTGGCAGAACAATAGATACTTGGTTAAGAGATCATATCTGCGACTACAAATCAAACTATAACGACAAGTCGCTTATTTCGCCGCATTCAGCTGCGATCTGTCATGCCATCTTTTTTTATACTGTTAGACTTCTTTCGAAAGAAACGCCAGTTGAGGCCAAGACGATTAAAGAGGACCTAGAAATTGCTAAAAGCTCTAATACTATCAACGAGGGCAGCGACCTAAAGCTTCATGATGAGAGGCATGCCTACAACTTATGACGCTACCCCCACTGAGCCACCCAACAAAGGGACCACTGCCATCAATTCATTGGCGGAGGGATGAAGTGAATTACGTATTCTTTAAAACCATGTAGACCTACCGCTGGAGTAGGAACAGATAAGAGGTTATGAACTGCTTGTTCAGAATCTGAAATGATTGTCAAGTGTTAGCATATTCTTGGATGAGGTAAAAAAAGGTTGTATTACAATCTTGCATCTTCTCTGGACACTTGGCTTGTTCTCTTGCTGGAGATCTCTGGATAGATCCACCGAACATGTGTCATACCACTCTAGCAGACAACTACTTTTTAGTTAGCAGAATATTCAAAATAACTGTTCAACCAGAGCCACATTAAGAAAACTTTAATTCACTGACAACATCACTAGGAAAATAGCCATCAGTATTTAAAAAAAAAAAAAAAAAAAAAAAAAAAGGCTAATATACATATTGCCACTATGGCCTAAATTCTATCATCATAAATTAATAACAATGTTTTATATACTATGTTCGCTCTCATCTGGCGCGTCAAGGTCATGTGCCCCTCGCCTCGCACCTCACCTCACCACCCCCCCCAGATGCCTTCCCCTCCGAGGAGACTGCTGCCTACAGACATTGTCATTGGTCGCAGTATTATCGTGTTGATTCCAATACAACGTTATAAAACGCTGTAAGTGAAATGGCGTCAGTCAAAAACAATTATTTTTGAAGTGTATATTTTTTTAAGACGCTAGAAAACTCTGAAGAGAAAGTTAAAATTCTTTTTAGGGAACCACAAAAGTTGACGCAGAGTTGCGTGGCGTATCGTTACGAACAGTGCAGCGAGTATTTAAACAACGTGTTTCGTGAATTAACTTCCACTGGGAAACACATCTAACAACTGGATTTAATCCTCGAAATGTCTTGCGTGACTTTAAAAATAATGACTGGAAGAAGTAGGTTTTATTCATTGATATGTAAATAATTTTTATCTTTATTAACATATGAAATTGTAGTTGGTAAACACGCAATTTCTATGACATACGATTCACTCATTTCCGTCACGACAGATAGCTCGATTTTACTGAAGAAATCATCAAATTAGAAGTAACATATCGTACCTCATACCTTATGATGATGTTTGCGCATGCGCGGCAGCTGTTTCCCCTTCGCCTGTAGGGGCTGGGGCAGCGGAGTGGGGATAGAGCAGAGTGGGCTTGACCCGCCTTTTCTGTCTGAAGTTCTGAACATAGTATAGTTTGATGTAAATGGTTGTATATTTTACGACATGGAGGTTGGATAGTTTGTTATAGTAGGGAACAGTTGAGGCTAAGAAATTTAGAGGAAGGAAAAGTTTAAAATATATCATGCTGAGACGCAGGTTGTAAATGATTCTAAGAAATTGGCTGAGGATAGAATAGTATTAAAAAAGATGAAGGTTTCTATCAAAAAAGTCGAATGATTAATGAAAGCTAAACAAAAGACGGTGTAGAAGAAAACATAAGAAATTGGTAATCAAGGCGGTTTCTAACAAACCATCTGAATTTCTGTTATATAAATTATATGACTATATCGTTCAGTATAGCCTAAAAATAAGTCCATTTTTATGTGAGGTTAACGAAACTATATTTCGAGCATTGAGTTCATTTTATAAATACATGTCATTCGCATCATATGGTTACACTTTAGTTATACGTCACTTCACGATTCAGCAAGTAGTGTGATATTCCTCACTTGTAGTCAGAGCTCTTGAGTCGCGGCCGCCACCTGTTGATTCAACCTTATCGCTGCTGGTGTGTTTCCAGTTATCACCACCATGGCGCTGTACTTCGACTCGTGGCTGACGGAGCTGCTGGTGGCCCTTGCGCTGCCCCTGATCGCCCTCTACTTGTGGTTCTCACGCAGCTTCACGCACTGGAAGAAGAAGGGGGTGCCCTATGTCGAACCTAGTTTCCCGTTTGGAAACCTGCGCAAGAGCATCCTCGGGCAACAGAACATGTTTCTACTACTCACCGACGTTTATAATCAGTTCAAAGGTAATACACATTCTCCACACTCTTTAGTCGCTCGTTTATTTGTTTTAAAAGTTATATAATTCCAGAAAATAAAAGGTAACTCTTGCACTTGAACGGATTTATTATAAGGTAAAATTAAAGAGTTCACAGTGACAAGTTCTCTATTGGTTTTGACAAAGAAAGACATACACACGAGCAAACAACATTTGAACAAATTATTTAGTAAACTTACGTGAAAACTAGTCTAGCAACAGTAAATATGTACGATTAATGATGTTGATACCAACACCTTTAAGATTTGGATGTTTTGTGCGTCTTTTTGTCTGTCTCCCCAATCATCACGCAAAAACTAATGGGCAGATTTTAACGAAATTTTGTACAATTGTTACATATATCGCCCTTCGGATATAGGATACTGCTTTTCCCAATGAGTTAACAAACAACCGATGATAGAGTGTCCAAAACAGTAAGATTTCTTGTTTATGTCTTTCTGTCCGGTCATCACCCAAAACAAACTAGATTGATTTTAAATAATTTCACATAGTGACAGCTCATGCCACCTGAACTTATTAGATACATTTTATGCACGTTAGTAACATATTTTCGCATGATACTAGCACCAAAACTATGAATTTATAAAATTTGTTGATCTTTGCCCGCATTTGGAATAACCATTGAACAAATTTCAACGTAACCTCTCATAGTGATATTTTATGTCACCAGGTAACATACAAGATACTTTTTTTACCGAAATTGGTACTACAGTTAGGAATCCTTGGTTGTTTGGCACGCACCCGAAGAAAGAATATATGAATGAATTTCAGAAAAGCCGCAAATAGTTTTCGATTCTGTCAATAGTAAAAATTTCTGATACTTTTATCCTGATTATTACCATATTTCGTCCACTATACACATCCCCGAACTATAAATTATATAATTAAACATTTTCTGATCGCAGTCATTTTGCATTCCAAATGTGTACCAGATTTGGTATACGAGTGTTATAAGTGTGTTCGAACATATGGGGGGACAAGAAGTACCCAGCTTGGTGGGGGGCGGTAACTCTTTGGCCAAGCGTTCGGCAGAGAGAATCGGTAGGTCGAGGCTTCGAATCCCAGTCCGGCCATCCGGATTTGGGTTTTCGATGGTTTCCCAAAATCAATCCAGGCGAACGGCGGGATGGTTTCTTCATAAGGGCGTGGCCGAATTCCTTCCCGTTCCTTGCCCCCAGTCTTTTCTCCCCAGTCCTTTACCGTAAAGCCATAAGTAAAAAAGGGTCTACGAGGCGCTATACCTACAATAATAGAAGGATTGAAATATAAAAAATAATAATAATAATAAATTAAAAAAACTTTTAAATGTACCATGATTTTATAACGGACTAAAAAGTATAAAATAATTTTTCTAATCCTCATGAAGGATAAAACCACTTACAGATTTCTAAGGTCTTCTAAAATGTCCTGAAAATTTATGCTTGAAAATTTTTATAGCTGTTAAAATACTTGTAAAATTGGTGACGAGAAACATTGGGCGCATGCAACAGATAATTGATGCATTAAAAGCTCTAGTAACATTTTTATTCCACCCCAAATAAAGTTAACTGATAAGTAAGTTCTTTCATTGATAGCACTTCTTATAGTTACGTATTCTATGCTCCCAATGTTTTTCATCTAAAATCTTACAAGTATTTTAATAGCTATCAAAAATATCCAAGTATAAATTTTGAGGACATTTTAGTAGAACTGTGTGTAGTTTTATCCTTCATAAGGATTAGAGATATTATTTTATACTTTTTAGTACGTTATAAAAACATGGTACATTAAAAAGATTTTTTTAAAATTTATTACTAATTTCTGCTTTTTAGGGTTATGTGAGTGAAAATTTGTAATTTATTTAAAATACTTTGATGGCATAATCACAGAGCCATGCTAAAATTTCATTTTTTTAAAAAAAAACATTTAATTGAGTTATATCCATCCCGGGGAAATAAAGAATAAAACAATAAAAGAATCATGCATATCCATCGTTTGAATCATAAGGTATCGTCTGGAATTCGAACAATAATCCAATATAAAAAGCATTTTTAGTTTTGCCAGAAATCTTCAGGCAGCATTTCCAATTTTTCTGTCCTTAAAAACATTATTCAGACTACTGCAAACATTTTTAAAAAATTATCCTAATCTGCCCTTAGAAAATGTACTTTTCAGTTGTAACCAAATTTTCGTATTTTATTATTGATACTTTTAAGGAGAGGCAGAAGCAAACGGTGCACAGAAACGTGTTTTAAACAGTGCATGCAATCTAAATTTAGAAGGAGAGGCGGAGATCCTAGGAACGGCTGCTACTCAGCTTTTCCATACCCATTCAACATTTCTGTGATAGTTTATCGGTAAATTAACAGCACAAATCTCGCACATCACGTGGCCGAAGTCACGGGATCAGTTTAATTGTAGAATAAAACCAGAATTTAAATGGTGAATATTGGTAAGAAAATAATTTCAGACTGCCAGGACAGAGTTATCCGTCTACACGTTTTCGAAGTGGCAATAATTCCAGAATTTTCAGATGAGTGATTTTCTGCTCTTGTGAATATAATAGCTTTATTTCACAAGTATATAAATATGGACTAACTAACATCTGGATATTGTGGGCCATTTCCTCAATTGCGATAGGATCAATTTTATGAATAATTGTAACGCCAATGCAATTTAAATTGTTGTTCTATTTTCCGAACGCGTTTCGCTTCATTTGCGAAGCATCTTCAGTGGTTCTGTCTGTGGGTATTTATACAATAATTACATTTGTTCTGTTTTACATTTTAAACAAGAAAATTGTGGTAAATACAGATTTAAGCTTACATACATTTTTCTTTGGTCACATGTGTTTATAATTGCACAGCGTTTTAGCATCAGTTATGTTTGTAGCTGCAGTATATATTACACATGTTGGTTGCATTTCTGTTATTATTTGCGCAGCACTGTAATACATTGGGTTCTGATGTCTTACGTTTAGTTACTGTACATCGCTGATTAGCAGGTTTGTTTCCCTTTTGCCTTCTGTTTTATTCGGTGGGTGGCGCGCTTTAAAATATGTGTTCGTGCTTAGTTTGGTGTTTTATTATTATTATTGGCTGTGTTTTTTTTGTGGTGGATGGTTGTGTTTATTATTTTCTTTTGAGCACTGTGTATAGTGTTGGGTCCGTCAGGTTCGTGTATTCGTTTATTATGTTCTTTTCTTCTGCCAGTGATTTGTGGATGTGGTAGTTTTCTTGAAATGTTAATAGTTGTAGTTTGCTATTATTAATAGTTAGTATTTGCATATCTGACTCTATATTTGTGGGCTAGTGATTATGTTCTAGTAATTTTGAGTGGTTATTGTATTTTAGTGCTCTTAAATGTTCCTTATATCTGGTTTCAAACTTCCTGAATGTTTGGCCTATATATTCTGCATTGCAGTCATTCCAAGTTTAATTTAATTTAATTTAATTGCAATGGAGCACAGGCTCCGATGGCAATTTCCTTACACCCCCATCTTCCCCCTATCTTGCAGCCACCTACATTTGCCCTCTACAAATTTTATCTTTAAATTCTTTCAATGTTTTCGGTAAATTATTCATCATTTCTCTTTGTAACTTATTCCAATCCCTGACACCCTTACCTAAAAAAGAGAATCTTCCCACACCCTTGTGCCTGAAATCGAGTGCCAGCTTGTGGTCATGGTCATCTTTTCCCTTCCATGCACTACTTTTCACACCTACGCCAATATCTTTCCATGCCTCATCGCCAGTATATGCCCTGTACACTCCCATGACCCTCCTCATCCTCCTCCTGTCTTGCAATGAATCCCATTCCAGCTCCTTTATCATATCCGTTACTGATTGCATTCTGCGATAATTTCCATAAACAAATCAGGCAGACCTTTTTTGCACCCTCTCCAACTCCTGTATTTGATACGTAAAATGAGGGTCCCATACTACACTACCATATTCGAGCAATGGTCTCACCAAAGTTTTGTAACCCAATTACTTTACTTGTCTCGTGCATCCCCTCATCACTCTCTCCAATAAATGCAGAACTTTGAAACCTTTTCCTACCACCTGTCCAATGTGTCCTGCCCAGTTAAGCTTGTTATCAAAAGTAATGCCAAGATATTTACATTTCAAGTATTCAGCAAGCAAACATGAATTGTGAAATTTGTTGTTTGGTGTGTTGTATTTGATGTTTTTCTGTAGTGAGTTGTCTGTTCTAAATGCTATCCTGAGTCCTTGCTTTTTCAGAATGTTTGCTATTTTGTGAGTGTTCATGTTGACGTATCTTAATGTGTGCAATTTTTCGGTTTTTTATTGTTTGCTTGTTATGTTATTTGCTGTAGCATTCATGTGGGTGTATGTATTTGTTTGTTGTGGATTTGGTATAGTGTTTTGTACTGTTCTTAGTATCTGCTTTTTGATGGTTTTGTTCATTTGGTGTATTCTGTTTTTTTTGGTCCATTTTTGGTGGGTATTTGTATGGTGGTGTCAAGCTCTGTTGTGTAGTTGTCTTTGTTTAGTGGTGTTTTGTTTAGTCTGTTGAGCATGTATCTAATTGCTGCTTCCTTGTTTATTTGTGGATGATTGGAATTAGAGCTTATTATCATATCTGTTGTGGTGGGTTTCCTATATATTTCAAATTGGAGAAGGTTATTCTGAGAGGTTATGGCGAGGTCTAGGAAGCTGAGTTTTTCTTCTTTTTCTTTTTCCAGTGTAAAGTTTATATTTTTGTTTATGGTGTTGATTTCTGTGTGTAGTTGGTTAACTCTGGCTTCTGGTTCATCTACTACACAAAGTATGTCATCAACATAACTCAGCCAAATTATGATGTTGTAACCATTGTTGTAAATGATGTTTTCAAATATCTGATTTTCTATATGATTTATGAAAATGCCTGCCAATGTTGGTGAGATTGGGGAACCCATTGCTAAACCGTCCTGTTGATTGCTTGGCTTTACAATTATCCAAAAAATTGATGGACCAACTATTTAATGCTCGGTAGCTAATGTTATCACTTACACAAACTACGATGTCTCGTAAGTAAACAAACGGTTACAAAAATTTAAAAGGGGTAATAAAGCATCTTTTTGTTTCAGGTCATCGTTTCTGTGGTCTGTACGGACTGCGGCGGCCGTTGCTGCTCATCCGGGACCCAGAGTTGATCCGCGTGGTACTCGTCAAGGACTTCCAGTCATTTCACGATCGAGGTTTCCACGCAAATGAGGAAGATCCTATGAGCAAAAATCTTCTGGCACTGACGGGCATGAAGTGGAAAAAATTGCGATCCAAGCTTTCACCCACTTTCACTTCAGGAAAAATGAAAATGATGTTTGACGTGAGTACACAGGCTTCGCTGAATGTATCATTTGTTGTATCTCTCAATTTTTACTTCTTTCTATTCTTATATATTTATTTATTTGTATCAGTAGTCTACGAATCTCTGGTCTATCGAAAGTTATTTGGTAATTTTCCCCAAAATTTCTATGCTCCTTCGGCCTATGGTGACAGATATTCTTACTACTAACAGCAATCGGCGGATGCAGTGTTTCCTTTGTTGAGTTGGCGTAAGCTCCATGATCTCTCGTGAAATTTATGTGAAAGTACTATTGAACCATTATAATACTATTAAGAGTGAAAAGGTGTGATTTTATATCAAGAGTGAGAGTGTGAGATACCATGCTTGGTGGGTTTGAGGTAACGCTCTGACTTCGCATTAAGGGTAATATAAATTTGGGATAGTTGCAAGACTTGGGAAATTTCCACCAGACCATGCATTCCACCACAACTAACTTCAGTTGAAATCATCCCCGTCTAGCAATTCAGATTACAGTTTTTCAGGGTTTCCAGATAAAAGTGATGGTTCTTAAAAAGACCATGGCAGAATTCCTTAAACCGTTCCCGTCATCCAGTCATTTCTCTCCTCCAATAACCTCTACGTCGATCTGGAGTAAAGCAATAAGCTTTTACCAGAAACGCTCCCTAATCGTTTCACCAAGCACCATCAAAAAATAATTTTGATATTAGGGGAACACGTAAACTATTTTATTTTACTTTTTTTTTTTGCTAATAGCTTTACGCCTCGTCAACGTCGAGGTCATTAAAGTGGAAAGGACTGTAGACAAGGAACGGGAAGGGAATAGACAATGGCCTTTTAAAGGAAGCATCCCGGTATTCACCTGGAGTTATTTGGGGAAACCATAAGAAAACCCAAATTCAGATGGCCGGACGGGGATTCGAACCCGTGTACTCCCGAATGCGAGGCCAGAACCTTTCCGCTCACCCACCACGCTCGGTAACAGATAAGTTAGCTCGGAAAAGTAAAGAAAACTGATGGAAAACATTTCTCTTACCAATAAAAACGGAAATTACTAATGGTATAATTTCCTGAATTAGTATAATCTAGTCTATCGTTGGTGCCTTTTGTTAGGCAAGTTCTTTTTTTACACGCATTAGCGATAAACTGTACTAAAAATGACTTTTAATTATTGTATTCTTCCCCTAAATTCAATGGTACATCCACTCATAACCCAGTCCAGTAAATGAAGGATTTTGTTAATTTTTCATACCACCTGTTGAATGGGCAAAGTACACCAGAGAAGTAGGGGAATTGGATTACAAAACTTTGGTCAGATCATAGGTTGAATATGGTGGTTGTAATTTGGGGCCCACATTTTGGTTATCAAGTAACAGGGGATAGAGGGTGAGCAAAGAAGAGCAGCTAGATTTGTTTGTGCAAATTATCGCAGGATCCAGTCTGTAACTGATATGATAAAGGAGCTTGATTGGGAGGCATTGGAGAAAAGGAGGAGGGTGAAGAGAATGCTGGTAATGTACAGGGTATATGTTGGTGATTGGGCTTCGAGGGATACTGGTCAAAGAATTAAGAATGGTGTATGGAGGGGGAAAGGCGATCGTGTCCGCAAGCTTGTGCTCGATTTCATGAATAAGGAAGTGGGAAAATTTTCTTTTGGTTGTAAGTTTCAGGGATTGAAACAAATTACCAAGTGAAGAAATGAATAATTTGCCCCAAAACGCTTGAGGAATTTAAAATTAAAATTTGTAAATCTAAAAAGTAAATGGGGGAGGGAAATTTAACATTTCAATTATAATTTTTTTTTTTAAATAAAAGGGGTAATTAGATGACATGGGAGATTGCCACCGGAGCGTTAGCTCCATCGAAATTTAGTTAATAATAATACTGTGATTTCCATCAATATCGATGGTAGAGAAGCTAAATTGTGCCCCTGAGCTAGCTTGTCGATGACCTCTCTATCACCAATATCGTCACCTATTTCAGACGATGCGAGACTGCGGCCGAGAGATGGTGGCTGCTTTGGAGAAGATGGCTGACCAGAGAGAGCCCCTCGAGATGCGGGAGCTGTCTGCGAGGTTCACCACTGACGTCATCGCCTCGGTCGCGTTCGGCATCGAGATCCACTGCCACGAGAATCCCGACAACGAGTTCCGGGAATGGGGGCGCAAGGCGTTCACTCCGACCTGGTCCGGCAGGTTGAGAACCTTCGTCCGGGACAACTTCCGGTGGCTGCCCAAACTGATCAGGTGGGTCGCGGAAGGTAAACTCTCTACACCATCCGTACAACTCCGTTCGAAGTTAATTACATAACAAACACATTTTCTGTTAGGCCAAAATTCTGCCATATTAGGTATTCACTCTTTAGTTCCATTCAAAACGGAAATGAAAAATTTGTTAATGTTCAATTTAACGTATTATAAACGAAGTATAGTGTGGATATGCACTCAACAAACCTTGGACAGAGCGTGGTCAACCTAAGTATTACACATAAAGTATTTAGTCGTTTCACAATTACTTTTTAGCAAAAAAGCGTTCCTTTCCTCTAAGGAAGCACATTAACAAGTTGAACCAGTTTTCGAAGAAATTAAAAGTACAATGCATGAGTAATGCATAAAAACAATCTGAAAATAATTAATTATTTACTCAAGATTTGTAATGACTTATAATACTGTATATTAGATATAGATCTATTAATACGACGTTAAGTTCATCAGTTCCATTATTGAATGCAGAGAGTATTGTAAGACGGACAACTGTCACATGTTACCTACACTAATATCATAAATGCGAAAGTAACTCATGTCTGTCTGTCTGTTTGTTACGTTTCTTGGGCTAAACGGCTACTCCGATCGTGATTAAATTTGACAAGGAGATGCTATTTGACATTAGGATGGACATGGGAAACTATATTCGGTGTAGATAAGAACATATTGTGATTAAATTATGGAAACTATCTGAACTGTGAAAGACAAACTAATAATATCTATATGCCTTTGTAATGTGTAATGATAGGAAGCAATGGTAGCGTAGCGTAGTGGTAACGTGCTTGCTGGTTGAGAAAACTCCCGTGTAGCTTCGGGCTCAAACAACACTGAGAACAAAGTTTTATGAATTGTTTTTCATAGTTTGAGCCAAGTCTAGGATTTTGTAATAAGGATACCATGCTCTGGCAAATCTTTGGCGGTAGAATAGTGTCCTAAGGATTTACTTTATTCAGGGTATACTGGTTCCACAGGCAGTTTTGTGTGCTCTAAAATAATAATATTGTATATGTGTAAGTAAGTCTCCGTCTTTTTTTTTACGTTTTGACGACTATATATGTATACCAATGACAAGGAATTACTTTATATCTTTACGAACGAAATAGGATACTTCTTCCGATATGAATAATAGTTTTAGTCATGAGACAGGTTCGACGGTAGTATGGTATATCGGTGGCGTTCACGTCATTTTATGACCTGAAATCAAACCAGATGGCTTCCCATGCCGTGGTGCCAGGAGTCACACTGCTGTGTCATCTCCTAAACATTGCAAGAATGGGACCTTCCCCCAGGTCACCACCACACTGGCCTACGATGGTCATCCAAGGTATTGCTGAACCGCGGTACATTATGTTCAGTGATCCTGCGTTTTCTTCCACCCTTTATGGGTGCTTCGTTTTTTTGTCAGGCAGCGTATAATGATGTAGAATACCATATGCGTGGTGTGAAGATTGGCAGTTGGAGTTAAACGCTAGAAAGTGCCAAGTCATACATGTAAGTAAAAAGGTGACACCATTTAGCTTTGAGTATACTATTAATGGCACTGTCCTTAAAACGGTGGATTCCGCTAAATACCTAGGGGTAACAATTCGTAATAATTTGTCATGGAATGAGCATATCGAGAATGTACGAGTAATTGGGAAAGCAAATCGAATGCTTCGATTTCTAGGTTGTAATTTACAACAATGCACTCCGGAAGTTAAATCGATTGCATACAAGTCACTAGTGCCACCTCACTTAGAATATTGTTACTCTCTATGGGGTTTCCATCAAAAGGGATTAATGGAGGCATTAGAGATGGTCCAAAGAAGAGCCGCCCGATTCGTGACAGGTATATATAGTTGGAGGGAAAGCGTAAGTGCGATGATGAAGGAGTTAGGTTGGAAAGACCTGGAGCACCGAAGGCGTTGCTCTCGACAGAAGCTAATTGAAAAATTCTCGACTGACGTATTTCGGAATGACAGTAAATAAATATTGCTACCAGCAACGTTCATATCCCGGAATGACCGCGAAAATAAGACAAGAGAAATCAGGGCCAGAACCGATACTTTTCTGTACTCATTTCTTCCACGGGCGATTAGGGAGTGGAATAGAAAGATTTACAGGGCGAGTAAACTTAAAATCCGACAGGAGTAGCTTTCGATAAAGTACTCCGGCCATCCTGATCTGGGTATTCCATGGTTTCCCCGGATCGCTCCATGGTTCCTCACAATAGCCCATGGGCGCCTTCTGCCATATCCCTTCCCGGATAGGTGCAATGCACCCTCCACCACACACTTTTAGTGAATCGCGGAGTAATAGTAATAGTAATAGTGATAGTAAGTCACACTGAACTGCACTGAGTTTAAATGAATACCTTTTTAAACTGAATTACGTTACAGTGAACGTCTTACATTTTACATGTTTTTAATTTATTCTTGACTGTAAATATTGTCCTTAATCTTCATACGAGAAGTGCACAACGATTTTTAATTCATTAAAACAGTTAAACGTATTCTTTTTCTTCAAACGTGGTTTCTGGAGGAGGCGTATAAAGCGTTGGATGTCAGTTTGATGTCATTATCTTTATTCTCTTCAGGTTTTATATGACCAAACAGGATATGTTCAATTTCTTCCGCAACCTGGTAGGAGAGACTGTCAAGTACCGAGAGGAAAACAACATCACGAGGAACGACTTCATGCATCTCCTGATCCAGCTTAAGAATAAGGGATATGTCGAACTGGACGAAACGAGGAAGGACGCTGCGGAGGAACTAGACAAGGAGCTTACGCAGTGGAGTGAGTATCTGATACTTAAAATCCGAAGCTAATACTACATTCATGAATGACTACCAGATAATTCAAAGCCAGTTTTCTTGAATGATCACTGTTAATATTAAATGGGTTCCCATTCTGTATAAACTAGTTCCATGTCCACGTTTTTCTCTGGTAACCTTGAGTATACTGTAAATTACCTCAGTTTCACTTGAATAAAGTGAATTCAGGTATGCGGAAAGATCGAAAATTACTTTACGAGCAATCTACTTAAACACAGACGACTGTTAACATAAAAATATTTCAGTTTCACAGATATATTGTATAGTTCAATTTTTCCAATAAAAATTCCTATATGATATTTCTAATTTATTTTATTTCACTCATCTCTTAGAACTGATGTACAGCATACACAACACTTTCTTCAAAAGATATTTCTGGCGATACAGACCATAGAAGTATACGATTATTTGTCACATCAACACCTAGCGATCGTGACCAATATAGGTAATGTCTCCAGCACTTCATTAAACTGTTAGATAGAGCTGTCCTGCGTTATGACGCTATCTAACCTGGATGGAACGAAAAAAAAATCGTTATATGGCTGTATCTTTACAGTGGAGTTTAAATACGCGTAGTGATACTCATGGAAACCAGAGGGAAACAGGGAAGAATATCCGGAAAGTGGAGACAGGTCTTGGAAAATCGAATACCCAATAACAGTATACTAAAAAGTGAATACATTTTGTATCGAGAAGAGGACTCAGTAGCGGAAATGAAGTAACTGGAAGAGATATTAGGATTTATCATAAAAAATTTCAAATGTCATGAATTCCTGCAAAATTAATATGGAATAATAGAGAAAAAAACGCGATATTGTGTGAAATGGGATTCCATGGAGGCATTAATAGTACAATATGCCTGGTCATTGTAGGAACAGTTGTGATTGTTACTAATGAGGCGTTATATAACAGAAGCGTGCTTGTATAGGGAGATTACAGAAATGGCAGTGTCAAAATGGGCGATTTGTAGAACTAGAAAAGAAAACGAAAAATCAGTTGACTGAACAATTGTTTCTAAGAAAATACAAGAAGGGCAGGTCGAAATATTCTGGAACTTTATGAGAAGCAAAGAAAATAATGATACAAGAAGACTAAGGAGTCTGCAGGAGCCTTGTACTGTATACCGAACGACTGTGGTGGAATAGATGAGCAAAGAGTAAGTAAAAAAGTACAGCAAAAAATAAAACCAAAGCTGTGAAGACCAATGAATGAGCACAGATCCGGCATTCCTCCCTGAATAATAGAAATATCGAAGATCAAATTGTGCTAACCAAAACCACAACATCCTGTAATCACACCATTTTAATAATAAGGTAACCATAATTTTCTTTTTGAGTACCATTAAAATTATATTTTATCAAACATGCATTACCCAACAATTTTGTGCTTCGATTGGTCGGATTTTGGACTTGATGCAAAAGAATCAATAAAAAACCATATCAATAAGTACTAAAAAAGGGAAAATGAGAGACATCAAAATAAAAAGTGACAGATTTAATCTTCAGAACCTTCCTGGAAACAATTCTGTTAATTGGAAACCGTCGATTAATAGGGACAGAAAATGAACCTGCACAAAAATCAAAGAACGATTAAAATAAAATAAAAATCATACACAGTATGAAATATATTATAAATGATCAATTTCATTTTTTTAAGCTTACATTTTTTTTAATAAATATGTGTCTTGTAGCTCAGGCAAATACAAATACTTTCTTAGGTGTATGAGAGGGTACGAAGTAATTTTAATATAATTTTCAGAGCTGACCCTAGATGACCTGACTGCCCAGGCAGTGGTTTTTTTCTTGGCTGGGTTTGAAACATCTTCGACAACCATGAGCTTTGCCCTTCACGAGTTGGCAATTAATCCTGAAGTTCAGCGGCGGCTACAGGAAGAGATAGACGCTACGCTCAAGGCAAATGGAGGCGACTTCAATTACGAGGCCATCATTGACATGAAATACCTGGATAAGGTAATCAGCGGTGAGTGGAAAGTGTTAAAGTCTTAATAAAATCCAAGTTTATTTCATATTTAATAATTCGAGACATTTAAAAAGTTTACAAAAAAGGTAAAAAAATAATTTAGCTAAGAAGAGCGCAAAAATAAAGTACAATATCATTAATTGTTGTAATTATATAAAATTTCCAGAAATAATGATTCTCAGTATAATTTTTCTAACGTTATTCATTGTTTTGATTGAAACTATGGAAGATCCACCTGCAAAGTGACACAGTTTCAAGGGGCGTCATTTGCCTTGTTTTTTTAAGCAGCACTAAAAGATTTTCGACAGAGATGGACAAATTCGTAATGATATAATTTTGATGATGACTTCAAACAGAATTGGTCTTACCTAAAGCCGTAAAATTCGTTCAGGTTAAATAGGCAAATCCTCTTTAATAATAAGTGTTGAACCTGAAGCCTCTTTAATAATAAGTGTTGAACCTGAAGACTGTTCACCTCGATACATCGGCAATATTCGGCGAGGCTCGATAATGCACGAAGTGTTAGTTATACTGACCGCCACCACAGCGCTGCTTAGATAACCAGGAAATTTCAAATGAATAACTGCACTGACATTATTTCCATTTATACGGTTAAAATGAAGGGAAATTTTCAAATAAATAATTGAATTTGATTTTTCTTGAAAGAAAGTGAAATTGTGATGCCAGATAAAAAGTCTGTTGGGGAAGCAATTGCACAAAAATACGAAGAGCAGGGTTAAAAAAAATGTATGCGAATTGCTATCCGTTTATTTACAACCAGGCGCAGCAAGTCAAGTAAGGAGAAGGGTATTTGATGTTTACGCTATATTTTATGCAGCAATTATTACAACTAGGTTACAATATAAGTTAAGAATTTTGTTTGACAGAAGATAAGAAACAATGAAGTTTATTAAAAACTCGGAGAAAGTTTACATGAAACGTATGTAATCGCGAAATATATCAATCAAATAAATAACAGTTATCTGTTCTTGAAATTATATATTCAATCATTTAAATTAAAATGCATTTATTTTAAAAAAATCCTAACTTAATACTTCGATAATCCAACCAGAGCAAGGTACTCGTATCGTTAAAAATGATCGTTATTCGTTTTTCATTACAATCTTTTCCAGAATAAGTTCCTACTACCACTAATAGAAGCTATAATTTTCGAACGGCAATATTAAAGGAGGTTTTGGTTAAGTTGACTATAATCGTAACTGAAACATTTTGTTACAGTATAATTCACTCTGAAATCAGTTTTATAAACAATTTAAACTGCTTTCTTAAGCACCATGTTAATGTAGTGACTACTTCATGCGGATGGAAGCAGTTCCATATTTATAGTGCTGAATTGTGCCTGGACCAAGAATAAAATTGATATTACGTGGTATAGCAAAAGTTTTTGGGATTCCTAATTTATTTTTAATTTATTTAATTTAATTTAATTGCAATGGAGCACACGCTCCGGTGGCAATTTCCCTACACTCCCAACTTCCCCCTATCCTAAACTCACCTACATTTGCCCTCTACAAATTTAAACTTTAAATTATTTTAACGTTTTCGGTAGGTTATTCATCATTCCCCTTGGTAACTCATTCCAATCCCTGACACCCTTACCTAAAAACGAAAATCTTCCCACACCCTTGTGCCTGAAATCGAGTGCAAGCTTGTGGTCATGGTCATCTTTTCCCTTCCATTAACTACTTTTCATACCTACTGCAATATCTTTCCATGCCTCATCGCCAGTATACGCCCTGTACACTCCCATTACCCTCCTCATCCTCGTCCTGTCTTGTAATGAATCCCATTCCAGCTCCTTTATCATATCTGTCACTGATTATTTCTTTGGTTCTATACTTCTGTCGTATTAATACAACAGTATTTCTATGTAAACTGCAGAAAGATATATGTAGAACATATTAAATCAAGGATACGAGCAATATATAATAACAATTATATATGATTAACCAACCAACTGCAAAGAAATGAATTGTCAGAATATTGCGTTCAACCCGTAATTGTTGACGGGCTTGAAGTTAGTGTAATAATAATAAGACATTTCTTATACTAGGTTTACGTAATTGCTTCTCCTTACTGGATGATTTACCCTGCAGAGACTCTGCGAAAGCACCCTCCAGCCGGCAGCGTGAGCCGGGCTTGCAACGCAGAGTACCAGATTCCTGGCAGCGAAGTGGTGCTCGACCCGGATACCATGGTGCTGATTCCTATATACGCCCTTCACCACGACCCTCAGTACTACCCGGAGCCGGAGCGCTTCGACCCCGAGAGGTTCACGGAGGATGCCAAGGCCAGCAGACACCCCTACGTCTACCTGCCGTTCGGAGAGGGCCCCAGGAACTGCATCGGTCAGTACCAACACAGACATTCATAATTGGGGTTCGGATCTTTATGACCAAAAAAACAGAGAAATATGCATGCAAATGAGACCTTAAAAGCGATCAAATCTGACCTAAAAATAACAAAATATGACCACTTTTAAATTTACTATACATCAAAACATGTTGAATTACACATAATTTTTTTTTAATCTTGTATAGTCGCTTTCATGTTGACAGTATGATTTGCCTCCGTGCACTCACTGCACCAATGGTAAATTAAATTTTAAAATCGATTTAATTTCACACGATATACAGAAAAGAACAATTTCGTCTGTACTAAAATACTCCTCTACTAATTCTTTTACGTAACTCCTAACTTCGAACTTTCAAAATTTTTGTTTTCGGCGGTACTCACTGATCCACTGCAGATTTAACACTGACTGAAGATTTTTTTTCAAAATATTGGTGACAGTGAGACATTGAATCACCCACCTCGACACAGGCATGCTGCTGTTGCATTGACGAGTTAAAAGGCGGTGGAACATTAGCGTTTAGAGAGTGATTATAAAGTATAACTTTAATCCTTCACTGGTGAATTCTGACTATTTCAGAGACAATTAATTAGTTTTGTTTTTCCTCCAACACGAAAAATGTAACATAAATCAAACCGATAGGTTTACTTCTATTATGTTGATAGAATCAGTGGATTAAATCATTTTTCGACTTAATTTTTTTTATTTATTTTTTAACGTATACCTTAGATGTGAGATTTGTAATATAATATTGTGATGTTTACGTAATAAGTGCTTTCCAAGTAACACGGAAGAAAGGAAATCTATCTGAATTTTACAGTGTTTCTTTTTATGTTACAGGTATGAGATTCGGAATCTTACAAGCAAAAGTAGGACTCGCCTACTTGCTCTCCAAACTGAATGTGGAAATGAGTGAGAAAACCAAACGAACTCTCAGCTATCACCCGTCAACTCTCGTCCTGACGTCACAGGATGGAATTATGCTCAATCTAAGAAAAAGACGATGATAAAATTTTCTGAAAATGATATATTAGATTGGAGTTAGTTTAAAAATGAAATATTGAATATGACTTGATTCAGCCATTCACCATTACACAAATAATCTAATTAAAAAAAAAGGCTTTTAACAAATTTAAATGCAATAATATAAAATTTGGTTAAATAAAATAAGTTCCAAAATAGGTCCTGTACGGACTGATCTGAAAATTTATCTATGGACATATAATGTAATCTTTACAAAAACACAATAATATTGCGAGAAAACCAAATAAGAATAGTTTTTCTTTTATAAAAATAGAAAATTACGTCATCTACCTTTTCTACCACGAGCATGGAGCAGAACGGGGTCGTTCGGACAAGTAGACGTAATTATACAAGCATATAAAACTAGTGCAAATGTAGGAAAAGTAAGTTTTCTCTATATTTATTTAGTTTTAGTTGACTATAAAGCTTTAATTCCAGTTTTCATTGATTACATTGTTTTCTTAAGTTTATTAACAAAATTCACAAACAAGGACAGCCTCATCATCTTCGCTATCTATTGCCGCACAGGAATTGTGTGCCCATTTTTTGCACACGGAATAAACGATCCAACCTTTAACTGACATTGAGAGTAAAATTTAGCACAATATAAACTACAGCAATCAGAAAAGTCACCTGAATCACTGTCGTTAGTTTTGGGTTCTCTCTTCAGCTCCATTTTTTCTATTTATCTTCAGATACTTTCCTTTATTTTTTTCCATTACTATATTTATTCTATTTCTTATATAGTTGTATCCTTACTTTTTCTTCTTTGACAAAGTTCTTTTACTCTTTTTCCTTAATTGCGGCTTGTAACTCTTTTTTGTATCGGGAATATGTTAAGACAGTGGTCTTTCCCTTCCGATACGTCCTTTCCATGCTTTCTTTAATTTTTGGGGTAGGAATTAGAATTTCAGGTGAAATAAAATAAAGATGCTCAGTTTTCATGCAAGAGCACCCCAAGAGTGGGGCAGAATGGACTACTTCTCCACTCCGCCCCACCCGTTACAGTCAAGGGACATGATTTAGATTAGAGAGGTGAGATCACTCCAGAAAGATATGTAAACAAACATTTAAATAAACGAATCTAAAGACAATTAAAAGTAGTTCAAACATGTATTAACTATATCTGAAACGTAACAAGTATGTATAGTTTAGGTAGATTACATAAATAACAGAAGTTACAGTAGGCTACAGGAGACGAAAATCAAACAACAAGCACCTCACACACTAACGCTCTAGAAAATTGGACTAACATGGCTGCCATAGTTGAGCAGTAATAGGTTGGTCTAGTTCTACTTATTGCCGTTCCCTGGTAATACCTCCTTGACACCGGAAAATGACAAACTTCATTCCGCGCCGGTATCCCTTCATGTCCCGGGTTCCCCTACACAGTCGTAATTTTACTTTACATTTTATACCGGATGATCGCAAACATAAAATTGTGAAACTAAAAGTACATGTGATAGTCTTCCTGGTGTCACATTTCATGCTTATCTATGTTGGAGTGGTAACTGAGAATTATTTTCTGCTACAGAACCGAAGCTTGGTTATCTTCGTTACAATAGTGTACTATCTATACCTAATAGAAGAAATGGAATGTAGTACTTTTGCTTTAATTTATCTCACGAAACTGTGCATGTAGCTTCATATTTAACAATAAACTCGTATTTACATCACAAAAATCAAATGTATTACAGTATTTGTCATGGTCTATAAAAATTTAAATATTAAATGGAATTTTATTCGGTGCAGGAAGTTATTCAATTTAATGTGCTAATGAAAGTAAACTCTATTATCTTCGGGGAAGAAGGACTGTGGTGCACAATCTGGTGATAGGAATTTCCTACATTCCCGGCCAGTTCTGATGAAAATTTCTTCCAGTACCAGGATTCGAACCAACTAACCGGTGTCAGTGCCAGACTTCATCACGGCACCACAGCCAACGGGGAGGGAACATGGATATTATAAAAGGATCTTTCTGAATAAACGGAGGAGGGGATTTTTATTGTAATCTTTATATATAAAGATGAATGTATGTTTGTTGGTTTGTTTGTTTGTTTGTTTGTTTGTTGGTTTGTTGGTTTGTTTGTTCTTCATACAAATCCACAGTTTTTATCCGTTCTCGATGAAACTTTGCACACTTATCCTTTGAAACAAGGAGAAAAATACTGTCTACATTTGGTTGAAAAATTGTCTGTATAAATAACACATTTGTCTCATAACTTCGAAATATGGCGGTAGACAGACACTTCGGATGTCGACGACTCCGTACCGAGTTTCCGCGAAGTGGTCTCGCAGCTGAGTGGATAAAGCGCTGGCTTACGAACGTCGTGGTCTCCGGTTCGAATCTCCGTCGGGGATAAGATTTTCAAAAATTGTTTTTCATCGTAAGAGTCTGGCCTGGGCCGTAGGTTATTCGGATTGAATATTAAACCGTAGATATTAGAAAGTTAAGGGTGCAATGCGAGGCAAATCGTAGGTATTCTTGCAATGTTGTAGGTGTATACTCTTTTACGTTATAATGATCCCTCAGGTTTTGTTCGCAGTCAGTGTGTAAGTGTGAATCACAGTAATCTTTATATATAAAGATGAATGTATGTTTGTTTGTTTGGTTTTTTCTTTTGTTGGTTTGTTTGGTCTTCATACAAATCCACAGTTTTTATCCGTTCTCGATGAAACTTTGCACACTTATCCTTTGAAACAAGGAGAAAAATACTGTCTACATTTGGTTGAAAAATTGTCTGTATAAATAACACATTTGTCTCATAACTTCGAAATACGGTGGTAGACAGACGTTTTGGATGTGGACGACTGCGTACCGAGACGCCGCGTAGTGGCCTGTCAGCTAAGTGGCTAAAGCGCTGGCATACGAACGTCGTGGTCTCCTGTTCGAATCTCCGTCGGTGATAAGGTTTTTAAAAATTGTTTTTCATCGTAAGAGTCAGGCCTGGGCCGTAGGTTATTCGGATTGAATGTTAAACCGTAGATATTAGAAAGTTAGGGGTGCAATGCGAGGCAAATCGTAGGTATTCTTGCAATGTTGTAGGTGTATACTCTTTTACGTTATAATGATCCCTCAGGTTTTGTTCGCAGTCAGTGTGTAAGTGTGAATCACAGTAATCTTTATATATAAAGATGAATGTATGTTTCTTTGTTTGGTTTTTTTCTTTTGTTGGTTTGTTTGGTCTTCATACAAATCCACAGTTTTTATCCGTTCTCGATGAAACTTTGCACACTTATCCTTTGAAACAAGGAGAAAAATACTGTCTACATTTGGTTGAAAAATTGTCGGTATAAATAACACATTTGTCTCATAACTTCGAAATACGGTGGTAGACAGATATTTTAGATGTGGACGACTGCGTACCGAAATTCGGCGTAGTGGCCTGTCAGCTAAGTGGCTAAACCGCTGGCTTACGAACGTCGTGGTCTCCGGTTCGAATCTCCGTCGCGGATACGATTTTTAAAAATTGTTTTTCATCGTAAGAGTCAGGCCTTGGCCGTAGGTTATTCGGATTGAATGTTAAACCGTAGATATTAGAAAGTTAGGGGTGCAATGCGAGGCAAATCGTAGGTATTCTTGCAATGTTGTAGGTGTGTACTCTTTTACGTTATAATGATCCCTCAGGTTTTGTTCGCAGTCAGTGTGTAAGTGTGAACCACAGTAATATTATTATAATTAGGGATGTAAGTCTCTGTCATTTTGATACGTTATGACTCCCAATTGGCTATATCGTTGTGATGGAATTTTATAAGGAAATCTGTATGAAGGGCACAGGATATTGTTTGCAGTGTGATTAACAGTTGTAGTCACGAAATTTTGAGACCTTATCGAATGGTGACAGAAATATGTTGGCAATTGATTCTCATAACTTGGAAATACGGCGATAGACAGACACGTTGGATATGCACGTCTTCAGACCGTGTTTCCGTGTAGTGAGCTGGAAGCTCAGTGGCTAAACAGCTTGCTTACGAACGTCGTGGTCTCTGGTTGAAATCGCCGTCGGGGATCAGATTTTTAAAAATTGTTTTTCATCGTAAGAGTCAGGCCTGGGTCGTAGGTTATTCGGATTGAATGTTAAACTGTAGATATTAGAAAGTTAGGGGCGCAATGCGAGGCAAATCGTAGGTAGTCTTGCAATGTTGTAGGTGTACACTTTTTTACGTTATAATGATCCCTCAGGTGTTGTTCACAGTCAGTGTGTGAGTGTGAACCACAGTAATATTATTATAAATACGGAAGTAAGTCTCTGTCTTTTTGTTACGTTTTGACGACTAAATGGCTATATCGTTGTGATGTAATTTTATAAAGAAATGTGTATGAAGGGCACAGGATATTTTTTCCAGTATGATTAACAGTTGTAGTCACGAAATTTTGAGATCTTATCGAATAGTGACAGAAATATGTTGGAAATTAATTCTCTTCAAGTGGCAGGTTCGACGGTAGAATGTTATAGCGATAGCTTTCCTGTCATATTATGCCGACTCGATATTGTTTGGGACTAATCCTTCGTTACGAACAACTTACTATATTTAATTCTGGCAAAAAAATTCTTAATCCACGCGTACGAAGTCGGGGGTACGAGGCTAGTTTTAATATAAATATAATAGCATGTTACTTTACAATAATTTTGAAATTCAAAGGAACCTTAAAGAGGTGATGGTAAAAACTTTCAGATTACTGTTTCCATTATAGAATGTAGGGGAAGAAGCGAATAGGGCTACGAATCCCTTAGTCAGGCACTTGATTGATACGGAGATACGAGCAGCGAGTGTATCAAGGGTAAATTAGCTTCGAATAAACTAATTAACTAGTATGATATAAGAGTTAGGTTGAAAGCTATCTGAAGACATGAGGTTGCTAATAGAGTGGTGGGTGATCATGAGGTTCGCGTTAGTGATGAGGACTTAATGAATACTGGAAGGAAAGGATTACGAGTTGGAGGTGGAGGGGAAAAGGAGGGCCATGACCACAAATTAACACAAGGTTACTGGAAAGTTTTATAGTAAATAAGACAGGTACTAGAATGAATTGTTGTACTTTGTTGAATGAATAGTCTGTAACATAATCAGTAGGGTTCTGATCTTTGTGATAAGTTATATTACGATAGTATTTATGATCATATTTTGAGAGAAAATCTTGTAATTTTTCAATAGTGCCAGGAATTCACTGGAAGTTGTAGGTGAGAAGGAATTAAGATAATTATTCACAGAACTGTACACCTACTATATACTAGACGTAACTAGACGAAGAAACAAAACTAATTGCCACTGAATTGGTCAGAATTCACCAGTCAAGAATTAAAGTTACTAATTATTCTCACTCTCTAAACGTTATGGTTCCGCTTGCCGTTTAATCTCGACAATGCAGCAGCAGCGTTCATGTATCGATCCGCGTTAATTAATGTCTCAGTGTCACAGATAATTTTACAAATAGTCCTCAGTCAGTGTTAACCGCCATTGAGTACCGCCATGCTAAAAACAAAATTTTCTGCATGTATGAAGTTATAGAGTCACGTAAAGGAATTTGAAGAGGAGTATTTTAGTATCGACGAAATAATTTTTTTCTCTAAATATGTGAAACTGGTGTGACTTCAACAGAACTATTCAAAATTTAATTTCTCAGTTGTGCAGAGAGTTCACGGAAGCAAATTCTGCTGTCTATAAGAAAGCTACACTACTTGTTGAAATAAATGATAATTTAAGTGTTTGGTCATAGTTTGTTATTTTTAGGTCATATTTACCCGTTTATAAAGTCATATTTTCAAGCATATTTCGCTATTTTTTTATCATAAACATCTGAACCCTAATTACCACCAACCCCAAACATTTTTATTATTAATATACTATCATTAATATTAATATTGGATTATGTTGCATTTATTAGTTATAAATGCTACAATATGATTGTTTGTAACTCGATTTGTAATACTGTTGAGTTTTCACAGTCTGTAGTTTGTGTAGTAACCGACGTAGCATAGGGTTATTGTCTAAGTTGTGTAACAATCTTTGGCGCTAGGAAGCACATCTGTGAGGCAGCGGCTGTTAACTTGGCTCTTGCTGTGTGTGTGACGTGTCGCTCGGAGAAGGTTGTATCACGCGAACACAGGTTCTTGGTACACAAGCTATTATTGCTTTTCCGGACTTCTAAGTTCTTCCAGTGTTATTACTTATTAGTAATCATACATGTACGTATAACGCACGACGGAAACAACACTAAATTAAAACAACCCATGGTCCAGGACGGTCTTGTTCTGGCGATTCATGCACAGGATCCCCTTCGCCAGCCATGTGTTCCCTACGTAACGGCAGACCCATTCAATAAGAGAACATTCAAACCAATCAACGTACTTCACTTACTAACTAGCAACAAAATTCAGAATCGACAACATTCAGAACTGCACCCGCCAAGGGAAATTTAGTTTCTGAATAAATAGTGAGCTGATGCCTAAACAATAGCACCATCTTCATAAAAATGTTAAAATTATTTTTTAATCACTGTATGCACGAATGAAATTAGGAATCAAACACGATTATAGATACAAGATGAGTTACTCGCATGAACGTAGATAATAATGCAATTATCATGACTTAAATTCAACGCCAATTTTAATAAGAATATTTGCTGTCGTTTCTCTAAAATCCTGAGGGGGTAGATGAGCCTGCAGATTTTTATTAATTTTTTCTGCAAATCAAAGGAATTTCACTTCCCTTTTCTCTTCTGAGCTTCTAATCCAGGGAGGAATACTTCGTAAAGACAAAGGAAAGCGGCTGTACTAGGAAGTGTTAGGTGAGCATGCCTGACTGTAACATTCGGGCTTAACATTCTGGAAGGATGCAAAATCAAGTCACGATAATTTGTATTCCGATTTTCCGCGAACTACCGAAATCTGTCAAAAAGATATAACTCTGCATGTGGCTGACTTTGTGCCCTTTCCTTGCCAATAAGCCCATTAGTAAGTAAAGATGTTTATAACTTTAATACTAGTTACATTAATGCAACAAAATCCTAATTGCGTTAGAAATAAAAACTTCTTTTATTTATATGCATTTTTCTGCTAAATAATTCACATTTCTGATTATAAAATTTATTTAACGGTGCCAACATATAAATTAATAATACTATTTTATCTTTACACCATAATCCAATAAATCATTTGCCGCCTGGCTTGTCTTGTTATCTGTATCTGACTGCAGTTAAATGCACGTAATCTCTCTGTTGCACATCGAAAGATTCTGCCTCACCAAAGATGGTACTGTCAACTCTTTGGTTCCGTACACATCGCTTGGCTGCCTACTGCTCAAAATTAAATTTACAATACCAAAGTTATAAATATTCGGTTTAAAATAAGTCAGATATAAGATGCACTCATATATGTATAGTAGACTACACCCTAAAGAAAATAGCACTTTAAAGCTAGTAATGCCTGTATATACATAACATGCGCACATCTCATGTTCAAGTTAGATGTGAATACAGCGTATTCAGTACGGTTTTACAGTCACAAATGAATGATTTTTGGAACTGCGTCGGTATTGTCGCTGTGCGTCTTCTATAACAACAAAACAACAACAACAACAACAACTTTCTGAAAAAAGTGAAAAAATGCAAACGTTTCCATTTTTACAAAGTGATTTGAATTTGGCGCCAAAAACGCCTGCAGCTGTCATGTCGTCTTTTATGACGTAACATCCCTGGTCGTGGGGCTGTAAAATATTGATAAAATGAGTTCTACAGTTTGCGAGTGGTTTAGAGTGCCTCAGTATGTAAACACATCATAACAAGAAAACAAATTGTTTAATTACGATCCATGCATGGAAAATGTGCGGAAATAATAGCTAAAACTTGCACGACGTAACCAAGCATGTTTATCTACAAAGTCGTCAATACACTTTTCTGAAGACTACTTTGAAGTAACGTTTTATTTAATATTTTATTATGTTTAACCTCAATATTTCGTTATCTCTTAAACTTAAATTTTTATGGAAAAATGAATTATGAGTTTGGAAGTTGAGTATCATGAACTCCCATAAACGTAATGTCCTTATGAACTGTTGGAATTAGTCAGACATTATCAATATGACCTGATACATGATTTGAATGAATGATAGTACATATGCATCTAAACAATTAGTCATTATTTTCAAAATATGTCCTTAATTTTCAAAACGCCACTACCGTTACGAGTACGCTGTTCATCATTTAAAATGTATTAGAATTATTTATTATTTTCTAATAGCCTATAGCTAAAACAAAGACACTTACGTTTTGAAAGGTCTAGCTATACTTTATCATCATAATTAATATCTTCTCATCTGTATATTGGTGAATAGTCGCTGAGATTGCTTGCTGTTAGTTCTTTATCTACTTATATGTACAACAATTTAGCTATATTTTTATTTGCTAATATTGGTCATATAAAACAACATTTAGCTTAAAACAAAAATTCTTTCTGGATTACGTAAGATTCTGAAATCTATCCTTTAAACTGAGTCTGAAGCCTAACATTCAAATACAACGATGAGAAACACTTAATATATATCTAACTTTTCTTAAATATACGACTAAGTTCACATTTTAGCACAAAACTACGGTTCAGTTTCTGAGTACGTATACTTTGAGGTAAATTTTGAAATTATAGAATTCTACTATGCAAAAATCACTGTTTTATGCGAAAAACGTTTCTAGCATCGTTACATCACTTGGTAAATCCAGCTTTCATTGCAAAGATTATTTGTTTAATGGATTGATAGTCAGAAATAAATTATAAATTGACTTAAAACAGGTAGTAGGAAGAGGTTTTAAAATTCTGCATTTGTTGGAGAGGGTGCCTGAGGGGATGTATGAGAGAAGTAAAGGAATTGGGTTACAAAACATTGGTCAGGTCATTGTTTGAATATGGTAGTGTAGTATGGGACCCACATTTTGAGTATCAAATACAGGTATTGGAGAAAGTGCAAAGAAGGGCTGCTAGATTTGTTTCTGGAAATTATCGCAGAACGCAATCAGTAACAGATATGATAAAAGAAGTGGAATGGGACTCATTGGAAGACAGAAGGAGGGTGAAGAGGGTCGTGGGAGTGTACATGGCGTATATTGGTGATGAGGCATGGAAAGATATTGGTGTAAGAATTGAAAGTAATGTATGGAAGGGAAAAGTTGACCATGACCTCAAGCTGTCACTCGATTTCAGGCACAAGGGTGTAGGAAGATTCTCTTTTTTTACTTAAGGGTGTCAAGGATTGGAATAAGTTACCAAGAGAAATGAATAATTTGGCAAAAACGTTTAAAAAATTTAAAGTTAAAATTTGTAAAGGGTAAATGTAGGTGGATACCGAAAAGGGGAAGATGGGTGTTTCGAGAAATTGCCATCAGAGCATGCGCTCCATTACAATTTAATATAAATTTAAACCTTAATATACGACGCACAGATTGACGACAGATGCTTAACACACGCAGCAATGAATGGAGGCGAATCCAGGATGATTCCTTCAAAAGGCTATTGCCAAATTTCTTTCATGTCCATTGTCCCTCATCATTTTCCTACTCCTATTATCTAGATAACAACAAGCTGTAAAGCTAACAAAAACGGAGAAAATTAAAGATTATTTTAGTAGACTCTACACCACAGCCGCTATATGTGTTTGCGACTTGGGATAAGAATTTATTAAACAAATTTTTATTATCATTTTGGTACTAAAAGCGTGAAAATACAAAGAAGAAAACCTCCAAAACCAATTTTCGCCTGTCAGATTCTGCATGACACATTATATTTTTGAATAGTGATGAAAATCGAAACTGATAAAAAATATGTAGGCCTACATTTGAAAGATGCTACTGTTTCTTTTCGTTTACATAATATCCGCCATTAATTATGTGGATGATACAACTGTGTGGTACAGAATTATTCATGCTTGCTTGTACGAGAAACAAAATTTTGGTCAGTGTAACGTAACAAATAGATTATGGAATTTTTGATTTATGAACTTTGTAAAATTATGACTACAGCACAAATTTTAAATATGACCTTAAATTTTTATTTTCTAAAATTTATTGTATTTTGAATAACGACACCAACTGAAACTTAGAAAGTACACAGAGATTTAAAAAGAAATCGAAGTTTTACATATAAACTTTCCAAAGACATTACTAAAGCATGATTTCCAAACCTTCTTAGTATCAGCTTCCATGGTCTAACTTTCAGAAGAACAATATGTCGATGAAAATAAGGCCTCAAAATTGAACTTCTGGTAACAAAAAATAATGACCACCGATATGAATACATAAAAATCTATTTATGTATCTGTTACTATGCAACTTACGTTCCCTTTGGCTAGAAAAAGGAAAAAATATTAATTTATCTTGAGAGATTAAAATTAATGTAAAACTACAATTCGCGTTTACTTCTAAGGGATTGCACATAGAGTACCGATCATTAATAAGGAAATGCAATCACGTTAGTGGTCCGTGCAAAATGTTTCCTGTCGACATAATTCTTTTTTTTTTTTTTAATTTTTAATTTAAGGTTTCCAATTTAGATCGCAGTCTACGTGATTGCGGCGTTAACGGAATTGCTTTGGAACTGGATTAGGTTAAGGATTAGTACTGCCAGTTAGCAGTATTGAACCATCATGAATTTTTACGCGCGTTGCAATTCATTGGAAAACACATGTCAGAGATCTACCATGTTTTAGCATGCCTTCATTTTTTTTCACCCCTTCATCCGTTTCTCGAATGGTTTGATATAATTTTCCACCTCTTCCTACCTTTAGCTAACCTCTTTGCATTACTATACCCATTACATCGCACGTCCTTATTTATCTGTTCCACTTTTTGTCTTCCTCTGTACTTGGTTTCTTCTCATTCATTTCACTAACAAATTAAATATTACAGAATGACTTAAAAAGTCAACAATATTGTTTCTTCTTTCTGTGAGACTCAAAGAAAAAATTCTTGTCCGGCATTTGCAAAACACATTCATCTTTTACTTTATTAGTCCACTTAATTTTGAGCATCCTTCTGTAGCACGATATTTCAAATCCATCAATTTTTCATTCTTTCTGGTATTCCTAAAGCCCAGGCTTTACTTCCATAATTTTCTATGGACCAGAGATGACTATAAGGTATCCATTTTATACTGTTCTATTAATTTACTGCTACGTAATAAACATTTCTGAATAGGTATCAGGTTTCGTACACATTGTAGTTTTCTGCTACGTACATTCATAAATCGATGTTTCATTGTGTTCTTCAAAGAATCTTACTAATCTCATTCTCTATACGTACTTGATTTGCTCAAAACTTTGGCTTCTGTCCTATTAGCGAAAAAGATAATTCTTTCATGAAGATCTTTTTTTTTTTTTTTTATTGCTTTACGCCTCGTCGATGGCAGAGGTCATTAGAGGCGGGATGGGACTGGGGGAAAGGAATTGGAACGAATTCGGCCATGGCCTTTTTGAATGAAGCATCCCGGCATTCGCTTGGAGTGATTTTTGGAAAGCATGGAACACCCAAATCTGGAATACCGCACGAGGATTCGAACCAGCGTCCTCCCGAATGCGAGGCCAGAACGTTAACCGTTCACCCACCACGCTCGGTATGCGGCTCGTAATATACGTTGCCAGAGTACAGTTCTCCTCTTTAACACTGTTCTGTTTCTTCCATTAAAATATTCTCTTTGTGGATGCAGTACTGCTGCTAAAACGGAAACCTTTGTGTTTGCAGCGAGGAACTCAAGCATTGCTGTCTGTAGAAACGATTCTGTTCTTTATTTTCTGATCTATTAAAATTTTGCTGTCGTTAGAATTGATGTTATTTTGGGCGTGGAATTAGGATTTTTACGAAATCTCTAATGTTAATAAAACAAATTCGTTTTCTCCATCTCTACAATTTTGTAAAAGACGGTGTCGAGCGCGAACTCTCCCTCGCTTTTACATATCTTTGACAGCTGGCAATCCCTAACTGCTACCAGTTTTACAAGGCAACCAAAAGTTTTTATCTTCTTCACACGTCTGTCTTTTAAATGAATTATAATTTATTTAAAAAAATATATTTTTTTTTGAAAATTAAATTAAAAATACTTGCGGCCAAATTTTGGTGGGCAACCAGGCAGAATCGTATTCTGCTACTAACAAATAATACATAAAAACTTCATTTCAGTCAAACAACAGATGGACGCAGAAATCATGCAGCCGAATCTTTGACTATATGGATCCACCCAACAACTCAAGCTGTGGTGTCGGTGGGTATGAGTTATATAGGCTTTGTTGACAGTAAGTGGCGAGTGTTTGGAGTCCGCCGCATTGAGCTGGGCCTCTGGTAGTTAATCTCTGTGGTGTGTGTCTGGCAGTGCAGGTCACGCACTCAGCTGGGCTCACCGCCAAATTTATTACTTCCGCAAAATAATACATCTCCAGCAGCAGTTCAAATGGGTCAGCATTTATTCGGCAGATGGGACATTCCCATATGGCACGAATTCAAAGAATTCGGTGAGCACACTTGTATGGTGATAACATTATTGCCTAGCATTAAATCAGAATATTTTCATAGTAAACTATTGTATTAAATTACTCTGAAGGTTTCTTTAGTTTTTTTTTGTGTTAGTTTCTGCTTTTATTAAAAAAAAGTTTGAGTGATAACATTTTGAAACTAGTCAGAATATTTTCATAGTTAATTATCGTATTAGATTACTCTGAGATTTTTTTTTGTTTATTTTTGTGTTAGTTTTTTTTTTTTTTTTTTTTTAGAAAAAAAAGTTGTGCGATAAGATTCTGAAACTACTCTGTTGTATACAACTAAAGCTTTATTTGTCGTATAATCTTTACTGTCTTCAAATAAAGAGTCTGGTCTTTACTATTTTCAACAGGTTCGAATTTTATTGCCGTCCTTTTGTATATCTCCTAATGGAACTACATTTCAGAGATCAACTATCCGAAAATTCCAGGTTCTTTTTCAGCAATGACTAATATTCCTAGTAGCAGCTCATATATCGGTTCTACCCTGTTAAACTTTGGCTGTCCTTTTTTTTATTTTTTATTATGGCAACTTAAATTTACCCTCTCTCTCTAAGAACAATCGTTATTCAAATGCATCCATGTCCAAACAAAAATTTTTTTTTCATGGAAACTATTACTATCAAATCCTAACTCAATCTAAAAACAATTTCTGTTATGTCATAAGTCGTCTTTAAGCAGTTTCATTAATTTAATTTAATTGCGATGGTGCACACGATCCGGCGGCAATTTCCATACAAACACATTTTTTCCCCTTTCTTGTGTTAATTTTTAATTCTTCCAGTGTTTTGGTAAATTATTCGTCAATACCTTTGGTGCTTTATTTCAATTCCTGACCCCCTTACGTATGAAAGAAATTTTTTTGCACACCCTTATGTGTGAAATTGAGTGCCAGCTTGTGGTCGTTGTATTCATTTCACGTCCAAGTAGCTCTCTTAATTCTTCCCCCAATATTTTTCCATGCCTCATCACTTAGCACGTCAGGTTTTGACAAAATTGTAAACAAATTTTCTGTTAGGAAAAAAATGTTCTCTTCCAATTTTAGGTTTCTTATTGATTAGAGGAAATTGCAGAACTGATATTTCACAGTGTATTGCAAATTTTGTATGGATATTTTACTATAAAGAGATTTTACAGTACAAACAACACTTTTTAATTAAACAAAGCAACAGAATTTCATAACATTTAAAAATCTTTAATAACATTTTATTTATTTAATAAATGCTTTGAAAAACTTAAAATATATCAGTAAAATATACTTTTCAAGTATTCCAAAATTTTTAATAATTGCACATTGAAAGACTTCTTCTAACCTGACTTCAGCCTCATTTTTCGTTATTTTCCTCCATTTTCCTTCAAATTACAGTGCACAATATGAAATAACAGTATTCTATCATATTTGAATTAACATCAATACATTAATTTCGTACTTTATTTTTCTGATATCGCCTATCTTTACAGGAGTGAAAAAACAAAGTTTTGAAGTTAAATTGCAACCTAAAAAAATTAAAATTGTCACTATACTACTTTAGTAGGTTTTCGTCTTTTCTGATCCACAAAGATTTTTGTACCACTGTTTTGTATCATATGCAGATTTGTTTCCTAGTCTGTCAAAAATATTATCGTATGCATTATGTTACATACGTTTACTAAAATGAGGACAATTCCTTCTTTGAATTCTTGTTGAGATATCTCATTCCTAAATTTACATTGTTCCTAACTCACGTTTCTGTCGTAAATCTGGCTTTGTCCTTTTCGTAAATATCTAACAGAAAATATTATTCAAAACGAAAAATGTATATATATTCCTTGAGGCCAACTAGTACTACGTCGAGCCTTCTTGCAATTGGCAGCGAGTATCATTTTCTTTGGGGCCGAGAAGCCCTTCATTCATTTTTTGTGGGCCTTTTTGCGCTCTTCTGTCCAAGGGGTACCGCGTCTTATTGTGGAGCGTTCTTCTCGGCTTGTCCCATTTGTCATTAACTTCTTCCGAAAATGATCTCCATTAAAATCATATTCTGATTCTAATCCCATCAAATGAAGGTCTTCTTTAATATTTACGAACCAGGTCTTTACAGTTTTGGATTTTGAATCAAATAAATTAAATATTATTTTTAGGTAGCATGTATATATTTAAAAAAATACGCATAACATAGTTCCTATTACATATTGTATCCAGTAAAAGTATCGTGACTTGCGTTTTTTTATTTTTATTTTTTGTAAAAACTCCTATTCTGTAATATACTTTGGTATGTGGATGAAAATTTACTAAAATTGTTAATGATGGTGATTTGTCGGAGAGACAAATTTAAAACCCATTTTACAAATAAAATATATTGTTTCCAATAATCAAATTGAGTGAGATGTCAAACTGGTGAATGAAGTATAAATATAGTACTAGCAGTCCTTACAAAGCATTTTAATCCAGTTATAGCCGAGGCAGGGTTGGTTAATTTCCGCTGGGACGTGGAACACAATGTTTAATGTGGAATCCGAACTAGGAAGTGCTGACATACATATTTCCACACAAAACTCAACTCTGCCAAAGATTAGTGTCAGGTTAGGGAATTATCGAAGCATCCGCAATAACTCAGGATTTCTGTACCCAATTTTTTATAAACTGTATCCCTGGTAAATGTACTCCTTACACACATTTTCCTCCATCACTTCATTGGAGGACTCTTTAAGTTGCAAGTAACATTTTTAATGGTTTCATCTCTTAGGAATCTTTGTAATTAAAAGACCTAGGCCAAGTTTTGTACAAACGTGTTTGTACCAGTGTCAGTGAAATGTTAATTCAACATAGGAAACCGTATTTTTTTGATTCCCGTATAAAAATCACACTAAAACTATTCGTAAAAGTTACAAGAACTATTTATTGTTCCCTGTTATGTAACAATGAGGGGCACAGGGGTGTAGCTACTACGGGGCTAGGCGGTGCAGTGCACCGGGGCCCCTACGCTCAGGGGGCCCCCAAGCATACCTCTGGGGGCCCCCAAGCGCAGTTCAGAGGCCCACGAGCCTTCATTGCAAACTGGCGACCTTTATTTTGCTCTATAGGCGTCTAAGGGGGCCCCTGAGACACAGGAAGCCCCACACTAAGGGCCCTCTCACTGCTTAGGGTAGCCACCACCACTGCTCAGGGGGCCCCCAAGCACAACTCAAGGGCCCCATCCTCAGCTCAGGGGGCCCTTACCAGCAACACAAACCCAAAAAAGGTCGCCCATCTGGCCTGAGGGGCCAAAATAAATTTTTAGCACCGGGGCCCTTGTTGATCTAGCTACGCCACTGGAGGGGCACACATAAATTACGTCACACGTTAAGGGGGAGGGAAGGGGAAAAAAGAGAGTGACATCGTGTGACAAGAAGGGGAGGGGACGAGTCATAACCTTTGTGACGTCATTGTATTACTTTTGTAACTTGGCGGCCGCGCGAGTTCACGCTCGCTGTACCTTTGGCACTCCAGCCGCCTTTAACAGACGTTGAAAGGCCAATACCGTCTTTGAGACTTTGACTTGTGCATACATATTTAAAGATCGTGTGGCATCTGTGGTTTATATCTTTCGTCATACAAAGTCACCAATCAACACCAGTAATCACATGAGAGGCAACAAGTTTTTCCCAATACGAATATTCGTTCTCAAAAAAATTTCTTCTAGACATGACAGTAAAGTTCTTTGTTTGATAAACGATGACGATGCTACATGGTTGGATGAAGATGATGCTGTCGCATGAAATGTTCCTGACATTATTAAAATCAAGAACGAAGTGACTGCTACGTCAATCATTAATGATGGTTCAAAGTCCATCGACACCAGATGATTAAAATTTTTATCATTCATCTTATTTGTTATATTTTGTACTTTTTCTAAACTGTTTGATTTATTGTTGATTTTATGAAAAAAAAATTAAATGGGAATATATAAATATTTTTGGAAGTTCTGTTTAAATTTAATAATTTTAAGATGAAAAACATGTGACGTTTCATGAGGGGAGGGGTTCACACAAATGTAACCACCTGTGACAAGGAAGGGGGGGGGGAGATGGGGAGGGGGGAGGGGGGGGGGGCTCCAAAAATCATGAAATTAGTGAGAGGTAATTTATGGATGGCCCCTAACATGAGATACCTTTTTTTCAGGATTAAACAAAATAATAATATGCAAATAATTCTGACATTACTTTTAAGAAGACATTATGAAGCAACCTTCTTCGCGATAGCATGAAGTGGTTTCCGGAACACACGTAAAACCGAATTCTACCTGGGTTCTCCCGAATGCCAGGCCTCAGCTTTAAACCATCAGCACTGAGGGTTTATTTACAATCTTTCAATAAATCAACATAAAAAACACGTTTATCAGAAACGGTTCTTAATGGTTTCTCTCATGTGATTATTGCAGCGTCGCTATTTGAAAGCTGTCGTAGCAGTGATCAGGAAAATATCCTCATAACGCGTCTATATCCCTCAGCTGATAAAACACCAGTCGCCGAACTCGAAGAGCAGAACAAATATTTTCTCTGAACTGTGGGGTTGATGCTATATAAACAATTTAGACGTGTGCCTTCAAAAGCGCGTGTGGGGTTATCGGAAAACTTCCGTCGTATGTTTCTTTGACCAACACCCCAATGTTTTATCTTGTTACAACAGCTGCAGACTACAATATCAGGTTAGAATTAAAACCTCTAAGTTAAGCATACGCACAACTCCATAATGACAAAGAAGTTCACATTTTTCAGCATTAGCCTAGTTATTAAATGAATTAAGTTCATCTGACTTTGTCAAAGCAATAGTGCAAAAACTATTGTAAACAGAAAACACATAAAATCAGTCAAAAAAAGCGCAACTTATAATTTCAGTGAAAATAAGACAATAAGTCCTGAATTCAGCTTTTCAAAATGAAATAGTGGAGAGGCTTTCCAAAAGTAAATTCAATAATAATACGAATTTCAATTTTTTTCCTTCTTAAATTAGAACTCATAAACAATGATGATACTAGGATATGTGAACTAGAGTGGTGGTGTGAAATTAAGAACAAATATAGTGTAAATTTATTGTGAAGTGGATAATATTTCGAAAACTTTATTACATATCTCCCTAATCAATTGTTGTGCGTGTAGCTATGGTGTTGCGATATATTATGCAATATTTTTCCTCACCACTAATCGTTTTGAGGTCATAAAACGTTTAGTGGTGGAGGATGTATAGCCCGACAGGTGCAGACTAGCCAGAAACAGACTTACTGTGCATACCTGAGACATTTATGCGCAGGTTGTCAGAAAGAGGTATGACATTTGGAACATTTATTACAACTACAACAAAAAACCTAGCGTGGTGGTGTAACGGTTAGCGTTCTGGCCTCGCATTCGGGAGGACGGCGGTTCGAATCCCCGTCCGGGCATCCAGATTTGGGTTTTCCATGGTTTCCCAAATCACTCCAGGCAAATTCCGGGATGCTTCCTTCAATAGGCTATGGCCGAATTCCTTCCCATTCCTAGCCCACCATCCTTTCCCGTCTCTAAAGACCTCGCTGTTAAGAGACGTTAAACAGTTAAAAAAAAAATTGAAATAAAATTCTTAAATCTCAGCCAACGAGGCACCTCTTTACGTATGTAGAAAGCTTGCGTGTACACCACTTTCTAAAAGTTACAAAGAACTTTTTTGAAGTGTTAAAATCCAGAGAGAAAAAAGCAGAGATTATTTTCCAAATTCTTTAGAGCATCTTCTGCCACCGACATTGGTATAAAATATGTATTTGTGCATTTAGAATACGGTTTAACCCTTCCTGCGATACTAGTACCACTGCCTCTGCGGTGTTATTTAACGGTGTCCACCGCCGTTATCGGAGATACACCCCGTGCGAGTCTGTCACAGCCGGCTGGCCGGTGAGCCATAAATCGTGTCCCGAGTACCGTTGCTCTCCGGTGCTCGAGTTCTCGTAGCCACCGCTCTGCCGCAGACGTGATTTAAACCAGTGATGCCAACTTCACCGGCAGTTCACGAGTGTAGAAATCTTGCTACGACGAAGCAACAGACTGTCCAAGAGGTTGTACGCGGTGCTTAGAGACCATTTGGTTATGATTAAAATTACATCAACTTCTTTTCTGAAAACATGTACACAAGTAACATCTACACCAAAATAATTACCTGATCCACACAAACTTTTATCATAAATCATTCAATATGTTCTCTGATATGTTTGTCTATCTATATGCGATGTTGGAACAATGTAAACGTATAAGAAAACTATGTCTGCGTACATTTCTGTGGTAGTTGTGGATGGAAAATTATATTTTCATACTGACTAAATTCAACAAATTGTGCTTATTAAATTACATGTACACCCTTTTTTAAATGATAAATCCAGTTCCAAATGATACAACAAAAAGTAACTTATCCACAGCCGCTGCGTGTACATTTCAGTATTAAGTGAACAATAAATTTAACCCAAGTGTGGGTAAATGTTATCATGTGGAGAATATCGTACGATTTCTACGTAGCAGCTGGTGAATTTTTTCTTTGTCGGCTATTGTTTTACTAGACACACAAATAAAGTACTCTGCATTCTCTTAACAACTTCAAAAAGGATAAAATAAAGTGAGGTTACACTGGAATTTACTTTTGCCAGCTTTCTTAACCAGTGTTACAGTTGTTAAAACCTGAGTTCCAGCCATGCCTCGGGGAGAGTAGTTCTTTGTACAGTTCCTACGTTCTCAGTCTCTCTGTTTCTTTTCGAGCCAAATACATTGGATCAGTCGCGGGTCTCTCGTATTAGTTCCTCCTCTACCAACCGCAGCGCCACTGGAGTTTTTTCTGTTGCTGAGGCGAACAGAAAGTTCACAGATCTCTTATTTTCTCTCTGACAGAAGTTTGGTCGCTTCATTTAAACTGAGAGAAAGATTTTTACTAACTGAAGAAGTTAACAACAAATCTTAACCTTTTGGTTTACAAAAAAGTGACAATAAACTCCTAAAATACGTATACAAAATGGAAAAAAACTTTATTTACAACATCATTTTTTTTTTAGTTTTAGGTTTTTACAGACCTTTTGTTTAACTTACATACATTTAAAAACAAGTTCATCTTAACATTGTCTACGTCATATCGATCATTGGTAAGAAAATACTATAACGCATTACAAATTTTGACTATATACAGGTTGTCGTAGGAAACGCACATACCGTTTCTCTTACGTAATTTACTTCGGATAAAACTGGTACAACATTGATGTAAAAAGTAATCAATAAAATAGGAAGAAGTTTCCCTAACTGAAATTTTAATAACGAGCTCTGCGTGAGAGGTAACGATAAATCATGGCATTCTAGATGACGCGGGTTCGAATGCCAGTTCACCCGTCTAGATTCGGGTTTTTCATGGTTTCCTAAAGTCAATCCAGGTTGATAACCACGATAGACTCTTCAAAAGACAATCGCTTATTCCTCAAATCACTTTGAATGACACAGTAGTTGCGGGGATTTTTTTGTCTGTGATGATTAATTTAATTTAATTGCAATGGAGCACAGGCTCCGGTGGCAATTTCCCTACACACCCATCTTCACCCTATCCTGCACCTACCTACATTTGCCCTCTACAAATTTTATCTTTAAATTCTTTCAAAGTTTTCGGTAAATTATTCATCATTTCTCTTGGTAACTCATTCCAATCCCTGACACCCTTACCTAAAAAAGAGAATCTTCCCACACCCTTGTGCCTGAAATCGAGTGCCAGCTTCTGGTCATGGTCATCTTTTCCCTTCCATGCACTACTTTTCATACCTATTGCAATATCTTTCCATGCCTCATCGCCAGTATATGCCCTGTACACTCCCATGACCCTCCTCATCCTCCTCCTATCTTGCAATGAATCCCATTCCAGCTCCATTATCATATCCGTCACTGATTGCATTCTGCGATAATTTCCAGAAACAAATATAGCAGCCCTTTTTTGCACCCTCTCCTACTCCTGTATTTGATACGTAAAATGAGGGTCCCATACTACACTACCATATTCGAGCAATGGTCTGACCAAAGTTTTGTAACCCAATTCCTTGACTTCTCTCGTACATCCCCTCATCACTCCCTCCAACAAGTGTAGAACTTTGAAACCTTTTCCTACCACCTGTCCTATGTGTCCTGCCCAGTTAAGTTTGTTATCAAAAGTAATTCCAAGATATTTACATTTCAAGTCTTCAGCAAGCAATTCTTTCCCCACCTTATATTCATAATTAACCTTTTGTTTTTTTATTTGTGTATCTAATAAGCTGACTCTTCTTTGCATTTATCTTCATTCCACGTTTACCAACCCAGTTAGATATCCTGTCCAGATCACCCTGCAACTGTTTACAATCCTCTATCGTTTTGATTCTTTTATACAGCATTATGTCATCTGCAAACAATCTAATTTCAGATAGTAAACAATCAACGCAATTTTTCATTAGAATAATGAATAGCAATGGTCCCAATACGCTACCCTGTGGCACACCCATTTTTACTTCAACTTCTTTTGATACTACATTTCCTACATTAACTTTCCGTTTTCTACCTTTTAAAAATTCTTCTACCCAGCAAATGACTTTCTTATCCAGTCCAATGGTTTTTACCTTATTTACTACCATTTTATGACTTACTCTGTCAAACGCCTTAGACAGATCTAGTACTACACTATCAATTTGGCCTCCCTTGTCCATTTCATGTGAAATATCTTGCATATATCCCACCAAGTGAGATTCGCATGAATATCCTTGCCTGAAACCATGTTGCCTGCTTGAAAACCACTTACGTTCCTCACATATATATCTGATGAGGTTGCATATCAATCTTTCCATTAATTTACCTACCACTGATGTCGAACTGATTGGCCTGTAATTCTCAACTCTATTTCTCACCCCTCCCTTATGTACCGGTACTACTATTGCACTTTTCCAGTCCTGTGGTAAGCAGCAAGTGTCTAGACTCAATTTAAATAATATTTTCTGGTTAAGCGAAATTCAAACCATTTGGTTGGAAATTCAAATATGGGGATAAAATATGGGGAATTAAAATATGCAGGGTTGAAATTCAAAATGGTAGTACACGTGTAAATAGATTGCGTAATTCAAATGCTTCCAGCCGCCACCACTGTAGCCAAGCGACGTTCGGACTTCGCACCATTGAGGTATTTTGGAAAATAGTCGTTCTGATTCATCTGGGCTATTTAATAGTATTTTGCATACATACTGTAGTCTCTGTCATATTCCTTGTTTCTGAAACAAAAAAAAGCATCACAACTTTCGCCTTTTCCACACAGCATGCGAAAAAATATCCAGCGTAATTCCATGAAGCTAAAAATTTGCGTGTACAATTTGAATATCGACACTCCATTTTTAATCCATTAATACAACAATTAAATTGAATAAAATTTCATGCGTAACGATGTAGATTTTTTTTTTTTTTTTTTTTTTAGAAAATGGTTTTATAGAGTAAATACAACAGAGTTTATAATAACTATCATCAATTCAAAACGATCCAATATACCTAAGGCCTTGAAAGAAGTACCGTAACCGACCACAGACCACAGACCACAGTTCACGGTGGAAACTTGAAGAAGGGAGGTGAATGCCAAACCAATTGTGGGTAAGTTTGGCTGTCAGAAACTTATGACATTATGACAAGTAAGATGGATGTCAATATGCGAGGATAAATATTCCCTTGTATCCACTGTAGGCTACTATAAACCGGAATATTACCGTCAAGAAGGAAACAGCTGTATAACATATGTCTGGGTCGCCGAAGTTACGCCGAGGGTATAGGTGAAGGATGGTTACTTACTAGATTAATGGTGCAGATATATAACACTGCATAAATTACAATGATACTCAGAATTACGCAGTAGGATACTAACATTGGTTCTTGAAAATCCGTGTTGTAACTGATCTCAGTGATTATTTTGTAAGGTTTACTTCAGTGAAGTTAAGTGGTTCTTTACAGAGAGAAAACGATCCTGGGGGGTGGGGGGAGGGTGAGCGTTAACAATGTGGTCTCGCATTCGGGATGAAACGGGTTCGATATTAATCTGGTAATAGGCCAAGTTTCCGCAGTTGTTAAACAATAATTTTATAAGTAATTCCGCCAAAAACAACTATTTTGTTCAATTTAATTTAATTTTATTTCCCAGACACGTTTCGCCCTTTTGGTGTAGGGCATCATCGGTGGAGATATAGTGGTAATTCTCACATGCCAGTCTGGAACATCACTTCATACACTTTTCCAGTTGAACATTATTTCACCAGTTGCTTGTACGCTGCACTTCCAGACCGGCATGTGTGAATTACCACTATATCTCCGCTGATGATGCCCTAAATCACAAGGGCGAAACGCGTCTGGGGAATAAAATAAAATTCACGAAAACAGTTGTTTTTGACGGAATTATTTATAAAATTAAAACGGGTTCGAATCTCAGTCCATCCATGCATATTATTCCCCCCCCCCTTTCGCCAATGTCCCTAAATTACTCCAAACAAATAGCGGTATGGTTCCTTCAAAAGGCCATGCTGAATTCTTTCCCGTTCCTTTTCCCCAAATCCGTTCCCGCCTCTAATGACCCCGATGTCAACGAGGCGTGAAGCTATCCAGCAAGAAGTAGCAGAATATTCCCAAAATTATTATTTTCGGGTGCATACAAAAACTAAGAAACATATTAACAATGAACGAAAGGAGGACTCGCACAGTATGGACCGCATGACTTAAAGGATCAGAAGTCCCGAAACGACTTTTCTGCTGAGATATTAATCACTGTTTCGTCAATTGTATCTCTAAAGCCAAAAGCATGTCAGCCATTAGAAGGTTGAATAAGAAACCTCAGTGATGGTACACGTCAGAGAAAGAAAGTCGTTATCTGTTCTCTTGGTCATCTAGGCCTAATACGTAGTCCTAACCTTGGCAATAGAGAGTAGGTGGCATTCTTAACACGACGCCCCGGTTGTTTTACTGTTCATGGCGAACCATCTTCTCTTTATTGATTAGATAGTGTAAACACTTATCCGAATTGCCGCTCATCCACCAGGCTCGCCTAGGGGCCGTCAATAATTACGTGAGGTGAAATAGGAAGGGGGGGTCTGCGAAATATCATAAAGGGGGCAGGGAAGGGAGGTCGGAAATCTCACGTGAGCTTTTAAAATTCTTGAAGGACGCTGGAGGTAAAAAAATAGGTCGAGATAAGAAGCGGATGGGGTAATAACGTCTAGAAACGACGCTGAAATCGCTTTTGTTGTCCCAAAAATTTACTTGATTAATCAGCAGGGCGGGAGGGGGGTGGGGGTGGCAACACGTCACGTAATTAATGGACGCCCCCTAAATCATTGCTGTAGTAATTATCACTATCTTACTTGTAGTAAGCATCATCATCATCATCATCATCATCCTCCTCAACAGTTTACAGCCTCTGGCCTGGTCTGCTTTATGCACAAGCCTCTCCATTTGCTTCTTTCATCCCACCACCACCTCTCTGTCACCACTTTGTTCCAGTCCTCTCCTCTCTTCCGTACATTCTCCTCCACTCCTTTCAGCCACAAAGGAAAGAAGTGTAGTAAGCACATTTTTCGTAAATTGGTCCTGCAAGCTTCGTCTTAGTCCAACTAGTCCATGTTCAGACGATATCTTGATATTTGAGACTCCTGCTTCAACTTCACGAGTCCAAACCACTTTAACCTTCCAAAGTTGAGTCTTTTCTTCCATTTTTCACTCTTCAATTTGTTTGTTTTTTGTTTTAGCTTATGCCTTTACGCCTCGTCGACGTCGAGGTCATTAGAGACGGGAAAGGACTGGGTACAAGGTACGGGAAGGAATTCGGTAGTGGAAGTTTTAAGAAAACTTCCTGGCATTCGTCTAGGGTCATCTGGTGAAACCATAGAAAAAACAAATCTGGATGACCGGACGGGGATTCGAATCGGCATCCTCCACCTTCATGTCTCTTTTTATTTGTCAAATCTCGATTTTTTTTTTTTGCCCTTCACATTTTTACAGCTTATCTCAGAAAACTTTTTTTTTTTTTTAATTGGACGATTCTCTAAATGGAATGTCATATTTGGCAGGGGATTTGATTCCTTGCATTCTGTTTCGCGCTCTAAGGAATTCGCTTCCTCTAATTGGTTATATACCTGATTAAAGAAAATAGGCCCTGTCCAATGTAATTTATGTGAAATATTTTGCATAACATACACCTGAATATCTTATTCAATATATGCAAACACAAGATGTCACCCACAGTACAATCTTTCACGTTCCAGAGAGAGGGAGAGGGGAAAAAAGAGATGTTACAGTTTTCTGTGTGAGAATTGCTTTCAGAACATCTGAATTTCCAGTTTTTATATGTAGGATTTTATATTTTCCTCTCCAGTTGGCGCAGCGATTTCCATTGTTTATACATACATGACGTATAGGATTCGAAGCTCTGTGGAGCGGAATATAAAATACACCAGTCGCCACACGTAGACAAGTAGGTTCGCAGTTTTTTTCACCTCGTTAAATACCAGATCTGGTTAAAAAATTTAAATTTTATACTTTTTGAATATTTATACAGTATACCTATGATATAGTTCCAAAATACATGGAAGTTGAAACAACGAGTTAAGCTCGTGGACTGAGTGGGCGGTATTATATTAAATATGTCATCTATTCATTACTTTTTCCAAAACTTCGGACTTTTAAAACTGGTTTGTTCGTCTGAGAGCCTTCATTTACCAACTTCATAGAGCACTTTTTCGAATTAAATTTAACAAGAGTGACATGTACACTGTCGTATACACTGTCCTATCCAAAGTAGTCTACTTCTACTTTTGCTGAAGAATAAAAACGATGAATACCCTTAAGCAATTAGCACAATTTGGTTTATTTCTGAATTCATTTACCCTACTTTAAGTATCCTTCTACAGAATTTATGCAGTTACATCAGAATAAACATAACTCTCTCAACAAAAAAAAAAAAAAAAAAAAAAAAAAAAAAAAAAAAAAAAGGAGTTATAATGTTTTTAAGTAATTTAGTTCTGCAAATATTGTTGAATCTTTTTTTTTTTTTATTTTTACTGGTCGTAGCTCACACTTACTTCTGTTTATTCATAGTTTGAAAACACCAGACTTTAATTTGGTCTAATAATCACAAGTATAATACTCACACATTACGCCTGTATTGAAAAATTAGGTGAATGATTGCTGGCCTTGATGATTGTATTCCAATTATAGCAGGCTTTTTGCTTCGAAACATAACTACATATGACTTCTGACTAATCGCTTTACTTAAAA